>JAOQGH010000012.1:54633099-54656038 GCA_025769975.1 Gallinago jamesoni
CGGGGCAGCGCGGCCTGGGCCCGCCTCACAGGGAGCCGGACCCGCCCCACAGGGACCCCTCCAGCGCCTCACAGGGAGCCGGACCCGCCCCACAGGGACCCCTCCAGCGCCTCACAGGGACCCGGACCCGCCCCACAGGGACCCCTCCAGCGCCTCACAGAACTGGTATCTGGGCACCTGTAATGGGTAAAGTTTTCTGAGAATGTTTATTTTGAATTCTGTTTAAATTGGCTAGAAGGTTTTGGGTTTTTTTTGTCTATTTGGTGAACGATCTCAAAACAAGTCTAGCAAAGCATGAACAGCAACGGCCTTCAAAGTTGCTGCTGTGAAGGCTTTAGGAGAGAAGCGTTTGCCAGGTGAGTGGATCAGACGCCACCACAAATTCAGTTCGGGAGCAAGAGAAAAAAGCAGGGACATTTTGGATGCTGGTGGGAGGTGGACATGTTAGCAAGAACCCTCGGGAGGTGCGGCATCATTTCTCTAGTCAAGGTGCAAAAGCTTATCTTTTGACACAATACAAATGGTGGCGCATGGTAGGCCCACACTTTCTGGCCTTATCTCCTGCTGTTTCTTGGTTTCTGCAGTGTCCTCCTTTCTAGAGACTTTCAGTCCTGTCGCCCTCCGGACTCTCCGCCGAACAACCCATGCTGCCATTGCCATCCCTCATGTTTTAATAGCCTGTTTTAATTTTATCCAGAAGTCTCTAATCATTGTTACTCAGTTTAAGGCAATACTGAACACAACTTGCTGCTTAAGTTTGCAACTTAACTTGCTGACCCAGCACCTTCCATGTGAGCCTTTCCCCCTCCTGTTTTTCCTTTCCCTTTTTTTGGAAATATCCGGGTTTTGATAAAGGCAGTAATCGTGAGCATAATGTACCCTTTGGACTTGTTACTGACTATAATTAAATGGATCAGTCATTATATTTTCCTTTTGAACTTGATCATGGAAATGAGATATTCTTTATTAGTAAAATGTAGGGTATGGCCTTTTGATGGGAAAGGTGAGTGGTAACATCGGTGATCAGATATAATTATACCTGGCAGCATGGACACTGGTAGTTCCAAGACTTGTATTTGCAATACAATGTTATTTTTTGGGGGGTGATAGTTACTTTAATAACAATGCCTTGTTATTACACTAAAATTATTTATGCAGTAAGTTTCATTAAACCTTGCTGAGCCTGGGAGGAAGACACAAAAAACGCTTAAGATATTAAATATTGGAGTAAGTAAAATCATGCGACGTTCTCTGTTCTTCATAGGCTCTGGTCTCAACGATGGGCAATGGCATGAAGTCCGATTCCTAGCTAAGGAAAATTTTGCTGTCCTCACCATTGATGGCGACGAAGCTTCAGCTGTTCGAACAAACAGCCCTCTACAAGTTAAGACTGGAGAGAAATACTTCTTTGGAGGTAAAAAGCATCTCAAAACACATATCTGCTGAAAGTGCTGTTATCTTTTATTCTACATAATGGGTGAAATGCAGCTCAGGATGCAATTCATTCGTATTGATCATAATATGGCTAAAATGGCTAGGTGCTGCTCATCAAAAAGTAAAATACTGATCTTACCTTCACTTTTAAGAATCTTTTTACACCTCTTCATCCTTGCAAATGAAACCCTGAGAAGTTCTGTGCAAGACTCATTCTAACTTGGAATAATCTCCCAGATCTTCTCTGAATATTTCTGTGAAAGCGCAGCCTTTTGTTAGTAGTTTAATTAAATGGCACTGAGAAGAGAGACAAAGTTATCTTTTCAAGTTTGGAATCCTGAAGACAAGAAAATATCATTGTTCAGGACAGGTCTTAACCTTTTGCTGATTTTTTAACAGCTGTCATGGTTGTGGGTAATTAAGAAGCTTTCGAAAATTGAAGCCTAAGATTGTTCAGTATTTCTCTCTACTGACACTACATACACTACTACACTCTACATACACTAAGAAGAGTTCTTGCAAATTGTGGCTTGAATCTTTATTCCTGTTGCTGTCCTGTGTTAGCATTTTTGCAAATCAAAAAAGGCCATCAAAACTCTTGGATTTTTTAAATATATATTTAAATTTATGTATTAAAAAGCCTATTTAGCATGCCAAAAATATTTTTGATACACTGGTATCTTATAGGGGAAGGTCATTAAGGGCTTATTTACTCAAGCATAAATATATTTTTTTTGTACTGCTAGCCAGATTTTTTTACAAACATCCAATTCAGCAATGACCTGTAATCCTTGTTTAAGGAGAATTTTCAGTGAGCTCAAATGCTGTGGTCAAAAAAGAGTTGCAAGTTATACCTTTGAAGTGTTGCACACCTCTGAGGTTGCACACGAAAGCTTCAGGCAGAGAACACAAATTTTGAAAATAAATTTATCAGTGTTGGAAATTGGATTTTTTTTTCAAACTTACAAGGTGCCTAGCTAATCAAAATAAAATGTAAATGTGGTACTATAATTAGTCATTACATTACCCAAGTGGTAGAAAAGTTAGTGGCATATAAAGTACCCTAAGTAGAAACAGAAAAAATCCCTTCAAGGTTATTCTCATTTCATTATCTCCTATCAGTGGAATCATTAAAATACATATGGCAATCAATGTTTAAATAATGTTACAAAACTAATATATAGTTAATTAAAAATAGATTCTAATCCTGCAGATACTGATGACACACACTTGTAGGAGACATTGTAGCAGTGATGATATCTCAGTCTAAGACAAACATTACCAAACTAAAGTTGATCTGTCACAAGAGTTAAAATTCCTCTCACTGCAACATGTGTCTTTTCCAGTATCCTTAATTGAAAGTGTCCTGAATGATTTTTTTAACATATTTCTTCAAATAAGAGTTTTTGCCTAGCCAGTTGTCCCATGCTAAAGCAAAACCCTGCTGAATTTGCCAGAACAGTCCAAGACATTCTCATTAAAAGAAGTTATTAAGCACATATAGGAGAAAAATGAAAAGAAATGCCCTACATAATATATTCAGTGCTAAATTCTGTTAATTTTGATAGGTAGAATCCCAGGCCATTATGACATTTCTGGAGAGAGACCGATTGATATTTCAGACTTTTACCTGACTGTTTGGTTGTGAAGGACAGATTGTCTAGTTGGTTCAGATAGTTTTTATACCCTTTTTCAGTCAAAATACAGGTTGAATTGTTGTCATTTCAGTTGGATTCCAAAATCTGCTTGACTGCTAATTGTTGACCTGTACTTTATAATCCCACCATCCTTCCATAAAAACGTGTGCATGTAGTTACTGTTCTAGTGGGATATGAAAGTCAATCATGGATTCCCTGAATTGCCATTCCCACATCTGTTCACCCAAATGCATGGTCACTTTGCATAAGCTATGTGTTTTTTGTTTTTCCTTATTATCTTCTATAATCTGAAAAGTCTTCTAAAGGTATATCAAAAGAATAGCAGTGTCCTAACATTCAGGACCAGTTACATTTCAAAGTAAGAAGGCTGCATTTGTAACACCGTGCTTTTGCTTTTTAACTGTTTCAAGCTGTGGATCTGAGGAAGCTTTAGTTCTGACTTGGATCTGAGGAACTCATATATTTTACTATACTCCCCCATGAACATTGCTAATATATATATATATGTTATTTATTTTACTATATATATCTGTTAATTAGAGATTACTTAGTCTTTTGGATGCATATTAGAAACCTAATCTTTATATCCATGACCTCCATCTTGTGACGCAAAGGTATTTTTCTTCTAATCCCTGTGTATGTATGTCTTCTTCCTTATTTTTCTTCATAAGCACTCTAAGTTATGGCTGTTAATAAACAACATTTTCAAGAAGGGTATATAGAGGTGAGAATAGTGGGGAACTTCAAACATTTGCAACACTTGCTAATTGTCATCAAAGAAGATGTTTTCATTAGTTTCATTAAGAGTAAGTTCAGGAAGACAGTGTTGAATAGATTATTTTCTGCAAATATGCATAATTAGGAAAGGGACAAATGCTTCTTGAATTAGTAGTGTTATAGTACATAGTAAATAGTATGTTTGGTTTTTTGCAAACTCTTAGATAGCTAGCAGAAAGCATTATCAATTCTTTGCTGATGATAAATTTTCAATGCGAAAAGGAACCCAGCAGATTTCTTTGCTAGGTGTCTGAATACAACAGTTACAGGTATTTTGAGTGTTAAACCTTTGTATTATTAACATTCAAACATATATCTCAGATGCAGAATTTAAATGATCAGTTTTTTAATATAGTAATGTTACTATATTGATCCCATCCTGCTGCTATATTTCTGGATTTTACAAAATAATGAGAAAGCTCAGTCCATTCAATTTGTGTTTGGAGAGCTTGTACAGCATTTGTAGAAGGCTCTGAACATGTTTGCTCTTCTGATTTAAATTTTCCTATTCTGTCTTTGAAAGAGATATCATGTATGCAGATGTTTTCTTCTCAAAACTTTGCCTTGCCCTGTTTTAAAAATAAGCGTGTCTTTTTATACTGTGGTCTCCTGGTGTCAGTACAGCAAATATGTAATATAAGCAATGGTGTTTTCTTTGCTGAAGAGAAGATTTAAAGGTTGCATTTCGGTGCTGCAGTACATTATTTTCTCAAAAATGTATTGGAGAATTTAAAGAGAAAAGTAATTACAATAAAATGGGTACTGCTTCAAAGTAGTAAGGCAGACGATAGACCTTCTCTGTGAAAACAGTTACAGCTTTTAGTGTGAGAGAAGTACCATGTATTTGAATGTGAATCTTTGAAACACTGTCTTTTTTTCAGGAAAATGATCGTTTTCATATATTGTTGTCATAACTTTGCACTGGTAATATCCCGTAATGTTAGTTTTATGATGAAATAGAAAATCTATCAAAATTGGGAAAGGAGTAAAGATTGAGTGGACAAGGAGAACATTCCTATGCCAAATATAATTATAAAAGACTCCAGACAAGTCAGAAATTTAAGCTGACATCTACACAGATAGGTTTGCAGTGATGTCTGAAAGACTCTTTAATTTTAAATTGGTTACAGTATTTTGGCTAGAACTTGATTATGGCTTAGTCCAGTATAAGTACATAAATAATAGGGGGAATGCCGAGACACGGTGGTGCATTTAGTCTGGTTATTCCTTAGTTTATTCATTCATTTGAATAGAAATGTTTGTCATTGACCACCAGACCTATATTTTTACAACACCTACAGCAGTCTTTGAATAGAGGAGATGTGGAAATCAGAATCTTGTGTGACATCTACCCGTATAACCCCCTTTTCTAGTTTCGAACATTCATAAGCAAATCATAAGAGGATTCCTTATTTCTCTGGCAGAGAATAAGTCATGTTTGCTACTGTTACAGTCTTATTTATTTATTTGTTTTTCTTCCTTTGTGTGTCTCCTGTGCTGACTGCCAGCTCTACAAAGATCCCAAGGGACAGACAGCAATGATGTTTTATTCAAGCCTAAGAGTTAGGGAAAGCTGTGCTAAAGATCAGGCATTTCTGTAGTTTGTGTGAATGTGTGTGGCTGTATGTGGGAAAGTGGGTGCTAATAGCCTATTACCTTTCTGTGTAATTATTCTTCTCTCCCCACTGGTTTTATTTTCCTTCTCTTTCTTGTCTTGAATTTGGGTTTTTGGAAAGAAGTGAACTTCCTTTCCCTCTAGAGAATGATGCTTCTTTGTTGTTTCCAATTATCTCCATAAAACAAAAAAGCAGAACAGAGAAAGCAAGTCGCAGAGTGAAAATGAGTCCATTAACCTCTTTTGCACTGTTGGAGATAAGGGGCTTTTTTGAGGGGTCTTAAGCTTGCACCAGACCGCCTAATAGCTGCCTAGTACCCAGAGGAAATATTTGATTAGAGACATAATTTTGATTTGTTTCTGTTTCACAGCATTTCTTTTTAATTATGTCTACTTGCCTTCTCCTTTTTCCTTTCCTGGCTTAAGGATGGGAGAGTTTTTAGTATGAGTGATGAATCTTCATTGAGAACAAAGGTATGCAGTGTGCATCTGTCAATTCACTGTGTGCTGCTTTTTCTGACAAGCAAAGATGAAAGGACTGTGCAGTGTTTCCTATGGGACACCAGTCTATGGCACATAGAAAGTCCTTCCTTTCTGTACAACTGTACAAAATGCACTCTGTGTGGAGTCTTGTTCCTAGAGTAGAATTCTGTTGTTTCTGAGAGTTGTGTTGGTCTAAAATCTCACGGAATTAGAGGTGATGGAAGGAGAAGGGAGGAGGGAATTCAAGCAAAAGAGAAAAAATACCTTTCTCTCTTTCCCGTGTGCTGGGCTCTTCTGTGTGTGAATTTTCCTTTCTTAAAACCTGCCATCTCTAACCAAAGCCTTTGTGTGGTGTGCCTCAGTTTTTATCAAGTTATCCGTTGTTACCATTGTGCAAATTGGTCATTAACAGCTGCTATAGTCATGGTCAGACTTCCTGGGTAGTGTCACTGGGATTTCAAAAGCATGCAGACTATCATCATCACAAATATCATGAGATAGTAAGCGAGCAGGGGATTTTTTGTAGCTCAAAGTCAAGTATGTTCAGCAAAACCGAAGTTGAGTTATTAGATATTATGTGACAAATGAATGGGACCCAGCCAATGTCAACTCGGGTTATCTGTTACCTAATAAAGGAAATTGAAGTCCCTGATGACTCTGAAGCCTGCAGCTTCACGCAATTCCAAAGGTAACAATGCTGTTGGGTTCTATTTGCATTTCTGCATGTTGAACGGATTTTGAATATGTCAGGGCTTCAGTTTTGGTGGCCCCTTGTTTCTTTTGAAGGCATGATCATGAGACCAGATGGTTAAATTTGCACTTCTTGAGGAAAGGGTGCTTTCAGTGTGATTTGCAATCTTTCTCCTCGTAATCATAGCTCTACTGTAAGGTCAAATACAAATCCATGAGGAGAACACAAAACAAATTCAAAATAACTCAGAGTATAATGAATTTTTTTGTATCTTCAGCATTTATCTTCAGTAATCCTTCCAGGTCAGTGCTACAATATAGTGATAAACACAAGAAATAGGAATAAAAGAATTAGAAAGGGCCATATTTTTTAACAACCCTCATGTTTTGGATTGTTAAATCCAGTATATTTATAAGTCAATAGATGAGTGAAGAATGCAGATGTGCAGAATATATAAACCTGAGTAAAGCAAGGAAGTGGGTTTGTAGTAAGCTAAAAAAAAAAAAAAGGAAAAAAATTGGCAGGCAGTGATAGGCAACTAAGCCTCTTTCTGCTATTTAATATGTGATTCAAATTCTTTATTATCTCATCTGCTCTCTTCCATTATGAACACAGACCCATTCGTACTCCTTTTTTATAACTGACAGACCTGAAGGGAGTCAATCAACATTGCACATTAGCTCTTTGAGGTTTATTCATCTTTTTCAGCTTTTTTCATCATGTTTAAAGACTTGTTTATTTCATTCAAATAATTTGAATGTTAGACAAATGAGACTGGGTAAAATAATGTTGATATTCTGTGATTTATTTCCAGTAATGTCAGTAGTATTGTTAGTGGTGTTATAATATGCCAACCCACCAGCATATTGTATACAACAGCACAAGCAGAAATGAAGAAAAACTGAAATGAAGAAAAACAGATGCAGGCAAAAAGCTGATACTTTTTGCAAGCAAATAAAAGATCAAATGTATGATAATGTGAGTTAAGGAATGGATATATGGGAGCATGAGTCTTGTTGGAGTAACTTCAGCTTTTCAGAAAAGGCCTATTAGAGATGAGAAATGTCTGCCCACTGAAAAATGAATGAATGTAGTTTTGAGATGTGCCCTCCTTGTTATACAACATAAATCTCTTCCTAAACCTGAAGCTGTTAGCCACAGAGTATATATCTAGAAGTTTCTCAAAAAAATAAAGTGAACTGAATCTCTTTTGCTTTTTTTTTTTTCTTACAAGCACTTATCTGTGTGCAGCAGGTGAGAGAACAACAAATTTTTCAATACATTTTCTTTCTCTTGATGACACTTACCAAGAAAGAACAAAGGAAGAAGAAGAACATGTATTGTAGAGAATAAACCTGCATGGGCATGGGAAGGAGTAAACTGACCTAATGGAACTCTATTGTCTCTAATTCTGTG
This sequence comes from Gallinago jamesoni, assembly GCA_025769975.1. NCBI lineage: Eukaryota > Metazoa > Chordata > Aves > Charadriiformes > Scolopacidae > Gallinago > Gallinago jamesoni. Next base: position 54,641,174 of record JAOQGH010000012.1, read on the forward strand.
TGTATATATGATTTATTTCCTTCTTCACTAAATACAGTAGTCATATTGTTGCCTGAGTCTCAGTCAGAAGCAAAGTGTATCAAGTCTCTGAATATTACAGAAAATTCAGTTACAAAGAGAGGAAATTCCCTACATGGTATAGCTCTTGACTTCTAAAGAGAAAGGAAAAGGGCTTGTAAAAAATACTGATACTTATTCTAAAAGAAAAACTTTTGGAGAAGAAAATGTCTGGTGAAGAGCCAGCAGAGACCTAGTGAAGACACACTCAGAAGTGACAATTGTACCTATCTCCTATATGTCCCTCTTGCTGATGCTTTAGTATGTCAAGCTGCAAGGTCTTTGGTACCAGTAGCTACAAAAACTGCCTGCAGGAGAGGAAGGGCAGGTATTTCAACAAGCAGTCAAGGGTGGGAGAAATGTTAACCACTAATGATCACTAGACAGTACTAATTAGGGCTGTATGGTTTTAGAACACTGAAAATAATGTTGTCTATTGATAGCATTAAGAATCACAAATAAGTCTGTGTGAGTGTGTTGAATTGTGATGTGAGAAATAAACACAGATACTTTCCTGGTGTGTGAAAATAATCATATTCCTATGGAGAATGTTAATTAGTAGTCCTGTAGCACTTCTACCAACTTAACCTGTTTTTCAAGGGTATCCTGGCTCTGCTTCTAGGTGTGTGAATGTGCTTATTGTCCCACAGCCAGAATTCAACATACCTTCAGAGAAATAAAGAAAAAAGAAAAAAAAAAAAGGAAAATGAAAAGGTAAAGGTAAATTCTTGGTGGCGTCAGCAGCCTATATTGCTTTCAGAGGCTTTTCTTGGGGGAGTGGTGCTTCTCAGTAGATTTTCCCTAAGTGCCAAAGTAGCTGTGATTTTCCTCTTTAAAATAATAGAACCTACCTTGGCCTCCCCTTTCCCTCCCACCCCCTCTAGACATGAGACAAATTTTCAATTTCATGTCAATGTTTTAATTATGTAAATGGACAATTATTAATATTGTAAGCAACTCTAAGCCAGAAGATACCTACCTGCCATTGATTGTGGTGGTAGTCAGACAACCGACTCGCATGTTTCAGAAAAATCTCTATAACTGTAAACATGAATAACTTTGGAAATCTAGTGTAATGAGTCATAAATGCATAACGGGAGAAAAAAAAATCAGGATATGTTCCTGAACTCAACAAAATATGGTGTTTGTGAAAGTGGGAGATGAGCAGGTACTCAGTTAGGAGGCCTGCCTGACTCCTATGGTCTGGACTGAGAAGGGTTCTTGGTGCTGATTGTAAGTACTGGCTCCATGTATGAAACTTGAATGGAGCTCAAATTAAATTTATAATTACTGTCTGCTGCTTCTACTATTTAAACAAACTGCAGGTAGCCCTTTGTGTCTAGGGCAGCTGTCAATTAAACCCATGCATGCATACAGTCCCAGGTTGTTATTACCACCTTTCTCTGAAGACAACAAATCCCTTCATATAAAAGTGGCAGTCTAAGGCTCTAACAGGAACACTTATTAGTGATGCTTTTGTAAATCATGAAGTAGATTTCAAAGGCTGATGTCTTTCCAAAGAAAGAACTTACTGAATCTCACAGTCAGTGGCTTAGGGCTGATGTATCTGCATAAATTGGCAAAACTGAACCATGAAGCCAAAACAGAATGTTTTTCTGTTATCAGCAAAGCATTGAACGTACCTGTATAAGCACTTTGAAGCGGGAAGTAACACGTTAGAGATGCACAAAATCTCCAGTGTGGACTGCTGATGGCAACTGGCTTATTGCCCAGTTTTAAGGGAATTAACGTAGCTTGTTAATGTCAAAGTATGTCTACTTTCAGTTTAATTTGGGGTGGTTTTGGCCATCCATTACTGAATATTTAATATTGCAGATTTCTTTAGGAGGGAATTGCTACTTAACCAGCAAACTGCTAGACCATTTGAGGTTGTCGAGTCCTGTCAGACACCATCATTCATCTTGTTCTCTGGATGTCCACATTTTTTTTTTCTCTCTTTTTTCCTAAGACAGATCAATTTATCTGAGATTGGACAATTAGCATAAATATTAACTGTAGAGCTGATAAAAATCCTGTATTTGTGAATGAAGATAATAAATAGGACACCTTTCAGGGTTGATGATCTCTGTCAAGGTTATATTGTAAATTGGAGAAAAGTGAAACTAGATCTGTTGCCATGGCAATAAAAGATCCTGTTAGCCTCCTTGAGTTCATCATCCATGATACCAACTGTATGCACAACTTGGATGATCCTGAAAAGTGATTTTACAGACTTTCTGCTTCTGGGCTGAGACCTGCTTATCATTTGATCTTTTCCGACAAATCCAAGTGAGATTAGACACTGTGACTAGTAATACACGATGACTGAAATTCCTTCAGTAAACAAACATTTATTTATCAGTAAGAACAAGCCAAATAGTGTTGTAGAACAGCAGCGTGTATGATGTTTCTGTGTTTGTGTAGGAAGAATCTTGCTTTAATCTATAACAACAAAAATACTCTCTAGATGGCACTAAGGGTATTTCCTTGTGAATCTTTTTCCAAGTAGATGAGGCCTCAAAAAGAAGCAAACTTTAATGATGCTTGAAAACGCTTCATTTCCTTCTTGCACTGATTTTGTTTTCATCATTCTCACTGACCAGAATTCCCAAAACACTTTCTGTACTTGCTTGTCAATTTTTTAATGCTCTTTTTATTCCAACAGATTAATATTTTGAAAACTAATTGTTATATTTGATTCTCTAAGTAGGAAACTTTATGTAGACCCTTAGAATAAATTATTTTTTAAATTAATTGAGCCTATTATGGGTTCACTGACATTATAACCAAACTGAATGTAATTTTGAAAAGAGATGTTCAGATCCCATGTTCCCATGATTTTCATTCATAGGAACAGGTTGCCTAAAGTCTGAACCACTTACTTTTTTTTGAAACTCTTTCATTTATACTTAGTGTCTTTGCAATTTGTGCTCTCCATAGACTTTATGAGAGCTTTTCCTGGTTGCATTTTGCTTGATTGCATTTTCAATATTGCCATTTATTGAAAATTGCCTTTATTTTAGAGGAGGAGAGAAAACATGAGTAGGAGAGAAATTCTGCCACCTTTTATTATTTGAATGTGTTAAAAATCATGGTGCGAGTACAGTGCTCATGCTGTTAGAGACTCACAGTTACTTTGTAGATACACGATGAAAAAGCTGGAGATAGCATAAAAAGATGGAACACTGCATATCTTGATGCATATTGAAGAAAGGTCACTGAGGAATTATACAACTGGAATAATAAATGAACCTTTAATCATTTTGAGAATGGTAGGGCTCTTTTTGTCAGTTATATATACCTATTTCATTTTTAACCAGATTTTATTATATTTATGATCTCAACAAAAGTCAAATAGGACAGGTTTTTATAAATGCAGTAAGTGATCTTTTCAGGAATCCCACAAATATTAGCAGCAAGATTGTAATTGTATCTCATGCTAGTGCCCAGAATTATAAAAACATCACTGCATCATATGATGCATGTATCGTTTGGTAAGTGATATTCTCATTAGGCTCAATGACTATGTTTTTCTGCATAAAAATAGTGGTTCATGTTTCTGCTTTTCAAATATGTCATAAACCACTGGGGTGGGTCTACAAAATGACACAACCATGTGTGCATACGTGCACGAACATTAAAAATGTGTTCAACTGAACTAGTTTAATTTTTTTAAGAACCCTAAACCCGTTCATGTACTGCTTCAACATTTTGATGCTCAAAAGAAGATGCAGACTCCATAGCTGGTGCAATCTACCTGTAGAAAAAATTCCTGAATATCATACAGGCATGAGAAACTTGTAGCTTTTTGTTGCTGTCTCTTCCATGCTTGGACTTGTAATGGGCAAATACTTACTTTGCAAGTAGATTATGCCCTATGCAGGGTCTTTTTAGGTTTCCATTGAAACCCTTCAGAGTTATGTTCAAGCACTGTAGCTGACACCTGTTCCCCAGAAAATTGGCTTGGTTTGCATACATGCTTTGTATAATTAATATTCTTGCATCTGAAATGAACTTGTAATTTAAGATTGGTAAAGACGATTTTGTAAAATCACATTTGATTAGGAGAGTAGAAGAGTACTGCAACCAAGAATCTCCCTGGCAATTTTGCAGTAAAATTTTCATTAATTGCATCAAAGAAATTTCCCATGATTTTGATACCTTTTGAAAGCATTGTATAGATTATAATGTTGCTATTAGAAATGTACTTGCAGTTACTGTGAACTCCTCTCTATTCTTTTCATGGACGTATTTAAGAAAGACTTTGACTAATAAATGTGTTCTTAATACATCATGACAGCTAGGTAACTATCCTAGTCTTTGCATTTTATCCTTTACATTTGTTTCCCCAATCAAGAACAAAGGTGTAAGGACTCCACTTGACTTTCACCGATAAGCCGGATTTTACTGTGCTGTAAAAGAATAATCTTTGCAACAGGGTGATACCAACTTTCAGGGTGATCTCACAAAATTTTCTATCCAACGTCTTTTTAAAGTTTGGAGTGTGACATACAGAACATGTTTCCTTAACCATTTTTCATGAAACTGCTCTGAAACTAGTCCCATTTGCAGAGTTCACTCCATTTTCTGCTTTGCTACTTTCAGAAAATGCAAGGGCAGGAAGAATATGATTATTAGCAGTTTCAGAAACAGCCTTAGAGTTTACTGCTCTACGGATCACAGTGACTGTGACTCACCTTTCTAATCCTATTGATCTACAGTTTCATTAACTTGAAAACTTAATTTGCTTGCAAACTAAATGTAATATGTCCTTGCTTAGCGAAATAATTAGCAATATTTTGCCTGTATCATAAGCCCAAGACTAGTTCAAAAATACATTGCTTTTAATGAAACTAAAAGAGGAATTAAAAAAATAATTCTACAAAGTGCTTGGATCATTTAAAAATAAAATTATTTAGAAATTAGATTATTATATATGTAGGGTTTACAATAAAAATATATATTGAACAAAAAAATCACTAGTACAAATGTATAAAACATTTTTTTTAAAAATACATGAGTATATCACATGCCCTTTTTCCACCTCATATTGTCAGGCGCACCACTTCAGAAGCTGAGGTTAATGCTTCCATCTGCATGAACTTTGTAATGGTGTTTTGGTTTTGTGCTTCATTTAATGCACCCTGCTATTCTATAGTGTGTTATGTTAGAGTGAAGCAGTATTTATCATTTTAAAATTATTACATTTCATCACTGAAATTCAAATTTACTAAAAATTCTTCTTTAACATAGTGGAACAATTTTGTATATATTATCTCTGGTGACTAATTGTAATTTCTGTCTTAGTTGGTGATGAGTGCGTATTTGACTTTTTCAGTAATTTGTTTTCTAGTCTAAATTAAAGATTGCAAGATACAAGTGGATTTCCCTTTTATCTTCCTAAAAGTCTACCCTGGGGGAGATAGAGCTGGCAGTTTGGAGAAGGTTCAACACATTCCAGCATGTCTGTATGTGACTCTTAGCAAGCATTTTAGTATTTGCTGTTCAGTTCGGCTACCTATAAAATGAGATTAAAAGTACTAATTTGGGGGTGACTAATTAAAAAAAGGCTGTGGACAACTTTACATATGGATCTATTTGCAATACTTTCATATTAATTTTCCTTGAATATTCAAGTCCTAGTTTTTTATTACAAGAAATAATTATAAAAAGCTCATTTTAAGCCCCAATGAATGCATATTTACTGAAAGTGTCTCATGTTCATTTGTCAGTTTTGAAATTTGAGCTGTTGTAAAAGCAATACTGAGTGAAAAAAGGAAGAGTTTTATGAACATATATGCTGTTTGGAATATAATTAGTGCTTGTTGAATGTCTAAAGGCATTTAAAATTTAAAATTGTCCACGATTTGGAAGGCTTATATGCTATATGTCAGTTACATAAATGACCCAGTTGGGTAACAGGGACAGTACTATGTGATTTATGGAAAAAAACCAAAACAGAATAAACTTTTAATTGCTAATATAATGTCAGGTTTTAAACTGAAAACAAATTACTTGTTTACTCACAAAATTCAGAAATATTTTCCTATAATAAATAAGTTCAAGAGTTTTATCATCACCTTTTTCAACAATTTGTTGACTTTTTTGCCTAAGGAAAACATTTGTTGCATATGTATCTTCTGATAAATCACTTAGGCTTCTACTCTAATAAATTACAATCTGAAAGACTTATTGCAAGACTTCTTTAAAGGCTATTTGTGAGTCAGTTTAGATTTATAAGAGAATGACATAATGCAAATACAATTTTCAGTTTTTGGTAGTAGTGTGATTGCAAATTAATTGTCATCTTATGCAAAAGGGATAAAGATGGCACATCCAGGAGTACATTTTGAAGATGCACTGAAATGAAAACTCTTAAAAGAGCAATATGACTGAATCTTCCTGGTTATTAATAGATTCTTGACAAGCAGTTAGTTTATAGAGATTCTAGAAAGAGATTTGTATTAATAAAAAGCTAATAATATAAAAATGGCACTGTGTTCAAGAATGAAATAATTATAGATAAACATAAAATAACATGACTTTTTGTTTTACTAATAGACAAGAACAATGCTTTTGTTAAACTGAGGGAAGGCTAATTTTTTAACTCAAGAAGAACAAAATAATAGCTATTTATAATTTCCTGAGAGTTTCTTCTGTCTCCTAAATAGCAGTCATGTAGAAAGTGAGGAAAAGGTATATACTTCAGTATTTCAGGCTCATTATTTCACAACCTGTGAAGACCGGTGTACTTTAAGAAAAATGAAACTTGTATTTCTTTTAGGGGTTTTTGTGTCACGGGTTTGCGTATTTGCATATCTCCAGATCATGTTTGCAAATTGATAGGTGGTAGGAACTGGCATGAAAGGCTTCAAATATGTTGTACTGTGTGTATCAGATGGCAGTGACACAGATACAACGTTAGAGGTGGCAAAGGGCTGCACCATTCTTTCACAGCATGGCTTTGTGATGTACTGATGTGGCCAAATTTCGTAGAACCATTGCCAAAATATGAGTGCTGGAAACAGATGCTGAGGTAATATTTAGGGGAAGAAAGGAAGCATGTCATGCTTAAGATATCGTTCTGAATTATATGAAAACTCACAGTCTTAAAATGTTCACTCTTGCAGTATAACAGAAATGACATTAATTAATCTGATTAAAGCATTACTGAAAAGTGTTAGCTGTGTGACCAGAGCACTGTAGATATTACAAAACAGGATAAATGCTGTGGAAATCAATGATTATTTTTTATGTATTTTTTTTTTAACCAGGTCCTTTGAGCAGTCTAAGCAAATTCTGTATTTACAAGAACAGTCTGATTGAGGGGATACACACCACTTACTGTCCTCTAACTTCATGTCAGACAAGACAATACATTTTGTGACAGAGTGATTAGAAGAGGGCCCAATTGTATTTATTCTTGTATTCCACACTATGTATTTGCATACATTTTTTTTATAAAAACAAGTTACCTTTTGCAGGAGTTGAAAGGACAGAAATTACTCTGATTCTTAAGGAGTCTATACTTCAATCTGTCTTGGAAGACGAAGGAAAACTGAGGCAAAATAACTTGTGGTGTTGAAGGATGTTGAACTCTAGCAGACTCTAGTACTATTGCTCTGTGCACTTGTGAAATATACATGGACAAAAGAGAGTGTAGCCAAGTCATTTTTGAGTGTAGATAAAATAATCTAAAGCTGTAAGTAGCCAGTTGTCCATAATTTCCAGTGAAATCGCAACTAACATCCAGGCTACCTTCAGGGCTTTGCTCTCTGACTTCCCAGCCACACCGCTGTTTCTAGTGGCCTTTCTACAGGAGGTGTAAAACCAAAAGCAAGTTAAGGGACACTGAAATAGTGTCCTGGAACCAACACATCTTGCGGGTTTGTCATTGAGGCAGTTCCTTTATAGAGTTCTTAGCTCTCAATGCCACTAAAACCAAAAATGTCTTGCAATTTTTAAGAGTATAAATGTAATCACTCTTCATATCTTTTAGTTTTGTTTTTTTTTATTTATTTAATTCATTATTATTCGGAATATGTTATAGATGGCTGGGTGTGGCGCCATGCACTTACTCATTTGTCAGTGGAAGGACTCCTTTTTCAAGCAAACCAAACATCTTGTCCCACTTAAATCTAAGTCTGGACAGAGTGTGCTGTATACCCGCATCTTGTCATTTCTTCCCCTTCCTTCTCTGGGTTAATCTGATTCTAGAAACACATTCATTTCTTTAGTGACTTAAACGCATTTTTGAGAATGAGTCTTTGCCTATTATTCTGTCTCTACACATGATCAGGCTTTTCCACTTAGAGGTGGTTGTGAGGCCCTGAGTATCTTAGACAGCATTCTTCATACCGTTCTCCCTCTTACTTTTCTTCCCTCCTCCTGATTTTTGACTCCATCCTCCTCCCCTCTTTCCCAGCACACTGCCCGGTATCTCTCAATCAAGGTGACAGGATGGATGACTTTTGTTGCAAGAAGAGAGCAGGAAGCCTAAGCACAGCACACTCTAATTTGTCTTCTGTCTGAATGTAAAGCAGGCTCTATCACCCAGGCTGCCAGGCGAGGTTGAGGGATGGTAGCTCTGATAGGTTTATCATGTGTTCTCATCTCTGAGAAAGCTAAATGAAAACATAAAGTTCCCAGGCATTGTTTGGGTACGTACGGATAGCGTATTACTGCTGGCACTAAAATTCAGATCCACACTGAACTGTCAGCGTCTTTTTCTTTTAAAAGCGACAGGATGTTTGTACTTATAATGCCGAGGACAGCAATTTCAGGGAGTGTGTTGTATGCCAATACAAATTAAGTTTAAAATGTAAAATATATTACTGAAAAATTCTTTTCTTTTTGGATGAAGGCCAGAAAGCTTCCCTTTCAGGGAAGCATGCCCCATTCACATACTGCCTCACGGAGTTTTTAAGTTACACTTCAGTGTGAGCATTGGAAGAACTAATGGTAATGATGGCCCAGAATTAAAAGTTTATGTTGTCTATGAGAATCAGAGAAGACTGCAGGAGAATCAGCCTGTGAGATGGGGAAAACCAAAAAAAAATTCTTGTTTTTTTTTCCCCCCATTGTTTCCTTTAACATGTATTTTTTTGTTTTGTTTTACTCCATGTCCTTCTGTCTCTGCCTTTGTGTAGAAATACTTTGAAGTCCAGGCCGATTTTTGACTCCTCTTGAGAAAAATGTGCTGTAGCTCCACCTAGAGCTGTAGCTCCAATCCCTAAAAGTTTTACCTATAGCTGACCACTTTGGCAGAGTTTTTACTAACTTCACTACAGTGATAAATCTTGTTGGAAACTGTATTAGAAACCATAGGTATTGCTTAGAAACTTAATGGAGTTGTTTCTCCGTGTGTCTATTTTATTGTGCTTCAAAACTAATGGACCAACACCGACGAATCGTAAAATGGCTAATTGCACTATTTAATGGCTGAATTACACCTACAGTATGGGCTACTTCCCTGTGTAAATTCTTGAGAGCTCTGACTACCTCAGAAGAAATTTTTGTACTGTACCATCACGTGCCACAGAAGTCCTTTAACATTAAGGCAGATAAAACCTGAGCAATTAGAATAAGAAGAGAACTAGAGATTTTGCATGTAGGAATAATGCTTTCCATGCAGAAAGCAGTCTTTTTCTGAGGGGTATTCTTAATAAATTTAGATTTCCTATTTCCAATTCCTTTGTTTTCCTTTGTTTAAAATATAGTCAGTTTCTCTGTTCTGTATGTCCCTCCCAGTAGTAGACAGTGATCTGACAAAAAGGAATGCAGATGCCAACAAAAGGTCAAACGTGAGGATGACACTTCCCAGAGGTGAGGCTAAAAAATACATGAGGTTGATATTTTTGGAGTGACAAGAGTGCTGCAGAAGGAGGAACTAAACAGTCTGTGCTGTGCTTCTGCATTAATCTGGAATGTCACTGTTGTTAAACTTTGATTGTTTTCCCCTCCATAGTACATACTCCCTAGAATACATATTCTATAGATGACTAAGATAGCCAATAAATGCTATTAAACTTAAGGAGATGTCCTCTAGTCTGTAAATCACTTGTAAATGAATTGCTGAAAATTTTACAGTACGGATCATATTAGATCAATATCAGAATGACAGCTGAACAGTGCGGCTATCCCCTTTCTGAGTGGGTGGATACCTCTGGGTATCCGCTTTCACACTTGAATTTTTACTGCGGGGGAGATTTGGAGAATGTGACTTTCCAATTCCTAGCTTGGCTACAGTAATCTGTAGCAGATCTGATAGAATTTGGGCTCCTGCAGCTTTGGAGTGTAAGACTAGTGGATCATAAAATGACACTATTTGTTTTTTCAGTAAAATGAAAGATTCTTGAGAAGAAAGAAGTCTCTAAAAGAAAAAAAAAAAAGACACAAGGTACATGAATGTATCTCTACTAATGTCATGCTGCTCTGTTTACCTGAACTCATATTCCTACAGAAGTGCAGCCTTCCCTCAGGGTGAAGGGGACTGCCTCTGTTTTCAGAGATCTGTTCCATTTCATCCTAGCACTAGGATGAAACCAGTTTGTTTGCCTGTGTTCATGGGCTTTTCATGTTCTGTGCAAAAGTTATTTTAAAGTTTGACTGGACAGAAGGCAAAATCATCAAAGCTAATAATGTTCCTTAACAACTCTCAAATGTTTGGTTAGAAGAGGCTTTTGCATGTATTTTTTCCTGTCTTTTCCCGAGACAGCTTTCTCCTGCATTAACCCATACACTTCCACAGTTCGCACAATTCTCAGCAGTCAGACAAATAACACCATTTTTATAAATTGCTGCAGAGCTGCCCTAAGTCCATCATCCTCCTATAATAGCCCTGAGACGTGTAAGTATAGGGCCATTGAAATCTCTAGACCTACCTGCTTGGGCTGTTTAATTAGGCCCACAAACACTTACACGACATGACATTCATGTCTCCAGTAGATTAGCAACGTGATGGGAAATACATGTGGAACAAAGAACAGTGATTTGTGGTGGAAATAAAAAATTGCCTTGAGAAAGTGAATTGACTATCATTTAATCTTTCTGAAGAAGTTATATGTAATTAATTAATTTCATTTTTAGAAGCCTGCTAATTAGGTGATCCATTGAGTTGCAAATGCACTAAACTATTGATTTCTTGCCGAATCAGCATGGGCCAAAACTAGTCTGTAGCCCTGAGTTAACCAAATCAGGGGAAGTTCATCTGGCCTTGAAAAAAGTAGGTGATTAAATAAAAGATGAGAAAAGATGAGAAAGTTTAATCTCACAGTATTAAATAGTTCAGAGAAGATGGATGAGAGCTGAACTTTTTAACAAAATAAGGGAGAAAAGCTCCGGTATAACATCCAACAGATTTAAAATAAGAAAGAGAGTCACAGTCCTGCAGCTATTAGATGAGACTGCTCATCTTCTGTTATGCTTTCAAGCTGATATTTTACCCTCTTTTCTTAATTTCTTTGTGAGTTTAATTCTCTTCCCTTTCCTGTGTGTTCCGTTGAGGACATTAGCTCCTTTTCTTGTTCGTTTTTGTAAAACTTTTGCAGTTAATTTTCTTGAAGATCAATCATATTGATATCCAAACCAGGAAAAGATCAGACATGAGGAGTTCACCAACTGTTTCCAGTGTTTTCTGTTATTCAGAAGTTGAAGGTGCAGGGCTCTGAAATACTAAGTTAATCATTGTTTTTTACTGCGTGGGCAGTTTCTTGGGATACGTGTATGCCAATGGGGTAGCCTCAGATGATAAAACCTTTTCACAACAGTGATCCTAAAGTGTTTGCTTTTCTCCTGTCTCTTACACCTCTCAGAAGCTGGGGCTACAAAAGGAGGTGTGAAACATTCGCCACCTAACTTACATCTAAATATGGTAGAGGATGACCTAAGAAACTGAAAATATATTTGATTAATAAAAGGAATAATTCCTAAATGTCCTACCTGCTTAATTTGGATTTTATTAATTTAAATTTTCCTTTATTTTTACTTATTTTTATGTTTGTGTTTCTTGACAAAACCATCTTTATGTTCTGACACTAAACCATTCTAATATGTTAGAATTGCCTTTCTTTCAAAAAGCAAAAGACACTATATAAACCTCCAGGGAAGGATCAGATTGCCAGATATGCCGTGCTGTGACCGTGTGTGGAAAAGGTTCTCCCTGTGAGTGACTAACAATAACATAAACCGAGCTTCGGGCCTTTATCAGTCTGTTCCAGAGTATTTACTTCATTTAAAATCGTTGAGAATGTATTTTCTGTGAAGGTGCTTGTCATATCTCTCCTGGCTTATTGAAAGTTAGTCACGCAGAAGACATTTTTAGTCATAGTTATTAAAAGGTTTTGTGAAGGGGTTAATGTATGTCTGTCCTCTGGTTAGACCTTAAATGGGACCTTGGTCTAATCTTTCCTTAGCTCATGAATATTAGGCTTTCTTTTGATTAGACCTAAGACATACGGAAAATCATCTCAGCTGCTTGTCTCTTGTAGGGAAACGTCTAAATGTCAAGCAAGGCATCAAAAGCCTTTAAAATTGGATGATGTTATGCAAAGAAACATGTTGATGAGCACAACAGAGGGTTTTTTTTCAAAAAATGCCTGCAGACTGCATCGCTAAAATGATCACTGCTTTCACAACCTGTACTAGATGTGGTCAACTACCAGGAACCTGCAAATCTTTTTTCTTGAATCTCAACTATGCTTCCACAAAAAACCCATGACATTTGGCATCACAGTCTGCACTTGTGTTAGCTGCACGATTTGACATAGGCATTTTGGTATTCTTGATCCCTGCTTCACCGTTTGCCATGCACTAAAAAAAGGAATACATGGAGACCCCTCAAAGAATTAGTGGTTCATTTCACATAACAGAAAGTCTTAATGGTAAAACCTACAATAACATAGCAAAATGTTTTCATGATATACGGAGAACGTTGTTTTGGTGGTCACTGTCCTGCCTTTCATAAACTTCCACTAATTCTGGGAAGGATCAAATGGAAACCCCATGTCTTGTTCATTTTGGCAAGTGATAGGGAAGAAGAGTTGTTGCTTTCAACGTGTGTGCTTGTGTTTATGACTGCCTGCTTTCTTTTTCACCAAAACCTGCCCTCAGTCGTTGTATTTCAAGATCATTCTATTCACCATCAGCATCTCTGACTTACCATCCCAAACATGGAACAGACAAAGTGGCAAGAAGTGCAGCTCCAACCTCTGACCTGTAGTGAAAGGGATGGAGTGCTCTGCTGGGCCCTGCAGCCTTGGGCTGCATGGAGGAAGGTCAGACCTGCGGAGATCATTTCAAAGAGTTTAGCTTTAACTTCTCTGAAGTCCTAGTTCCAGTATAATTAGGGAGTGCTGTATAGGGCAGTCAGAAGGATCTCAGGCGGTGTTACTCTGATCTCAAAATTGAAGCAGCTTTTTGTTGTTGCTTTCTCCTTGCTTTTCTGGATCAGATGGATCCTAGGCTAGTACTATCCTGTCAAATTAGACCATGCAAATGTGTATACAGATGTGTTTCAGGAGCATGCCCTCCCACGTACATCTGCCCTACAGATTCTGTTCACATGCTTTTAAAGGTTTCTCTTCAAGAGCTGTCTCTCTTTTCTGTACTTTACAGCGCCATAAGCAGTTTTCAGTGTTTACTGAAAGGAAGTTTGTGGACAGTGTTTTTGTATGTATTGAAACTCATTTTGTATCTTCTGTGGAGTAAATAGAAATTCTGCTGATTTATCTTTACATTCCTTTGTGTACAGATTTAAAGAAAAGTAATGAACAATGTCTGCAGTCTGTCTCTGACTACTAAAGATAAGGTCCCAAATGAATGTTCATCTTTGCTGAAGGCAATAACTTTGTGTCAGGAATAAATTCAAGTAGCATCTGGAAGGTGATGTGAAAAATAGTTGATCTGTCTTAGTTTTATTCAAGAGCATAATGTTAAATTAAGAAATTAACTATAGATACTTGTACATCCCTGAAGTTTAGCTTCACTGCTCTGCATTTTCATGAAGGAAGTATATTCACAGAGTCTCACAAGCTATATAGAGTGTTTTCAGTAGTCATGACAACTCTCCACCTTTGTCTGTGAAAGAAAAATCGGCATTTTTCTTCAGTACTTAACAGGACATTGAAAAAGGTCTGTTTTGCTGAGTTTTGGTTACTAAGCAGAGGAACAAAAATTTGGGATACAGTTGGTAAAAGAGGAAGTGTTCTCACCTGCCTCCAGTCTGGAGTCTCACAGACATGATATAAATACACTGATTTTTTAAAAAAAAAACAAAAGTATACCACAACTGCTAAAAATATAGTGCCTAAAGTTATAAATTTTACAATGGAATCAAGGTATTAATTTTACCTTACTCATTCAGTGACTGAAGAGAGTCAAACCTAGTGCTTTAAAGAGGAAGTACCATGTGGAGTCAGAGCAGATGGAAAAAGAAACTAACAACTCTGATTTTGTTGCCTTGTTACTTTGACTTTTAGTAATCATTCTTTTAATGGCTTTAACTACAGAGCATCCTTGGCATATTAGCCATTGAATGGCAGCCCAGAGAGCCAACCGTGTCCTGGGCTGCATCAAGAGAAGTGTGGCCAGCAGGTCTCAGGAGATGATTCTGCCCCTCTGCTCTGCACTCGTGAGACCCCACCTGGAGCTCTGTGTCCAGTTTTGGAGTCCTCAGCACAGGAAGGACATGGGCCTGTTGGAACAGGTCCAGCAGAGGGCCACAAAGATGATGAGAGGGCTGGAGCACCTCTGCTATGAAGACAGGCTGAGAGAGCTGGGGTTGTTCAGCCTGGAGAAGAGAAGGCTCCG
>JAOQGH010000012.1:54660007-54677562 GCA_025769975.1 Gallinago jamesoni
TCTTGGCCACCTGGGCACTCTGCTGGCTCCTGTTCAGCCGACAGGTGACCAACACCCCCAGCTCCTTTGCTGCCCGGAGCTCCAGATACTCTGCCCCCAGCCTGGAGCGCTGCAGGGGGTTGCAGTGGGGGACACCACTGGTGACCAACCGGCCGCCAACTGGATTTGACTCCATTCCCCACCACTCTCTGGGCCCAGCCTCCAGCCAGTTTTTTACTCAGCAGTGAGTTCTCCTATCAAAGCCATGAGCAGCCAGTTTCTCCAGGAAAATGCTGTGGGAACTGTATTAAAGGCCTTACTAAAGGCCAGTCACCTTTCATAAATAGGCAAATGTTATGCATATTCTCCTGTCAGGTTCCCAGCATTGCTGTGTCAGAGAACCAGTGCATGCAGACTGGACAGAGATACTTCAGTGTGTACACAGCATTTCTCTGGTGTTAAAACTGTTTCTCAGTGCATCTTTTGAAGGTAGAATAAGATCATTGGATTCCCAGCTTTAAAATAAGCACAAGTGAGTAAAAAACATGTTCACGTGTGTACTTCTTAATGAAAGAAAGCTTGGTAATGAAGAATGAGCAAATTATTATCTCATGTAGGTGGTAACTGTTTTCATCATATTGCAAAATTATGTAATATATTTTATTTTGCATAAATCACTCTTTGCTCTTTTATATTTTAAATATAAAAATGGTGTACAAAAAATAATTAATTCATGTGAGGTAGTTTCTTGATGGAAATTGAATCGCTTTTGGATGTGCAAGTATTTGTAGCTAGCTCCAAAATAATTGGGGTCACAGTTAATGCAGTTCCTTAGATCACCCTGTGCAGACTACTATCCACAGGAATGCAAAATAACAACCTGAGCAAATTATCTCCATTAATGCCTTTTGGAGATGTGATATACATTACCAAAGTCTGTAAAATAGGCTTCTCTTTCAGAACAGCACCCTTGATGAAGGAAATTAAGACCTTCTTTTTCCAGACAGAATGCCAGCAGCGCACTGGCATGCACTTCAAACAATCCATTTATAACAGATAAAAGTATGGCTAAATTCTATGTAGTAAACCATTCAGATGTTACCACACAGTACTGAGGAGTAACTAGCCTATTATTATTATTATTATTATAACATATGTGATATGGCAACAAACCATTTAGTGAATAGTTTGGGCATAGAAGAATATCCTCAATTAAAAGTGACAGGAGCAAGTCAATATATACCTAAGTATGTGAGTCCCTCGATAGCCATGTCTCTCATTTCCATGGGAATGACTGGTTACTGCACGTTCCTCTTGTCATTTTTCTAATTTATGAGACTTGTGCACATGCTAACCTATCCCATCCATGCTGGTCATTGACATATAAAGCCTCTTAATGTCAAGAATCAGTGCCTAGCTCTATTTTTCAATTGCCTGTTTTAAATCACTTTCCATAGCCAAGTTCACTGTTACCCACTGCAGCACCGCGTGTCTCTGAATAGAAGGGCTCGGTGGTTAAGTCTGTGTGTGTGATCTGAGTTTCTTGGTAATGCTTTTTTTTTTTTTTTTTTTTCTGATTCAGAAAGCTGTTTGCAAATAAGTGGCTATCCATTTGAGTTGTCAGGTTTTTGCCATTTCTGGATAAAAGCCCTGTCAGAGTTGTTTTTAAAATCTGTGCCATATTTGACATAACCAGAGCCAATGCAGCCCTGTTCTTTTCCACTTTTCTCAGCAAAGCCTTTCACTACCTCTCCTTTCGTGTCTTTCTCCTTTTTCCTGGGAACTCTCCTTTTACCAGAAGTGGTCTTTATTCTGTCCTTTTATGTAAATTCTGGAATTCTTGGTAAAGAACGAGACTTACGTGTCTCCCATGTAAAAAGCACTTTATATAAAAAACTTAAAGATCACTTGTATTTCTGTTGGGTTTAGAGAAAGTTAAGGTTCCTGCATCTCCTGGCTAGCTCTTGTGCAACGGTATAGTCTGTTGGAACTTAATAGTTCGTTTTGAATGCAGAGAAGCCTGGTCTTTCACCTGTTTATTAGCCTTGTAGCACATTCCTATAAGTAAGTGTTATGACATTGGGTGTTCAAGGACAAACTATACACAGTATTTGGTATTGAAATGTGAGTCAGCATCCCTAAACCTGTTAATGTTATTGAATGCCGAGAACTTAACTGGAAAAGATGCCATCAGAGCAATTGTGCTTTTCTGTAATTCATCAAGAAACCAAATTCTGAATATGGTAAAAGCTAGGTATTACTTACCCAATAACAGTAACTCTAATTAAAATATGAACAGTATTGAAAACTATGTCCTAAAACCAGAAAATAAAGATGGACTGGAAAAGCTATGAGTTCTAAACCAGCTATGACCTAATTATGCTTTATACTTTTTATGAAGTAGACATGTAAATGTACAAGGTGTGCACTTCAGAAAAACTCTCTATTGTAAACATTTTTTTCTATTTCAAGAGTAAAATATTTTGCTGTAAACTAGACATTTCACTGCCATATTTACTTACTTTTAATTTTAAAAAGTATTAGTAAATTTAACTTTAGAGGTAAATTAACAGAAACAAAAATATCAGTTTTTTTCTAAAAGAAGCAGATCTAGGACACCAGGTTGGTTGTGCACTGCAGCTCCCTGTGCTGGCTCTGGCCAGGTGCTCCTCGATTCTTCTGTGGCCTCACATCTGTGGTATTCTTACAGCTCCCACTTTTGTATTTTCCTTTTAGTTTCCAAATTGCCCGAAAGGATTGAAAAGTGTTCTTGTGTGGGGAGGAAAAGGAGAAATCAAAAGGAATGTGTGGTGAGCTTTCCACTGAAAACAAAAAAGCCAACGTTTCCGTGATGAGATGATTTAAATAGCTGTGGCTACCACTAGAAATCACCTGCTGCAAATCAATAGTGAAGAAGTATATGCTGATATATTTGAGGAGTAAGGAAAACCGATACACAATTTGGTATCAAGACATGGCTCACATTTATTTCAAAAGATATAACTTCATGAAATGCTCACTCAGTGGGATTTCTAGAGGTTTTAGCTTTAAAGTTACAAAATTTTTCACTACTGGTTTTGCTTATTCAACAGTCAGCGTATCTTAATTATTTTTGCTTGTTTCTCTTTTGTACTAAAAACAAGCTAACAGAAAATAGAAGTAAATTAAACTGCCTTCAGAGCAGTTATGTACCATTCTAATAATGTGCAGAAAGGCAATTGGAAATTCTGTTGTGTGTCAAACACTAAAAATAAAAGAATAATGTTTAATTCCTATTGATAAAATCCATGAATGGATAGTATAGCTGATTAAATAACAGTCTCCAATCCTCAACCAATCTGTTTGACTTAAATTATTATGTAAAAATAAAAAAGGAACTATAATAAAACCAAGAGCTCAATTAGGATAATATAGATAATTTATGCATACAGCATACATTACAATAGACCAGTAATTACAGTTCAGCATTTTTCTAATACAGTATAGAGCAAAATTTGTATCAGGAGGTAATCTGAAATCTTCCTTTCCTAGTTGATTTCCTTAAAGTAGTTCTGAATGCTCCAGTAAGTCCTTTTGATCTTTCAGTAAAGGTAAACCTATGATCCCCGAACAATTTAGCATATGAGATATTCACTGAAAGTAAGGAGTGGCCAAAATGATTCTAGAACTTTGTCTAACCTTTCTTTATGTAACTCTGTTCCTTAGAACATTTATAATTAATTTGAAATTTAAAAATTTAGGTCACATTGAATCAGGTGATCGGTCATTTTTTTTTTTAACATAAATTGAGATTATTCAGCTTTTATATGCAAAGAAATTTAAGATAAGTACTTCAGGGTTTTATTAGTAAATGTCTCTTCAGCCTGGCTTAAGGACAATCAGCTCACTGCACTGGGCTACTAAATCAGCTTACTACCTGGAAAAAGCTGGCTCTTTGTCCACCCCAGGGCAGAGCTCCATGCATTCCTGTTGCTGTCTCACAAACAGGACAGGTACGCCTCCTTGTTCTCCTGACATGCCCTTCTTAAAGACCCTGTATCTATCCAGTGTAGGATTCCAGTTGTGTGAGCTATCGCACCACATCTGTGTGATCCCAATGAGATCGCAGCCCTGCAACTACACGTCCACCTCAAACTCCTCCTTCTTATTCCCCACCTTACATGCATTAGTCTACAGGGACTTCAAATGGGCACCCAGTCATTCTCAATTCCCAGAAAAAGTGTGACAGTTTTAGGCATACCAGTCTAAATACCTCATCATTCGCTCGCCTCTCTGTCAACTGAAAAGCCATCACATATGTTTTTTAAATCATCATTAGCATTAAAGTTATTGATAGGAAGATCCTTGAAAGTTTGAATAAAAGTTTGAAAATCTTGAAGCTTAGCTGGTTTTATTAAACTGTTTTAAATCTGATTAAAATCTGACCCAGAAAAGGGCTTCATATCTGCTTCTAACAAATACCAGAGAGTTTATATGATCTTGAAGTAAAACCATTAAATATATTTCTGTTAGCTCTTGGGCTGACTTTAAAGGTTTTGGACTTCTAGCAGATCTCTCACTGAACATGGACTGAGTTTATAATGAAATCCAAAACATGGAGGAGGCTGTGTGGTTCTCAGGTTTGCTGTGAACATTAACACAGCGTCACTTGGAGTCCTTGTTAACAGAGCAGGTCGTTGTTTTTTTTTGTTGTTAGTTCAGTGAATGACTAGAAATTGCAGTGCCAAGACTAGGCAGCACAGTAAAGGAACTGTCCCTAACTGTAACAGTTTTGAACTGCTTGCTAATAATTCATATCATTTAGCTGATTAAAGCATTTATAATAGGAAAATATTTCCTGATAAAATAATAATACCTACTTTGGTAATAGGATATCTTTGTCATATTTTCTGTAATACAATAATGCAAACGGTAGCAACGAGAGTTGTTATGTATTTCTCAACCAAAGAAGGTTGACTTGAAATACAGAAAACTGGGGTATTCTTCAAATCGAGTAAGACTGTAGCACTAGCTACACATTCATTCTTAGTGTGTATTGATGTGATCAGGTATCCAGAACTCAGTAAACATAAGTCCAAAATATAGAAATAGACTATATGTAAATATTCTATGAATATGTAAATGGATGAATGTGGTCAGAAGGAGTTGAAAATAAGGTGATAAGTGGTTGAAGTCTTATTTCTAGTTTTTCAAACATATGCTTGATGCAGTCAGAATCTCATTAATTTTAAGGCTTGGCTTTCAATGGTGTATTTCTTCTGCAGAGACAAGGGGGGGGGGTTAAATTTTCCTGTCATTCTGTCATCATTGCTCTCACTAAAGTATTCTGGAGTTTGGACCTAAAAGTTTTATAAAAAAGGAACATATTCTGAGGCTTTGCTCACAGAAGTGGTATACTGTTAACTACTGAAATTGGTGATTGAAGGAGCAGTGCGGCTCTCTTGGTGGTAACTAACAGTGGCAGAATCAAGCAAGTGACATCTGCAGGTTTCCAGAAGGAGCAATGGGGAAAGTCGAGCATTCTTTATAGAAAAATGAGAAATGAGGATAAGATAGCATTGGTAGGCTTTTATAATGAGAAACATTTCAGTAGGTAGTTTTCCTCAAAGGAGACAGAAATAATAACAAGTATGTTTGTATTTACAGTGTCCTAATAATTTGTAATAGATTCTAATATTCAGCATTTCTTTCATTGCCAAATGTTGGACTCCAGGTTTTACTCTGCTGATGGACTCATTTCATCAGGGGACTATGCTAGCTTAGATCAGCTGAATATGCATCCTCTCAGGCATTCAAAATCCAAAACTTGCATTATAAAGTTCAATTCATGCTTAAAATCATAGAATAATTTGGTTGGAAAGGGCCTTCGGAGGTGTTGTGGTCCATTCCACCCTGCTCACAGCAGAGCCAAAGTCAGAGTTAAATCATTTGTGGGATTAGTAGTTTATTTATATAGTAGGATGGGTCTTAAGCCCAGTGTAAGCTTTGGTTTCAAAAGCAGGAAACGCTGCTACTGCATTTCCCACTGCTTGTCTTATTTTGTGGCCTTTTCCTGCACTGATGCTGCAGAGTGAACAGTGTAATGAGAGGGAGATGCAAATAGTGATCCCTGAGCAGTCCAACTGTCTGCACTCTCCTTAGAGTGTTCCAAAACCAACCCGCAGAAAGGCATTGTGGATATTAAATTGCTGGTGACCTGTTCCCAAAATCCTTGGAGTCAGTAAAATCTTGCCTAATAAAGGACTTCAGGCTCCTGTGCAAATCTTTGTTCGCGAGATAATTTAAAAACTGTACTGAAAACTGCATATTCAGAGTAACATCTCTAGATTTCGCCTTTAATTTACTTGAAATTGAAATAATTCTCATAAAGCAGTGGCTTAGTTTGGTCATAGCAAGAGCAATTCCCCCCTGTGTTTCTAAAGCAAGGAACATTCCCCTGCAGATTTTCAATTTTCAAAGGCATAGAACTTGTGAAGAAAACATTATAGATTCAATTAAATAGTATTCAGAAAAATCTGCCCAGCTCCTGGTCTTTTATTGGATTCAATAATAATGGCAGGGAAGCATATGTTTATAAATGATAAGGTGGTAGCTCAGCCTGTTGCCTAAGCGCTCAGTTGAAGCGGTGGGTCCAGCCTCTCGTTAAGCCCAATACCACTGGATATTTTTTAGTTTTCTTCCCCTGCCACTGCTTCCTCAGGCCATCAAGGTCAGACTTGCCAGCTGTAATAATTCCTGCAATTTGTCCTCCTCTGAAACTCTTGTCTAAACGCATTTAAGAGAATTTGCCTACGTTTCAAGGTCACGGAAAGCACAGCGAGACTTAAGTTGAGGAGTTTTGAGTGCCACGGTGCTACTAACCTGCATCAACTGGTCTGAAAACAATTTCCATACTCAGACTGACCTGGCAGGTACCTGCATTAGTAGACTGCCCTCCAAAAAGCCTTTTGAAGAAGTACATTTAAGGTAACTATTAAACCTGTGTGCTTACAGTTATGAATTAGGCGCTGTGAGCAGTGGACTCAGTTTATCTTTTACTTCTTCTTGCTTTATAAAACTTTCTATAAGCTGTGACAATAATTGAACAGCCAGTTGATATTTGAGATGCCCACACTGGAAAGAGGCCTCTGCCAGTGTCTGATTCAGTGTCAGCACAAATATTATATCTACACACTAAGCTGGGATTGCAAATGCAAACAACACTTTGTTCCTACTGAAGCAGTACGAACATCAAAGCCTCTTTGCTTTGCTCACTGGAAGCAAACTCAAACACATACTATATAAAATATGATATGCATGCCTTGTATAAAATATGCAAATTTGAAAGGCAATGATTCCATAGTTAAATAGAAAGTGAAATATGAAAGTTTTCCAATAATGTTATGATAATTGAACTATGTATCCGTTCTCACCTGGCTGTGAAATAAATTGTGATGGATTTGCAATAAATTCCAAATGTTCCTACGCTATTAAGGAAGGAGATTTGAAGCTATTTCCAGGAAGATCTTTCATTAAAGGCGGTTCATTTAATGACAACTATATGAAAGTGAAATATGGGAAAATAGTACTCATGTAGTTAGGACTACAGTGGCAGTTGTTGACAATTTCCATTTTAAAAGTGACCTAAACTAACTGCGACTCAACAGTCATCATGGCATTCACTAGACCTTATCGTTATTTTTTTCCTCTCTTCATATGTAATAGATATCTTGTTTCCTTTCTTTTTTCTGTCTCTGGCTCTCTTCTGAAGTACACACAATTCCAAATACATTGTTCACCCCGACATTCTCCGTCAAATGTACATCTCTTTCCTGCAGATCACAACATGTCATACAACACAGTAACTGGCTGGCAGAGCCACAGGCAGCTCACCCTGAGGGGAGTCTTGCACCGATAACCCTCCCCTTTTTCCCATTGTTTGGTGTGTAACTGTGAGGCTTTAGACACTTGGCTTTTCTTGGACTTGACTCCTCTTGACTTGCAGAGAAACTTCTAGAGATATAAGCTCTGAAAGTTCAAAATATAAAAGAAAAATAGACTTAAAGCAGTAATTTTAATATTAGCGTTATTTGGGGAAAGAAGTGTTTTCTTAACACTTTCAGTAGTAATTCTGTAATTAGCACTCCCCCCCCCCAAAAAAAAAACCACCAAAACCCCAACTTGTCAGTAATAGAAAATTGTGGGGTTTTTTGATTTATCTGTCAAGATTTCACTGGAGGGTATTTCACTTCTGTTGCTAGAGTAGCTGTATCGTGAGCACCTACAGCACTAAAAGAAATTAAATAAATCTGAGCCCTGCTCTGTTTTAAAGATATGAGTCTGTCATCTCCAGTGCAAGAAAAGAACTGAACCCTTAAATTAGTTCTTGATTTTTTATTTCATCTTACAGATGTAGGGTAGTCACCCAGGACACTTCTACTCAATGGAAGTTTGAGAGATTTTGAGAGAGATTAAATGGAAATCATAAATATTTGCGGGTACTTTTTAAAAGATCTAAATTGTTGTGTAACAGAAAAATATTTGTCTACTTAATAAAAAACTAATGTAACTCTTTAGTAAACCATGTAATTTTATCAATATCAGTTTATATTTAGCTGTGGTTTTGTTTTTTCCCCTCTCATGCGTGACTCAGACCTTAAGTGAAAAATATGGCTGAAATATGACATTGCAATTTTGTCTGTCGTTTCTTTTGTCTACTGAAAGATTGCTTAAAAAAAGTATTTCAAACACAAAACTCAAACCAACATTGTTTTACAGAATTTCTTTTGAACTACACATTGCAAACTGGATAAATATTTTTTGATAGTAAAGGATTGAGAGAGTATCTTCTTTTATAATCAAAGAGAATAAATTAATATTGGAAAGATAAGAAACTTTCATATATTCTGATGCATCTCTGGCCTGGGGATACCTGGGACTCGGGAGATTTAGACAGCAGCTGGGCCAGCAGAATTCATATTTCATGCCAGAAGCTGTCGGATAACATGCAAAAAGATGGAAGTTTGGATATGCATCAACCAGAAGGGTTGTGTTGAAACCACAGAGAGGAAGTGAGCGATCCAGGGATACCTAGTGACTGCAGTGAAGGGACACTCTGAGTATCTAAATAAAGAAGGGTTGCCAAGACCAGGTAGCATTCACCAGAGAGTGCTGAAGGCAGTCAGATATAAAAAATAAACAACTATTAATTGACTACGTATGTCTTTTGTCAGCCCATGTTCTAGAAGTATAGAAGCTGGGAAAAGTGACAACACTTTATGAAGGGTAACAGGAAGGAGTTGAGAATAAATCTGATTTCTGAAGTGGAGGCAGATCAGTAAAAAATCTGATAAAGTATAGAAATCATTTATGCATGAAATGAAAGAATCTGTGTGGTTCATGTAGGGCTTACAGCTGTTCATAGCAGTCAGTAAGCATATGGATAAACAGCAGTCCAGCTGATAGATCTGAATTTCAAAAAATGCTTTAGACTAAGTTTCTTATCACAGGTTCTTCAGGAAACTGAGCTGACAAGGAATAAAAATGGGAGCTAATACCATTATATGAATCGATGATGTCGCCTCACATTTTTAATATTGCGTGCATTTTGTTATGGTTGGGTCATTGCAGAAAGATATATTAGAAGTAGGAAAGGCTTATGGAAAGGGTGACAAAGCTGATCAAAACTTCTGTATGAGAAGAGATTAGGAACAGAACAGCTCCTCATCTTGCTCGTGGATGAGTAGGGACGTGATCTGGGTTTGCAATCATGAATGGCGTGAAAAATGTGCAGAAGAAATGACTATTCATTCTTTCTCACAATCCAAGCATTAATAGCATATTTAAAATAAATGCAACTATATTCAAGTGCAAAACACTGAGAATGGTGTAACTGGCTTCAAAGAACAGTCATGTCACATCACAGAAGAAAAGTCCATTAGTAGCTATTCAATACAAGTTGTGCAAACTGGCTCAAGATGCCCCTTTATTGCGTACTACAGAGAGCACAGCAGGGCAGGTAGCACCCAGTGCCTGTTTTTCCTGAGGCTCTACTTCTGGTCACTCTTAGAGACCATGTGGTTATTTTTATGTTTGTACAGGAATATGAAAGTTGCAAAAAAAAAAAGCTGATAGTCGTAACAAACTAACTGTCAGAAGTAACAAACAGAAGAGAAAGGTGTCAGTGAGCCATGGAAAAGAGGCGTTTGGAAGAAAAACAAAGAAAGGTACAGATGGGCAGAAAACAATGTGCAACAAGGGAGGAAGATTAAATATAGGAGAGCAGAGACTTCAGCGAATGGTGAATGAATACCTGATAGTGGAAAGGGGAGAAAATCCTGTCTATCTGAATAGCGGAAATCCGTAGTAGTGGGGAAAAGCTTTTATTCCTTTTGCTTTTTTATCATATGCAGATCCTTTTCAGGTCACCTGGATATGGTAGCACTTTATGCATGGTGTGACACGAGGGTAGGATACTTTGGAGATGAATTGCTCATGTGCTTGAGGCCTGATCTTCTGTCAGGGCTATTCATTTGTATGCGGGGAATTTCAATTGCAGCACAATGTCGACCAAACAGCTGTGTTTCTGGACAACTAGACTCATTTCTAACATTCAGATTCTGCCAAATTTAATAAGACAGAATCAAATGCATTCAGATCAAAGCTGCCCACTTTTAATCTTCCTGCTTCCAATTTTAACATGAGTCTCAGGACAGAGTAGCTTAGCTGAAAACAAAAATGATGTGTATCTCTTTGCATAGGGTAAGTCCCAATCAGATTGTCTGCATTAAATCCTTGCATTTTAAATCTGAGAAGCAACCTTGTTCTAAAATCCTTATTAATTTTAATTCTTAAATTACTTACTGTTCACATTACCAAATGCATAAGGGAATAGTCCATATTACCATATAAATTTATTCGTAGTTCAGTGTAAACTACCAGCAGAAGTCAACCTAGTAAGAAATTGTCTAACTTATGGAGGAGAGAAGCAAGTTCTCAGCTGGTGTAAACTGATATTCCTCTACTAAAGTTAATGGACGAGGCCAATTAACAGTAGCTGAAGGTGCAGTGTTGGTATGCTTTTCTTCTCCTTTCCTCTTTACAGATCAGTCATTTGCCTTGATACAGTGCTCTTTATGCAAGTAGGTAAACATGATTAGTCATTATGAATTATTAAAAAAAGACCTTGAAAGATAAAATTTCACCAGAATGTCTGAAGCAGGTAAGAGCTGTGAAAACTGGTTCCAAGAAGACAGAGTTGCATAAATGAGGGCAATAGCGGGCAAAAAAGTAATTAGACATCAAGTGAGCTAGGGGTTCGTTTCCTACCCAGGGTGCATGTGTAAATGCCTTTAATTGCAGATATGCTCACACCTTGGCAGTAGGAGTTGCCAGCCGGTATGCAGAAAATGCCAGAACACAACTTTGCCTTTCTAATCAGGCAATGGAAATAGTAAGTTGAGGGCAGAACATCTGAAAGGTCATATTTGTTGCTTTAATCTTAACAATATCTGTGCTCGCCTACAGATATCCCAGATATCAGAAGTATGAAGACCTCCCAGCCTAAGGGAACAGGCATAGATCCGGTATCCATACTGTGCTTTACGTGGAGAGTGGAAGGGTTTTGCAGGGGCCAGTCACCAGACATGCCACAGCAGTGTCTGCTAACTCCATCCTGTGAAATAAATTGAAATATCTTAAAATACTGCTCAACGTGTCAAGTACAGTTGAATACAACCCAGATAAAGCAGGGCATGTTACTTCTTCTGAGACTAATATTATAATTTTTATCAGAGTAATAATTTTAATTAACTGTTTGTGTTATGACAGTTTTCCCTCCCCTGGACCTAATGATTAGACAATGTTTTAAATGGCATTTTAAGTACACAGTGTTGAAATTCAATACTACTGTCAAGTCAGGATTCTGCGTGCTTTATGGCATTTCCAATAAACTTTTACAGTACTAGCAGTGCAGAGTCCTGAGGGAATGCACCCAATAAAAACAGCAATCAGGAAATGTGGCTAACAGATTTCTTGCGCGTGTTATCCTGTTGACATTCTTTACTCACTCAAGTTAATGGGCAGAAGTGTACAATTTCCTGTAGGAAGAGACAGCAGAGTCAGTGCCAGTGAAAAATTCCCAGTGCTAATTAGAAAAACATCTGTAGCTATTTGGAAATAGAAGTAATCAAACTTAATTATGGAAATTTATTTAAAGTAAGACTTTTTGCATATTCTTTCATTTTTTTTCCATCAAAGAACTACTAGTAGAATGGCAGAGAAGAAAAGGGAAATATGTGTTAAGTTTTATGTAACCTAGCATCAGGAAAATTGTTAAGCAAATTTGCCCAAGTTTTATAAGTTGCCAAGACTTACTTGTAGTTTTAACTACAATGTTAAAACCCATCTTTACAAACTTCCTTATGCTTTGCTACTTGCTAAAAAAGTTATCTCTGCACAGAATCTTAAATTTGAACCTTCGTGATCTAGATACAGGGATTTTGAATGGAAGGAAAAAAAATCTACATTATTAAAAGGCGTATTCATTATTAAATAGTCTCTGCACTTTTCAGGTGCTGTATCCCAGATATGGCTTAGACACATAAGGCTGAAGAGTCATTGTCTTCTGTTTTCCTCAACTATGTGGTAGATAGTTACTCCAACAGTTTTTAGACCATTTTCTCTACATACACTCATCTACCACGGGAAAATTCCCAGTACCCTAAACCTTACTTTTGATCTCTGGGCAAATTAATAAACCCTGAGTGTTAGTAACCACAGGGAAAGAATCAGAGACCTCATGAGGCATCACCAATGACCCAATCCCACAGGAGCTTCTCTTGCATTTGAAATTTCCCACACATCCTGGTGGATGTCTCTCACCTGCAGGGGAATAACTGAAGCCATTCTAGAGATACCTGCCCTTCCAGGAAGCTGGGCATGCTAAATGAACAGTTCAAGGGGAGTCACTCAAGAGTGTAACACTTCTGGGAGCACTGGTCTTCCTTGTGTCAGATTCAGTCTTGCTGTGGCAATTCAGTGCTTCACAGCAGGTTGAAAACACATTGAAACTCCATCAAGGATTTAAAAAAAAAATATAAAAATCCAAACCTGTGTATGCCCTTGTAGGCACACAGAAGAAGCCCTGAAGCATTTCATTAGTACCATACAAATATGATACAAACATGATGAACACACAGCAATCTAGTTTCTAAGTTCTCCTTAGGAATATCAACAGATTTACACACCAAATGTTTCATATCACAACTGTGATTTATAACTCAAAAATCACCTTAAGCTACCATAATATTTCTTCCATTATCCAATTTATCCAGCTCCAGCTTCTAATTTATCAAGCTCCATTTTAAAACACTATAAATCCTTTTCCCCTATTACCTGATTTGCTAAGTCATTCCTGAGTTTCCCTCCTTGAATGATTAGAAAATACTAAAATAGAGTTAGTTTGAGGGAGGGGACAAAATAAATACATGTAAATGTATAACAGGTGCACATCTGATGTACTGAACTTAAAAAAGCTGTCCTTGACAGAAAGTGGGATATGACTGGTATTTCTGAGGCGCTGCTGGCATAGGAAGCTGTATTCAAAATTTCTTGAATAGTTTCAAAGTAAGTGTAAGTGTTGCTCATAGCTTTGCTGCCTTGCCAAAAATTGTGAAGTCAATAGAGTTGGAAAAATCTGTAGGGAACATCCCTGTTGGCTGATGTGTCTCTAAAAGGCAGTGCTTGTATTCTGTGAATACACTTCTGATTTCACTCTTGTATTACAAGGCAAGACACATGATTAAAATTTCATTTATAAATCATGTGTGTTTCTGGTTTTCAAGTAATTATATTATTTCCCAAAGTTTTTCTTCTCTTGAGCAGCATCTGCAATTCTCACAATGCCTTTCTGCTGTCTGTCAAAAATCTGCCTTTCACTCTCCAGCCAAGTGTTCCTTGCCTTGTGTGTATCAGAACATTTGCTTGTCTTTTGTTTGTGAATTAAGTGACAGAACTGAACGTTGTGACTTCTAAACTCATGAGAATGAGAG
This sequence comes from Gallinago jamesoni, assembly GCA_025769975.1. NCBI lineage: Eukaryota > Metazoa > Chordata > Aves > Charadriiformes > Scolopacidae > Gallinago > Gallinago jamesoni. The sequence continues at coordinate 54,674,017 of JAOQGH010000012.1, forward strand.
TTAAGAATGTGGTGATGTAGTGAAAGGGCAGATTCGGCTTATAAGTAAGGAGTGTTGGCTTTGATGGCTGTGGTGGGCTTAGAAATGAGCAGGTAGTACATCTCCATCTATATCGTTGTGTTTACCGTTCTGATAATTAAATTGGATTTTTACTTGGGATCATTACTATCCAGTATTTGATCTATAATGCCTTACTTGATAGGCTTCAGTGTCCTTCAAAATTATATAAGTAGCTGCTTTTTATCCTCGCTAATCAGATCAATTTGGTGCGATCCAGTTGACATGACTCATAAAAATGCATACTGACAAAGCTGTCTCTTTACATGGCTGTAACAATGGATATTTGAAAGATTCATGGCAATAACTGAACTTTCTGAGTGCAGATTCTCTTCCGTATATGTGTGTATAGGCATGCGTGTAAACCTTGTGTGCAAGATTGCAGTTTTTGCACAGTCTCTGAGTGCCCTCATTCGGGTAGGTCTGAGCAAGACCGTTGCATCGAAGTGCTTTATTACTCTCTCCTGACTAGCCTATAAATCACAGAAGCCTTCGCTGTCTTCATGGCTTCAGTGGAGACAAATTAATTCTGAATCTAAACCTAACTTTAAAAAAATAAATTAGCTGGGTTTTTATTATAGGGCAAGTTGGCTCTTCTAAAAGAGTTCAGATTTTGTTTGTAACGGTTATCATGATGACAGAAGACAAACTCATTCAGACAGTATAATCTGATTGTTCTTAACTAGAGTCCAAATCGAGGAATCTCTGACTTTCTGTTCTTGAAAGTGCTATCAATTTCTACCTTTCTCTGTCCTTGTGGTCTTAAAAATAGGCCTCTGCTAACAGTGCTGCCTTGTTCTTAAGTGTCCTTGGATTTCAGTGTTAAACATTAATGACTGGCAAGTCAGGTTTCTTGCCAAGATGTATTTTCCTCAGATAAACTGTGAAACTTGCCCACTCAAACTTGGAGAATTATGATCTAGCGACTGATTGCTGTATATACAGGTGTTTGGCCCGAGCAACGTCCTGCTTCTTCCCTTTCACTTTTTCTCTCCTTTTTATTCCTGTCATGCATCCATTTGGAGGCAAATTGAGTACAAATATTCCCATTCTTTTCTCACGGATCAGAACTGGACTTTTAAGTCATTCTTTCCCTTTATGAACCTTGCAACGGGACAAAAAAAAAACTTCCCAAATATTCCTGCTTACAGAATGTGCCCCATGGATTCTTACCTCCCAGTCACAGCTTGGTGAGTGCTGACTTCTGCAGATCAACACAGGAACTAAAGAGATCATGTAGAGTTATATAGAAACAGAACCTGACTGGTACTGAGCACAAGCACAATGATTTCTGATGATGGGAGCCTCTCTGAAAATGAAGAGTGAAGTGCAAATAGGTATTTCTGTACGTAGCAGTGTTTATACGGTTGTTGGGCTAATAAATCTATTTCACACTGATCTCTGACTGCAATAAAAGAAAGCCTTTTGTTTATTTCTGAGGAACGCTGGATGTTCCAATGTATGTTTCCAATTTCTCACTTGAATTTTGAATTCTCCTGGTATGTCTTACAAAATATCTAAAGAAAAAAAAAAAAGAGGTAAAAAAATGTTAGAACTCAGGGTATGTGATCTGACAGAGCTGAGAAATTATATACACAGACATTCACAACCTGTCTGGATAATTTGTTGAGCTACTGTTTGAGTCATTATGTTTAAGGCTCACTTTCAATCATATGTGCGATGGGCACCTCACTTACTTACTGTCCTCTCAAGGCAGACAAAATTTGCTGGTAATGAAGTCCGATGGGATGTGGCAGCTGGTCTCCTGTGCCCTGTTGCCTGTGCTATTTAAAGCTTTATTACCGAGACGATGCTACCTATAAGATAGAAGGATAAACAATTGAGAGAATAAGCATTTTATATTGAACTGACGTGGAGTTACGTGTGCTTTTGTGCTTTCTTGAATAAGGACTTGTGGGTTTAAACTGCAAATGTAAAAATGTTCCTTTTTTTTTTCAGTGATGTCTATGATTATTCGCCACATGAAACCCTATATGAACTCAGTGGAGTAGTTTAGATTCTCTAAGCCTTTATATTAGTTTACCAAGAAGTGGCTGACTGTCATATTTTCTTTTCTTTTGTGCTCATTTGATTACACGTATTTGCTGTTTTCATCATTTTAGATATAAAATACAGAAAGCTGGTCTTCAGATTAAACAAACCCTGAAGCTCCAAACCATAATCAAAGAAAATCATTGTGTTTATCGTTGTCACTTTTCATATCCAAGCAAATCTTTAAGAGTTATTTTGCTAAGACAAAACTGTGAATCGGCTGGGTGTCAGTGAACAAGTTAGTGATTCTTAATCGCTGTGTAAGCCTCCTGGTTCTCAGCTCTTTTGTTTGTTTTAGTTTAGTTGCTTCCTGAAATATTTTGGTCCCTCTTCTCTTCCATAGCCCTTCATTTTCTGGCCTATCGTAGATCCTCAAATTCCTGCATCTCTGTAATAACCTTAACGCTCTTTGGCTTTTCCTTATCGTGTGCCAAATTACAGCAAAGTCACCCTGGTCTTAAACCATGCAACTCTTCCCTAAATTCCACATTCCACCTTTTAACTTGTTCAGCTAGAGTTGAATCCCTCAGCTTTTTGCAGAGCTTCCAGAAAAGGCCTGTACTTCATAGACAAGAAAAAAAAAATATCATGCACAGTTCTTGGATGAGTAAGAGTGTCTGCAGAGCATGTCCTCAGCAAAGTTTTTGCCTCTTTTCCTCATTGGCTTAAATTAAATATTACTTTGGTTTTGTGATCGAGAGACAAAGAGCAGCACAAGGTGTAGGAGACAGGGAGGTTAGATGTAATGTTCCTGTCATCTTCTGTCCCTTTCTTTTTAAACTTCTTCCCTCAGATGTCCGTACTCCTTTTAACTGCCAACGCGTTGTGCTGGTTTGAGTTTTAACTCTAATAAAAAACTGGAAATAGAAAAAAAAATTTAACATTTGGCACTTACTTATCAACAGTGTTCTGAAGTCTGTCAGCCTGCAAAGAACAGGATATGAACAAAGTGGACACTGGGGCAAGTTACATTCTAATTAATTTTCCTTTTCTTTCCCAAGAGTCATTGGAGAGTGTGTGTGTACATGGCTGGAATCTAGTGCCATCCATACAGTCACAGTGAAAACTGGGCTTTTTGTCCATTTTAACAGATATATTAAAACAATCTATACTGTTTAAATTAAACTATCATATTTCAGAATGTCCATGTGATTTTCCCTCTTTATCCTGCCTATTACCTGGAAGACAATAGGTAAAAATTACCAGTTCTGTAGTTTGTAATGTTAGGATTTTAAAAATAATTAGTATATCTTTTTTGCTTAAGATTCTAATAAGCCCAGGAACAGCTTTTACTATGAATTTAGTGACTGTTTATAGGGATTCCATTAAGCCCTACTGAACTTAATGTATTTAATTTCATTGCTCAGACAATATAATTTTATGTGAATTTAAGAACGAAAGTGTGATCAAACAAGGAAAATCTAAGGTTTGCAAAAT
>JAOQGH010000012.1:54677584-54690595 GCA_025769975.1 Gallinago jamesoni
ATAAGCCCAGGAACAGCTTTTACTATGAATTTAGTGACTGTTTATAGGGATTCCATTAAGCCCTACTGAACTTAATGCTCAGACAATATAATTTTATGTGAATTTAAGAACGAAAGTGTGATCAAACAAGGAAAATCTAAGGTTTGCAAAATATGAAAGTGATAAAGATAAGTCTTTAAACATCCAATTATTTTTTTAGTTTGCCCATTGAAGAGCAGCAATGCTGGTCTTTAAACCTAGTATATTTAATGGGCATCCATAATTTTGACCTATAGAAAGCATCAATATGGTGCTATACTTCTCACTAATGATTAATATGCTTAAGGTAGTTTTGGAAGTCTGAAAAATAAATTTAAGGTCTTCAGAAGCTGGAAGTTACTGCTAACAGAAGTGTCTGAAGAGACGTTTAAGATACGCTGAATATCTGAATACATGTTAAATCACTTGTCAAGTTTTAAATATGTAGAAACATTTATTAGCAGCAAAGCTTCAACAAAGTCGTTGCAATCAAGAGATAATTCTGGGTTTTTTTTCTGTAAATCTCTGGGGGACTTGGTACTCCTCTGGTTATAGTTGTGACAGGGTAGTAGGAGCTCAGTGAGAAGACTGGGAACACTGGAGAACATGCCGTGAATGAAACTGGAATGAAACTGGAATGGCGTGTTTAAGGTACCTAAACCAAAACTCAGTTCCATACTGGTGCCGTTTACCAGAGTGCTGTATGGTGGTGGTACAAACTGGAGTTCACAGTGATTTCACTGGGATGGTTACCCACTCAACACTAAATGCTTTCGCTTTGGTACCTTTGTTAACCGGACTGAAAGAAAATAATTGTTGATTAAAACATAGATCTCTTAGGTGAAAGTAAATCACATGAATCTGTATGTGAATTGGTCCAGTGAGTTCTACAGCACTACTTTCAATTGAAGTTAATTCACCGTAGTGATATTGTAGCCAGAACTTTGTAGTACATAAAAATACAAAATAAGTTGATATAGGAGAAGCAAATAAGATTACACAATTAATGCCAACAGTGTAATTTCCACACTGTACATCTCTTAAAGGCAGGAAATAGTGATTGAGTATTTTATGTTGCTTTTATCTTCCTGAGTGTAATTATCTCCAGCAGTCTCTAGACATTTTTCTCTTCATGGGGGATTTTTGGTAGAAGTAAAGTAGCAGTAACTTTTAAAATCTAGTGTACATTTATTCTCTTTGTTATAAAACAGAAAGCCTATGAATACTGTGTGTTACCTGGGTAGTGTAATGTACAGATTTGCTGCAATTTGATCATTATATGGCTTTCTATACTTTCCACTATATCATATAAAATAAGAAATTGCAGTAAAGTGTTAGATCAACCTAAATTAGTCAAGACTGGTAATAATGATCATCCTTACTGCTTCTCTCCATGTCAGAAAATGAATGATTGAAGCTTGCTGCTATTGCTCTTGTTTCCAGTCATTTGAAGAAGAATTTTGCCTAAACAGGAAGATCAGGACAGCTTTTGCGTTTATTTCAGTCTTGATGATTTTGTATTTTAGAGTTTCAGCCATGCATGCACCGCATTTTTTTTTTCATGAGGATTCACTTATAGAGATAATAAAACCTTCACTTAGAAACAGCAGAAGACAATTTAATGGTTTTTAATTTGTCAGATGATACCCAGAATATTTTATTAATTTGTTTAACTGTTCCTCTGCCAAGAAATAAAATTACCTTTGTACTAAGACTAAGCAGTCTGCCTTGGTACTTTTTACCACCAGAGCATAAAACTGTGCTTAAATGCTTCATAATAAGTGAGCAATATATATATTTCAACATTAATTTTTTTTAAACTTGTGTCCTATTTCTTTCTGTCATTTATATTAACGTTATTACAATCTCAGGCTCCCGTTTTATTTTGGTCACTGCCAATTTCTAATGAAAAACTTAAAATGTATCTGAATTTCTCTCTTTTATTATAAAGTAGTTGTTTGTCTTTTTATTGTACTTTTCCTGAGAACTCTTAATTTATGCCTTAAGTTGCTGACTACTCTCAAACTCCATTGAAGTAGGCAGGAATTAGAAGTGTTTAACAACTGGCAAAATCAAGTGGTTACTGAAGAAAAAGCAAAAAAGCAAGCTCTAGCCACTTTCAGAAGTGGACTTTCTTGAGTGGAACTCTTGTTCATATAAGGCAGCCTTTCCATCAAATGGAGTTGCTGCTTCTGTTTCAGCATAAAGTAAGATACTTTTATAACATCTACATTAGTTTTTGTCAAAATAGGGACTCTGGAATACATTTATTTGCAAAAAACTAAATGAAATCATGCTGTTCATCCATTTTTTAAACATCAAGATAGCAAGAGAATCCCGTTTTGCCATTATTTTGCGAAAAGAAACATGCATTTCCTGTATCAGTACTTTTTGATGCTCTTGGGATGCAAACTTATCAAAATACTGAATTCAGTTTATTGTTGTTTTTTTTTATGAGCCCACACAAATACTGACATTGCAGAACCAACAGTATGCACAATTGAGCCACCCACCATGCAAGGGAGGTATAACAGTGAGGCAAATAGAAGATGAAAAACTATCTGTGCATTGAGTTGATAATAACCTGATTTATATCCGTTGTGATACAGACAAGTATCAAAGTTAGTATATACATGTATTTTTAAGACTATTATATGTAATTTTTCCCTTTGTGCTCCTCCTTTTAAGATGCTACCAACAGTATTGTTTCATCTCTTTTTCGCAGCAGACAAGGCTATTTTATTTCAGCTCTCAAATGTCTGGGCAAACATTTATCCATTCTGCAGAAGAACTTGAGAGAGAGCCATAAAGGGGGAGAAGTCATTGTATTTCATGCTGTCACAGAGCTGGAAGAGACATCAATCTCATCTTCCCCCTGTCTGAAGACAAAATCATTGATAATTATGTTGTTTTCTCTTCTACCACCAAGACATTGTTCATCTTATGAAATTTTAGTGTCTGTGGGTATAGGCTTCTATTTGTAATGTCTAGTATGGCTCTTAGGGAAGCTACGTCTACAGCAGCAAATTTGAAATAGATTGCTGCTGTACCTGGTTTGCAAGAGGTCTTTTTTCATTAGAGGTTTGTCTCCAAGAATACTAGTAGGTAGCTTCTTTTCTGAATGTAGAAACCTTTTTAGATTGGTAGGAATCATTTCTGCATCATTTTGGAGAGATACCATCTTTGTCATCACCTCCGGGAAGTTAAAAAAAAAAAATAAATGTACCTGTCCTTTGACATTGAAAAGTAAAAGGAAAGGAAAAAGATGCCATAGCTGTACCTCAGGGCCCATCACAGTTTATTTCACACAACTGGTGCCATCACCTTGCAACCCAAAAGCCTGGGTTGCAACCCCGTGATTTTCCAGCAGTAACTGGAAGCCCCAAATAGATCTGAATCCTTTGAATTCTGTGGCCAGCTGTTGGGAAAAGTGTCACAAAACAGTTCTTCTGAAGCACACTTGTTCACACTCTTATCAAGCTTTATCATTAATAAAGTGTGCTTTTTTTCTCTGTGTATAGACACATTTGGGTTTTTTAGGTTAGTAATTTACATTTGGTGGGTGTCATGATTTAACCCCAGCTGGTAACCAAGTACCACACAGCTGCTGGCTCGCTCACTGCCCCTGATTGGGATGGGGGAGAATCACAACAGTGAAAGTAAGAAGGGCTGAGATAAAGACAGTTTAATAGATAAAGATAGTTTAACAGATAAAGCAAAGGTCCTGCGTGCAATCAAAGCAAAGCAAGGAACTCATACAACTGCTTCCCATCATCAGGCAGGTGTTCAGCCCTCTTTCCTCCAGGAAAGCAGGGCTCCATTGTGTGTAATGGCTACTTGGGAAGACAAAACGCAGGAACTCTGAAGGTCTCCCACCTTCCTCTTCTTCCCCCAGCTCTATATGCCGTACGGCATGGAATACCCCCTTGGTCAGTTGGGGCCAACTATCCTGGCTGTGTCACCTCCAGAGTGTTTGTGCACTCCCAGCCCGGTGGCTGGCGGGGCGGTGTGAGGGGCACAGGTAAATGCCTGTGCTGTCAACACCATTTCCATCCCAAATCCAAACCACGGCACTCTACCAGCTGCTAGTAAGAAAGTCAGCTGTCCCAGCCATGAGTGGGGTGGTATGCAGAGCTGTGCATTCAACCTCTTCCATCTCTGTCTTTCTAGAAATGAAACAATGAAGGCAAAAGTAAAGATTAACTTATTAGAAAATGCCTCATTCAAGACGTCGGTGAGTTTCTCTGCAAACGCACAGAGAAAAATTGTAATTCCCAGCCTGGTTTGCCTTTCTGCACTCCACTGAGCTGGGAAACTCAGAAGTTCACGTTCAGAACAGTTCACAGTTGCAAGATAACGGGATCCAAATGTCTTGGCAAACCCTGTCCTTAGTTCTCATATTCTCTGACACAGGATTATGACTGGAGTTAGAGGCATGACTCTGTTTAAACCCCTGGTACTGGTCCCACATTCCTTCAAATACTTTAAAAGTATAAATGTGTGCTTTTTTTGAGCATTTCTGTAGCTTTACAGAGATGCAATCGAATGAAAAAAAAATGCCATTCCAACTCATCTTGTTCATCCCTTCTGCAGTTTGTTTCCTTCAGCTTATTTCATGCTCTTGGAGCAGGAAACTTCTAGTTTTCCAAAGTTACAGCCTGTGCTCCGCTTCACGCTAAGGGCCCCATTCTGGGCTGAGTGAAACAAGCACAAAAATACTACAGTGAATTTTGGTACGTGTATTGAGCTTTTCTTTTCGTGTCTTCTGTTTATTAACAGATGGAACACCAGCTGTATCTTCAAGCTAAGTACATCATGATGTAATGTATTTGAGTTTTGTTCTGTGGGTTTGAAATAGCATCTTTTAGCTCTGTATGATATGTATATAAAGTTTGAAGAATACTTGACCCTTGAATGATACTGTGCTGCTATTTATGCTGATAGATAAAGAATTTTGTTTTCTTCCTCTCATTCTGCATAGCAAGGATCCAGGACCTTTTAAAATTTATTTATTACATTTATTTTATTATGTTAAAGTGACTTCTAACATAGGAAATAGCATGAATCAAAACTAAAGATTTTCTAATTTTCATTGCAAGTTTGATTTAAGATCAGGAGTAGGATCTGGAATTTTGGCTGTTCCATGTTTGGTAGGTCAGAATGAAGTCCTGGAAACAAATTTCCTTGAACTCTGGGGAAAATTCAGATTCAATCCATGTCTGACCTTGGCAGGATAATCCATCTCTCTGTGGGCTTAAAATGTGAAAAATGAAATGGTAAGATTCAGATTTTATACAGAAAAATTCTGAAAGATATAGAAATTACAGGACTACTGGACTTCAAGGTGCATTTGTAAACATAGGCATGAATATTGTTTTAAACTATCCAAACTGCATTTTATGTGCATTTTTGAAAATGTAGATTTTTTCCTTGTCAGCAAAAAAAATCAATACAGTGCTGTCCAAATTGCTCAGCCATTATTTAGCCTTTCTAGTGACCGCATTACTCGCAACCTTGTTTATAGAACTTTATTTAATTCAATTTTCATTCACTGTAGGAAGGATGAGGAAGTGAATCATGTCTCAAGAATGGAAATCTGGCAGGGGAAGGGATTGTCATGTGTGTTGAAATAACAACCCCAAGGCAGTAGGCCATTTCCAGGTCTATGTGTGAGACAGAAGCTTTGCCTCAGGTGTCTTGAACTGGAATTGTCAAAATCACAGATGTCCAGCTCCCACCAAAGTCAACAGCTGTAAACCTAATAGCTCAGAACCAATGTAGGTGTTATATTAAAGGCTTATCTAGTTGCTTTCCCATGTGCCAAACTCTTTACATAACAGTGTGATTATTAACAGTATTCTGAAAAGTTTGTCTAAGTTATGGCAACAATTTTAAAGCAGAAAAAAATGGGTCTTAGAGAAGGCTGGTTTGTGAGAAGCTTGTGGTTCAAAGAACCCCACCATTCTTCTGTTCCCCGTGGATATTGAATTGTTTTTGGAAATCATCTCTTTGCTTAGCTGTCTGTTACAGTAATAGCATGACTGAAATGCCTTGATACCCAGTCAGCATAAACAGAGAGTTTATGCAAGATGCTGTGTAGGTGCACCAACCCCTCCCTCTTCCAGGTCCTTAGGTGACCAGAAATAGCTCAAATGCTACCAAATGCTCGTGCTCATCTGTTGGAACATACTGCTGAATTTACTCATACGTTTGTGGCTTAGCTATTTGGGTCCTACTTTTTCTGCTACGAAGAGTAAATTGTGACTCATTTTGTAAATTGTGATCTCATTTTCAGCTAATGCTTGAAGGACGGTGGCGAATCGTATTAAGATATATCCATGTAATGTCCTTGGCTTTGCTGGGTTTACATGAACGGTCCTAAGAGTTTACCTCAGTTTTGGTAACCTTAAATTTAATATTAAAACAAAGGAACCGTGGAAGTACTTTTGACACGGGAGATGCTACGCAGGTTTCCTGCACAGCTCTGCCAATGCACTGAAGATCAAAATGACGTGCTTGGTGCTATTTTGGGGTTCTTGCAGAAGAGTTGCGGTGACAGTTTGAAAAACAGACAATTATACTGAAAGAGCGAGCTGTTTAAATATAATTGGAGAAAGCACCTGATAGGAACCTGCAAATACTGTGCTTGCATCCACCAAACAACAGAGAATTGACTTGTACTTTGTCTCTCTGTTCCTTTGTCTGAAAAGTCTCAGATGAACCAGTTTAATCAGTCACTGAAAAGAACAAGTTAAAAAAAGTCAGTGGCAGGTTTCTGAAAGCCCTGTCTTCTTTCCATCAGATGAGTCAATAGTTTTCATCAGATAAGCCAGTGCACATGTTGGGAAGAGAATATGAATCCTGTCCCTACAACTTGATTTTTCTGCCAATCCAAATAACAATTCCCACGGCCTAGGACTGGTGCAATTGTGGTAGGGGGCAGCTGGTCTGATGAGGTTTTCGTGCAGTGAGGGATCCCTGGGAGCCCTTCCTCCTCCATCTGATGTGTATTACTGCGAGTTATTTATCTGTCTCATAGAGTTTATGGCTCCCTGCGATAGCGGCACAACTTCACTCCAGAGGCAGTATGACCTTTGCTCAATTTCTTGAAATACCTGTCAGAGGTAACTTTTAGCATGGTCACTGCTTACTTACTATAACATCCCTGATTAATTCTCTGGTGCCACCAGTGAACTCTGAAGTGAGTGCTTACTGAGGTGAGTCAGGGAAATTTAGGAGCTCCCAAAAGCCTCAAGCCCAGTTGCTTGTTTCCACGCTCTGTTCATGCCATCTCTTTTAGCCAATCCCACTATTTGGGATTGGCTATATTAAGGAACAGAGTTTATAATCTCTATTAAGGAACAGAGTTTAAAATGGACATTCATTCCTTTTTCCTGCTGCTGTTCAAACAATATCAGTTTGATAATCTGTTACTCTCCTGTCTCCACAAATAGCTGTTTCCATGCCATTGAAGAAGGCAGTAAGGCATTGGGGATGGGAAGCTGGGTAGGAAAGGAGAAGGAGCAGGAGCTGTATAATCTGTCTTACCTACCAAAACAAATGTGTGTGATTTATTCAGAGCAAAATGAAAATACAACAGAATGTCCTCAGATTCCTCAGAAGTGGGCCAGGACATTAGATTTTAGGGCTGGTTTTAAGGTTTCCAGCGTAATTATTCACTGTCCAGGTAGCCTAGTTCTAGAGAAAGCTGAACTGGAAATTCACTTCATGGAATGCATGGAATACATTTTTCTCAGAAAAAATCTGAGAAATGGGAAGGTGATTGCAAAAATGGAATCCTTTTCCTATATCCCTTAATTTTTGTATGAAGAGAGAAGTAATGAGAGACAGCTGTAGAGGGCTGGGGGGCAAGAAGTGTAGCAGAAGACTTCCTGTAGACAAAAATTAATGAAAGAATAATCGGCTGTACTGCATAAATTATTGCAGGTAGTTTCCAATGACTTAAATCAATAAAATTGCGATGTAATCTCATAACAGTATAGTATTTCTTTCCCATCTTGCCTTGTTCTTCCCTCATCTAGAAAACGTCTTTTCCTGTGAAAAAATTTTAGCTTGAGTAATAGTATATGAAGTTATTAATGCTCTTCATTCTCCTGCTCTCCAGGGTTTCCTGTGCTGATCAATGACTCAGAGCACTCGCTGTTCCAGCATTCGTTTCAAGGCTGCATGCAGTTTATCCACGTGGATGATCAGCTGGTGGATCTGCACGCGGTGGAGCAAGGCCAGCTGGGAAGCTTCGCCAATGTCACCATCGATATGTGTGCCATCATTGACAGGTAAGTTACGGAGGCATCACTGACACATGTCCTGCAGGTTCGGGAAACACACAGTGATGTAGAAAAGGTGGTTCCCACACTGCCAGTAATCACGTCGAGGCAGTCTTACCTTTCTAGCCATGGGAACCATGCTTAAATGATGGAGATGGTGGCTTTAAGTTGTAGATCGTGCAGGGTGCAGTGGAAGGCATATCTCTGATCTCCTCACTCTCAGTCAGAGGAGGAGGTGAAAAGCTCTCGTAAGTCAAATTCAGTCCATGAGTCAATAATATGGCTGCCTCGAATAGTGGGAACTCTCCAGAAAAGTCGCACGTTTTGTCTGTTTCTTAGGTGGCTCTTATGGAGATCTTTTTGCTACTGGAAGTTTTTCTTTCTACTTTCTGGCTTCAGTCCCTTCTGGCTTCATTGAATTCCTCAGAGAACTGAAATAATTCCACGTACTTGCACAACTGTGCATGTAATAAATGCTCAAACCTTACTGTGCTTTAGTATTATAATAATATGCTTAGTGGTCTTTTTTTTGAAACTGAGGAGAGTAGTTCAGAATTATACCAGGCTTTGCTTTGCACCCTACTTTTTTTAACCACTTACTTGTGTTAAATTCTGTTGCTCCTGATTAATTGTTTCTTCTTAGTTGGTAAAAAAAGAAAATATTAGGGAAGAGAGGGAAAGAGCAAGTAGCCCAACTCCTGAGTGCAGGCAGGCCAGCTTCTCATGAAAACTACCTACATATTAAACACAGTGCAAGTCTACTGGGAAGCTCAAAATGGCTTTTTAGAATCTTGCTTTGAAAGAAGGAAAGATTAAGAATAATAATTCAGGTAACAAGCAACCACTGGAGTTCATGTGGTCCAAGACCCGCTCAACACAGGCCCAACTTCAAAGCCACGTCAGGTTTCTCAGGGCCATGTCCAGTCGAGTTTTGAGTATCTCTGTGATGGAAATTCCATAGGCTAAGTCACTCTGGATATCACCAGCAAAGATCTGCATAATTATGGTAAAGAAATACATGTGTTTTTAATTCCCTACTGTAAGTTAAGAGAATCCCAAAGACAGAAATGCTACTGTGAAGAAAGGGAATATGGCATACTGGTTTGGCATGCTTTGTCTTCCTGAAATGCAGACACCAGGTTGCAGTAAACAAGTTGTGGTGGGTTGACCATGGCCAGCAGCCAGACACCTGCCCTGCCTTTTGCTCGCTCCTCTCTCTGGGGAGATGAGGAATAATATAGAAGGAAGGTGAGAAGGCTTAAGATGTATTAAGATGGCAGTTTAATAAGAATGGAAGTTTAATAAGAAAATGCAAAATCTGCACATTGCAGGCTCCATTCCCTGAGTTTTTATTGCTGAGCATGATGTTGTATAGTTGGGGATATTCCTATGGCCTGTCTGGGCCAGCGGTCCCAGCTGTGTCCCCTCCTCACCTCTTGTCTACCCCGTCCTTCTGCCCTTTGTGGGGAAGAGCGTGGAGAGAAAGCCTTGATGCTGTGCAAATCCTGTGGAGCCGTGTGTTACCAGCCCCGTTTTGGCCAAAAGTGGGAAGCACAGCACCACGTGGGCTGCTGTGAAGAAAATTTAACTTAGCAGTTTCATCCCAGCCATACCTGGGGTACCGTTTGAGTCACGTCAGTTTGAGGAGCGTGCTTTGAGGTGCACCAGTGAGTCGTTCTGGCCCGTCGCGCCACTTCCTAGTGCTGCTGCTCATGGACCTGTTGAGGGTTACAGTTGTAGTAAGAAAAAGAAGTGAAGAGCTGCTGTCACAGGGAAGAAGTTCATTCTATCTCCTCAGATAGAGCTGAAATCAGAAAGGCCTCCCGTGGTTAGTGTTTGGTAGTTTGAATTGCTTAGCTTTATTTTGAATATTTGTTTTTGGAAATGTAAACTGACTTGGAAGAAAGGATGTGAAGATGCATCTAATTAAGTCTCTGCTTTTTCCCTGGTGGGTAAACCTAAGTTTATGTGATGATGTGTATTGATCCCACTTAGGCCAGTGTCTGTTAGAAATGATTCCGTCATCATAGTGGAGTTAATCAGAATTAGGCTTTTGCAATGTATTACCATGTAATTACAATTAACATACAATGTATGTTAATTAGAATCAGGGCTTTACAATGAATTTTTGAAAAATAAGAATTAAAGCTTCCTATATGTCAAACAGCTTACTTTTGAAGTGAACTTCCTATAGAATTTTCTATTTATAAGGTATTTCTCTTGATAACATAATGTAATATATTCAAATATTTCATGTATTTTAATATAGTGCCATAAGCCATACATGATATTATATGAAATAGCTTTTACTAGATTAAAATATTATTATGCTTTATGTATGTAACATGCATGGTATATTAGATTTATTTAATATAGTTTTTATATATAAAATTTGTATTTATAATGTATTTTAATATAAATAACAGTGGTTTATGTAAGTTTATCTATGTATGTTTTCTTTATGCAAGAAAACATATTCTCACTCTGTTTCTCTCTTCGGCCACCTTGGGCCCTGATATCATTCTTATTATAGAAATTAAAACTGCACGTCATATATTTATGCTTTCTAAGCACTGGAAGATTGTGTTGCAAGCAGAGTATCAGTTGTATAATCATAGGAAATTAGAATAGTACCCAAAGAATTTTGTTAAGGATTGAGATGTCATCTTGTTTGTTGTTTTCCCGGGATCAAGTTTACTTCTTTGTAGTTTGCACTTTAAACCAGACCCTGACTAAGAAGTAATATTGCCCAGCTCTAGATCCGACTGGATTTTCGTCTGGCTGTCTTATTAACATCTGCAAATCAGAGTTTACAAGCACTTCTGTTACAATATGTCACCCTAGATTACATTTTTATATGTGACTTTCTTTTAGAGGATCCAAGTGCCATGTGTGCTATATATTAGCTTAATTTTATTTCCTTTGAAACGGGAAGGTACTTGTGGCCGCGATACCAGGATCCTCCGGCTTTTTTAAACTTGTTTGGCTCTGAATCATAAAGGCTTTGGTCATCATCAGCATGGAAATTGCTTTCAAGCCACACTTCAGTGAAGACCCCCACTGGGCAAAATGATGAGCTGTCACATTGAATTATTTTTACTGCAGACTTCAGCCATTTGGTTGGGGAAAAAAACGTGAAGTTGTGAACGGTGGCATTTTTCATCATTAGGCAGAGCCGGATAGTAAGGAGGGGACAGTTCTCCCTGGCAGGACATGACAGAAGATATTGAGGGTGGTGAGTTCTCATGTTTTACCCGCCTGGAGGTACCTGCTTCCAGCGCCCCAGGTTCCTCAGAGCTAAACGCCTGCCCTGGATGGAAGGGGCTTCTGCATTCCAGTTCCAGTGGTTTTTAAAATGTTAGAAGAATGGTGATGGTACAGCATTACACTCGTACTTGGGAGATACACGTGCCAAACCAGTTTCTTTTTATTTTCTGTCTTACCCTCCTCACATGAGCATTTTGCTATTGCAAAAACTACAAGCTGAGATAATACTAAAAAGAAACACCAAAGCGAAGGAACATTCTCTTTTTACCAGCAGCCAAATAATATAAATGCGTATAATTTCATGCAGGTATATATATAGTAATTACAGGCAGTTAAAATGCTATGGATAACAATGAATCAAGCCTATTTCTGTATCTTAATTAACTTTAATTGTATTAGAAATGGAAGTTGCGTCGTTGTCCCAGCAACCAACATGCTGTGCTGCTTGTGACAGCTCAGGTCCCCATACATCTCCTTTACTTACCAGTAACAAACTTGTTGTTACAGCCCAGATGGTACAGTTGTACTTTAGGATTTTAGCACAGGACATTGAACAGGAATTATTACTCAAAACCAATTTATCCCAGCCGTTTCAGAGAATCCTAAAGCTTGCCTGACTTTGTTGTTGCTAGAATTATGGATTTTAATCAGGAAATCACAACGAGATACTAAAAATGAATTCAAAATATAGTGTCCAATCTGTCATTGTAGATTATGCAGAACATATGCCAATTTCAACGAAAATCTCTGTGTACCACAAGAGGTGAAATGACAAAAATGGGGAAAAATACGCAGTATCAACAATGTAGCTGCTCCTAGTGTTTTATGAACCTGTGAACTGTGTTTCCCCCTGTAACACAGTGAGATGAATTAGATGCCAATTTTCGATAATAATTTTCACATTAAAGAATTAATGTAAGTAATCAGATACATGCGGCAGAACATTTCTGGGTGATTATTGCTCACCTGCTGTGGTGATACACTCTGTACGGCGCAGTGCCAGCCTTTGGCTTTAATCTCCTACAGCCACATTTTCTAGACGATGTGTGATTGCCAATCACAACTTGAAATAGTTCATTTAAATAACAAAACACGGCTAGCGTATCGCTGCGTGAAAATGTCCACGATGGAACTGGCAGCAAGGCAAGATTTATTTGGAATTAAAAGTCTTCATTGCAAATAGTCTTCAAATTCTTCACTTCTGGCACTTTAGATGGGGGTCAGGGTCCTGGCCCAACCTCTCTGTTCTCCCGCTCGCTCTGCCCGTTCCTTGGGGAGGCCGACAGCAAGGAATGGTGCGGACATCACCCGGCAGTACTCTGCAGAAGAGGCAGGTGATATACCCATCTCCAGGATGGAAGCAAAATCATAGAATCATAGAATCATCTGGGCCGGAAGGGACCTCCAAAGGCCATCTAGTCCGACCCCCCTGCAGTCA
>JAOQGH010000012.1:54690695-54703183 GCA_025769975.1 Gallinago jamesoni
CATGATCTTCCCAGGCACAGAGGTGAGGCTGACAGGTCGGTAGTTCCCAGGGTCCTCCTTTCTACCCTTTTTAAAAAATGTGCTTTACCTTTGGGTTGTTCCCAAGACAAATGCACAAAAAAGGAAGACAAGTAGGACTGGGGAAGAGCTGGCGATAATAGCGTGGACTTTAGAATAAACTTCCCTGAGAAAAGTGTTTATCCCTTGATTCTTCTTTATCTGAGATCACTCTCCTCATTTCTGGTCTTGCAAGGGGGACATAATCTTAGAGCAGTTGGAGCTGTGCCATGACTTTGGGTTCTACAGTAAAGGAAAACCACGCTCTTTGCAAGGTAGCAGTAGTTTTTAAAATACAAAAATGCCCATTCTAGGCCATTCTAAAACAATTTACTGTAAGCTGCATGTGGCAATACTTGACATTCATTATGATTTAAGTAATTGCAAACAACTAATTAATCAAGCAAAGTCTGAAATGGACCATGAAGAGGAAGGGCACAGTCTGTTATCAGGGGGGCATTTCACAGGGCGCTTATTATGTTTGCCATGTCAGTAAAGATAGGAAACACCTTCAGGAGGAAAAAACAATAGTTTCTTTAGAGGTTTAGGATTCATCACCATTGCACTCCATCTGAAGACAGATGAATGGAATGCATTAAAGTACTACTTGCTTAAATGCTAAAAAGCAGTAATGTACAGAATTTGAAACAGAATTACGTGCAGGGAACTGGCGTGGTTGGTGTAAGTGTTCTGCCACGGAAGGGCTCGGAGAAGGAAGATATTTGCTTTCTTTTCTGTCAGTTCTCAGCAAGAGCTAAAATCACCTGAGAGTCTGGCTGATGGAGCTTAACAGCTCCACAAAGAGAAAACGATGCTGATGAGATTGTGGAGGCTTACACACACACAAAAAAAAACCCCAAAAAGGAGCAGCAAGGGCTGAAGTAGAACTGTGTGGACAGAGAGGAAAACGTGTGAGGTTCCCTGTGTGGAACAGTGTGACTGTTAAATAACTTACGTGTAATCAGGAGCTGTTTAAGCCAGTTACAATAGTGAGAAATGCAGATGTCTTGAACGCTGTTTTATGCGTTTGCCTTTGCATTGTGGTAGTTTGTTTTTTTCTTTATTCACTTTAAGTTATGTTAAACAGGTTAGAATATTCAATAGCATTCTTCTGAGACCCTTCCAAGGAGCTCTGTGGCTTATATATCATCTTGTAGCTGGATGCCTAAACATTTTGAAATCTCCAAAATCCTCAGTTGTTCTTTGTCACGTATGTAATCCTACCTAAACTCAGCAGAGAGAGGAAAAAAGATCTTCTTTCATTTTAATTTTAATAAATATTAATCCTTATTTCTATTATGAAAAAATTATGCTACTGAAAGGATTTTCTAGAGCAAGTGGAATTTTTGTACATAATAAATACTTGTTCTTCCTAGAACAAAAGCTAAGAAAATAAACATCTGGTATATTTCTGAGGGGGAGGAGTAGGTAGAGCAACCTGACAGGTAACCGGGGTGGTCTCTAGGCTGCGGGGTTGGTTTCTGCCATGGCCTGAGGTGAGGATGGAGAGCTCTGCAGTGCAGTGTTCCTCAAGAAGGCATTCTTTTGGTCTTGCCACTGCTTATCCAGCTGCAAAGGCCTGAGAGCCTCCAGGAGCCTTGTCCAACCTCCAGTCTCCTCCAACCTCAGCCCCCTCCAACTAATTCCACCAGGTCCTAAAGAACTTCCCCTTGGATGTCTCCAGGCTGCCCCCAGGCCAGCTCTGGCAGCAGGACACAGCTCCTTTTTATCCCGCCCGGGGCATTGGCGTTGGTGTCTGCGTTGGCAGGTGGCACTGTGACATGGGGGTGACGGGGCCACCAGCCACCTAGCATCCATGGGAGGAAGCCTTTGGGGTGCTGGCCCCAAGGCAGTCTCTATGTCCAGGGGACTGTCCCTGCCCTTGGTGGCTGTGCACTGGGCACAGCTCCTGGGTGTCCCTGACTCCTCTGCCTCACTCTCCTCCACTCGGCTCTTAAGGACAAACCTCCTTTGTTCCTCCTTTGCAAAGAGGAAAGCAGGATCTTAAATTGCATGGGCTACCAGTTCATTTTCAAGTGTAACTCCAAACATGGGTTTGGGCTTTTAAATTCTATGTTGTTTGAAATCCTTCCTCCTTGAAGCCTGTCTTTTTCCTAAAAGCCCTGTGGCCAGGGGCCCTCATGGCAAGGGAGTCTGCCTCGGCCGATCCATCAGGGCCATGTTTGGACACCTCTGAGGGCTTTCTCATCACAATGAGCTTCCATCAAAATGTTGAGATTCTTTAACCGAATAGACATAGTCTGGCAGTTTTCTGCGCTCACTGCAGCAGTTTGGCAAACTAACTATCAAATGTGTGCTAGAAGAGTGTTTTTAACAGTTTCTTTAATTAATTTTAAAAAAACCCCAACCAAACGATGTAGAACCTTTGTGTCCGAATGACGTCATCATTAATTTCAGTAGTATCACTGTGAGCTAACAGTGCTTCCCACCTAGGTAGGAAGGTCTCTAGGTGGTTTTTTTCACAGAAGGAGACTCAATTATCATGCCTGGAAGGAGAAGTGCACGATTGTACATCCCCATTCCATGCTCATCATGGGTAATTGTAATCCTCGAGCTGACATCCAGTTGATTCAGAGGCCTTTGAGATTGGCTGCCCATCAAACCCACTTAGACTTCTTTATTTCCATCAACTCCTTCCCGAGTCGCCCTTAGGTATGGCTGGGCAAACTTTATTTTTTAACCCTTGTGGCTTCAAATCTGTGATTCAGTGGATTGCCCAGGCACATCCCGGGAACTTCACATTATATGTCCAGTACACAAGAGAGGAGAGGTTGCTGTCACAGAGGCACAATGTCTGCCTACATTTACTAATCTGGTGACATTAGGGCAAGGATTTGAAGAAAAGTTGATCAACAGTGGCAAGCTTTTAAAAACTTATATAAATAACATTACAAGCTGCTTTGGCACAACATCTGCTTTTTTGCTGTCTGCTACCACATCACCGATACAGGAACAGCTCAATCAAATGGAGTAATCTATAATTTATGAAAGTGATGACCAAAAGCTTTGTGTTTCATTCAAAATTAATTTCTTGTTTTCTCTTAAATGCATTAGTTTACTCACAGGACTTGCATGAATGTGCAGCTTGTATTACATTCATGCTTAATTATTATTTTATTCTTATCCTCCAGTGGGGAAGACGTGAGCACTGAGCAAACATCCACAAAGCTCTCTCTTGGACATGAAATTTATACTCTCATAAGACTAGATGCTAAATATTGACCAGATCCCATAATAAACACCGTTGAAACAGTAACTCCCTGGCTATGCAACTGAGTTTTGAAACCAAACTGCTGTGAAAACTCTCTCAAGTTGTGCACCGCGTAGTGCTTCTCATCAGTTCATAACTGAAAAAGATAGTATGTTATGCAGGTTGCTTTTTAAAATGCAATTAAGATATCCTTCCCCTGAATGAGTGGTGCTATTGTTCTTAATGAAGCTGTCACCTTAGGATCATTCTCAAGGATAAAAATGGTTTCTCATCTCAACTTTAAAGTTTACTAAAATTTGAACCAATGCAAAAAATTATGATGTTGTTTCAAGAACTTTTCATGGCTGAAGGAACTGGGTTTGTTTAGTCTGGAGAAAAGGAGGCTCAGGGAACACCTTATCACTCCCTACAACAACCTGAAGGGCTGTAGAGAGTCAAGAGTTGGTCTGTTCTACCCAGGGAACAAGTGATAGGACAAGAGGAAATGGCCTTGAGTTATGCCAGGGTTTAGAATGGATGTTAGGAAAAATTCCTTCACCAAAAGGGTTATCAAACATTGGGACAGGCTGCCCAGGGAACTTGTGGAATCTTCATCCTTGGACATATTTAAAAGATGGGTAGGTGTGATGCTGAGGGACATGGTTTAGTAATTGTTTTGTCAGTGTTCGGTTGATGGTTGACTCAATGATCTGAAAGGTCCCTCCCAACTTAGATAATTCTATGATTCCATGTTACTACTGTTGCTTTTAGCCTCCTAATAAGACTAAAATGGTATCATCTTCTCACTTGCATTTATGTTTATTAAAAATGGATCTCTCAGATATGAATATTGTTTCTTCTACTATTTTTTTCCTGTTAAAAGATAATCACAATCCAAACAAGTAGACTGTTTCTGTATCTGTTTTTATTTGCTTATATGTTATAGGCATTATAACACTTGGTAGGTATGACTTAATGCTATAATAAATAGTTATGTCATATGCCTGGGCTGCATCAAAAGAAGTGTGGCCAGCAGGTGGAAGGAGGTGATTCTCATTCTGTTCTCTGCTCTTGTGACACCCCACATGGAGTACTGCATTCAGCTCTGGGACCCCCAACAGAAGAAGGACATGGACCTGTTGGAATGAGCCCAGAGGAGGACCAGGAAGATGACGAGAGGGCTGGAGCACCTCTCCTATGAGGACAGGCTGAGAGAGTTGGGGTTGTTCAGCCTGGAGAAGAGAAGGGTCCAGGAAGACCTTATAATGGCCTTCCAGTACCTGAAGGGGCTACAGGAGAGATGGGGAGGGACTCTTTGTCAGGGAATGGAGCAATAGGATAAGAGGTGATGTTTTTTAACTGAAAGAGGGGAGATTTAGATGAGATACTAGAAAGAAATTCTTTACAGTGAGGGTAGTGAGACACTGGAACAGGTTGCTCAGAGAACTTGTGGTTGGGGCTTTAAGTAACCTGGCCTAGTAGGAGGTGTCCCTGTCCAGGGCAGGGGGTTGGAACTAGGTGATCTTTAAGGTCTCTTCCAACCCAAATTCTATGATTCTGTGCTTTAAATATTTTTCAGAGACTAAAAGCAAAACAGTTGTATACATTTCTTTGTGTGCAGTACAACTGTGATTATGACTAGTTTTAAGTCTACAGCTCTGAATTTGTAATCATGTATCAAGCTGTGAGTAAATTGAACTAGTTTTTTAGAAATATACGCATCTAAAACTGGAGGACAGCCAATCCTGTTGGATTTCTAGAATTTCCACTGAATCTGTTAGAGAGAGATGTTAAATCCATACAATAACCATTTCATAATCTGGCAATAGCTTTCTGTAGTAATAATTTTGACCAAATGCCTGTCTTAGTAAAACGTTAGGTCCATCTCTTGTTCATATGGGCAAGCAATAAAATCTCCAGAATATGTAGTTTGTCTTGCATAAAACGCCGCTACAAATAAGGACTCTTAGCTATTTGTAGATGGGCTTTGATTTATAGCAGAAATTGGCTTGCTGTAGTGTTCCTGCTGGATTTACATTCTTTTTTTTTTTTTTTTCAGGAATCATTATAATTTTAAAACTAGCGTATTGAATTGTGTGCTGCAGAATGTTCATATGGGTGAGAGTCTAAAGAAACTGTGTTATAAGTCTAATAGACTAGAATTAGGCTTGTAATAGTTATAGGTTGCTCTTTAAAGATTGGAAAAATAATAGTGATAACTATGAAATCACTGTAAATTGAAAGTAATAGCAGCAGTAGTAGTCTTAATAATTCTTAAATACGTGCTTTACACTTAATATTGTCTCTATCTCTCCAGCTTCCTTTTCTCAAAAAGAAGCACTCATGATGCTATTTCTGAATTTCTGCTGGTAGTGAGTCTTTTCTAGCAATCAGAATCTCAAAGAATGACTGTCTGTCCATTGAGGAAGGTATTATTCCCTGTTCAAGCTTGTATTTCTCCCAGATCCTGACTTCACAGATCTTTTGCAGGACAATGGAGTGCTGCCTCATAGTAAATGAAATGGGATCAAATCCATTTCAGTTCCTAGCACGTTGAAGAGAACAGATTCACCTTTGCTGTGTTTTTCTTTTCTATAGCCGGCAGTTCTTACATGTCTGAGGATCCCAATATTTCTGTTGTGTTTATCATGGCATCTTCCTTTAAGGAAAATGTAACTAGAGAAAGATTAAGGCGTAGATTCTTTACAGAATTTACAGGTGATAACGCTCACTCCCCGTTGCGGCTCTGCCTGAGGGAATGGAATTCACAGTCCCAAGGGAGGTACTTGGATGCTGCGTAGCAAAGGTGGGTAGGCATAAGCTTCAAAGAGGGGGACCAACCACAGCCAAGATACTGAGCAAGCTATCGAGAAGATTGTAGGCAGAGATTTATGAGATATAGCGACATCTCAAATGAGAATGTCTGTAGTAACAAGGGGAGAACTTAAGAGACAGCCTTTGCTTCCAACCGCGCTTACGTGTTTTATCCAACGACAATGCGTAAATAACATTGTACTTTGGTATGTGAAATGATTAATTGGTGGACCATTGCTTCTTATGTAAACTTAGGATGGTGGTGTTTTTCTGTATAGCTCTCACTATAGGCACGCAAGTAGTTTGGGGGTTACCTGGTGGTTGACCAAGGTGACACAGAAACTTTGGGGGTGAACAAGGATTTGAACTCTGCCTCTCCAGATCCACATCAAACTTGTTTTCCAGTAAAGTCAACCTTCCTTTCTCCATTATGTTGACTAGATTTATAGCTAATGCACAAAATGTTTATGATTATAATTATGCACTTCAGTATTTGTGAGTCTGCAGATTTCTGGTGTGCATCAAATTAAAGGCAGGTGGCAATTCTTGATGAGAAATTGAGTTAAAACCTAACCAGATTTCTTCTGAGAAATTGGAAAGAATAAAACTCCTTGGGGGAATATATGTCAGATGCTCCTTGCTTAATCCTTGATGCCTTCCTGGAAGGATAGTTTAAATGAACTAACTAATACAATCCTGTAGGTTTCAGTAAACAGGTCTTCATTCATTCCCTGTAAATGTCACCAATAGATTAGATTATATTAGCTGCTTTTGAAGAGGAGGGTACAGAAAGGAAATGAATATTGAATAGAGATCTGGATTAGGAGGGTTATGAATAGGATTGGATTCCACCAGAAGCAAAATACTTAATCTGTGCAGTAAATTAATTCTCTTTTTTCTGGTATAATATAAAAAAGTTGAAGTAAACATAAGGAGAGTTCTTACCTGAAAGATCCTAGAAGAAAGTAATTGAAAAGTTACTTTTACAAGACCTGCTAATTCAGAGGAACACTTAGTGGAACAATCGTTCGTTTATAACTGCAGAATAAAAGTACCTGATGTTTACTGTTTCTAAGAATTTTTAGGCTGCGAAGTAAGGCTGTGAAGTATATCTATCACAAAAAGAAAAAGAAAAGCCATGGCTATAACTTTTTTTTTTTTATTGGAAATCGTGTTTTTATATCAATCCTATGTTTGAATGTTTGCAGCAGAATTTTCACTGGCACTTATTTCATGCGATTTCTGTTATGCAATAGTTGTGATTTTGATAAAGAAGATTATGTTCTGTGGAAGCTACTTATAAAACATCACAATAATGAAAAACTGGTGAAAACATGCTTATTGAGATTATGATTTGTGCTGTTGGAATAGATTTCAGCAATTAAACCAGTTAGGATAACATTTTGAAGAACAGCAAAATCACCCATTTTATGATTATGAGAGACTAATTCAGACACTTTAAAAAAATTATCATAAATAAAGCTATATTAAATAATGTACATAGTGAGAGCTCTAAAGAAAGGATTTATTTATTAGAAGATTCTCAGTAAAGCCAAAGCCAGTGTGATTGTTTAGCACCTCTGGAATTCCCTCCACGTGCTGAACTGATTCAGTTGATTGTGGTGGTTCCAATTTTGTCTCAGAGTACTTATGTATGCAGACAGAACTGTCTGCCTGGTCAGACTCTATTATTAGTTGTCTAATAAATTGTCCTCTCAGGAAAATGTAGGAGCCCTACAGAAACATCTTGCTGGCCACCTTCTGCCCACGGGCTGTAAATTGGACCCTGTTGAATGCAGGTACCCTACACTAGCTGCTACACCCAGTTTTGACATATTTGGCACATTAGTCGTAAAACTGTAGCAGCGTAAAACTAGCCAAAGCAGAAGGAAAGCCAAGGAAACCTAGTGTAAATGGTTTGCTGTTAGGTTTAGGGCAAGGGAGAGAGACAGACTGTCATACTGACTGTCTAATTACTGATTCCTAGGAAAAGCACACATGAGATGCCTATGAATTTTACATTGGCAGCAATGTTGGTGTTTCTTTCAGTAGAAGAATCCACTAATTTATAAATTCCTGTTTTGGAAACAATGCTGGTGTATAAGAAACTCGGTGTTCCAGTGCCAATTAAATACAACATTTTTCCATTGGGGTCGAAAAAAAAGAGGAGATTTCAATCCCATAGAAAAAGTCAGTGCCCGGGCATGAAAATCACTGTGTGTTTGTAATTGTGCCTAGGATTTGAAAGCCTTTACAACTGCCTGCAAGGGCCCTTAGATCAAGAATTTAAACTGAACTGACACGGTATAATAAAAGGAGACATTTTCTCTGAAGTATTGTAGGCTTCAGACTTATGGGGATATTTTTTGTGCTTTGAAAAAACCATCTGATTCTTGTTTCTTGAAAAGATAATTGTTGCTTGTACGTTTGTTGCATTTATCCGTTGCCGTGCATTCAGCCGATAACATCTCTGTTTCTCTGTCACTGTGATACGGTTCATTGTTAAGACAGCCTTGTTAGAGGGCAGCACTTAATTTGACTTCAGCTTTTTATTTTCAGCGCCTAATAGCTGCTCTATCAATCAGAATAGGTTAAAACTAAGGGAAACAATCCAATAGTCTTCACTGGTCCTTCTCACCATTTTTTATGTCACAACGTTGTGATAGTTGTGATTAATCTACGTGACACTGTATGGATTTCTTATAATCAATGTTAGGAGCCGTGATAGATCATTGTTCAAAGATTGATTCAAACAAGTTGGTAGAAGGTTTTAGTCGGTTGATTTATATCAGTCCCACCTTATTCTCTTACAGATTTACATAGCACTCATTTCTAAGGCGACATTGTGAAATACTATTCAGAAATATTGACTCAGCTGTGATTGATAAACTACATCTTGCTATACTGTGAGGGACAGCTTGCTATACTTTGCAGGCAAAATGCCTTGGGGGTTCTTGAGCACAATGGGTGCATTATATGAAATATTTATTTTGGGTTTCAATTTCTAAATCACTAAATAGCTCCCATTGCATTGTATGGGAAGTTATCTTCTAAAGGGAAGATTTCCTTCCATGTTGAAATGCTATTCAAAATTACATTTTCTGCGTTCATTTTCAATAGATAATGAACAGTCAAGCAAGAGAAATTAGTCCTAAATAAAGACATTCACTCACATGTGAAATGAGTCAAATAACATGAACTGCAATAGACAATTGTAAGAGAAGACTGTCAGTGCTATCTATGTAGCTCTCAGTGCTGGATAGCTCCGGAAATTCTCATGTCACACACCGGCACAGTTTTTAAGGGCTTCTAATTTTTCACTTAAAACATTTACTTCCTGTGCAGAGATGTTACTGACATATCCTTCCGGATTTCTGTTAAATGCTGAATACCTTTCAGGTCAAATTCCTAGAGCTTAGGAGGTTGAGAAGAGGTGTAGGCGTTGTACAGCTGTTGGTGCTGGTCAGTTGTACACATGACCAGGACCCTATCTAGTGCCTTCCTCTCTGCACATCAAAGCTGGAAATTCACTGTCAGTTTTAGTGAAGGTAGCTATTATTTTCACTTGTCTTTTTCCTTTTTCTTTTTCTGTGGCTAGGAAGGATACCCAGCCCCAGAGAATTCTGGGGGAAAGAAAAAAATCCAACTCCTAAAATGTTAGTTTTCACTTCAACATGTTAGGCAATTTCTGCTCTTTGTCTTTTCTTCTTTTATATCTGGAGCAATTGATCTTCCTTTACAATATCCCAAGTCTTGCAGCTTTTACAGTGCTGTACACCTCGGTTCTGCCTGACTTCTTCCCAGTTTGTCACTAAACTCCAGCAACACAGTAACTCAGGGCTATCACACAACCTGACCTTCTCAAAATCTTTAACTCAATAAACAAAATTACTTCTTGCTCAGACTCAGATACACCACCGTTCATGGTAGAATTTACTGATGTATCTTTCTCTTTCACCCTCCCTGAAGGTGCAGTCACCTTTTTAAATTATATTTTGTACTCGTGCTAAGATGAGATCTCTCCTGCGTGGGTTCGTGCCCTTTGTATTACATTTACTCATTTGAAGCATTGCTCAAGGGACCAACAGGTATCGTTTCTGATCTTTTATTAATACCTGGCTGTTTGATTCAAGACCTCCAAGAACAGTAACAAGTCTGCAAGCATACTCACTTTTCCTCTAGTGGCTTCTTCCTTTCACCCAAGATCAGTCATAATATCAAAAGCCAGCTACTCAAATATTTGGTCAGATAACCTCACTGACAGATTTGTTTCATGTGTTTCGTATTGACAACATTTATTTGGACTTGCCATCCTATTTTTTCATACTTAGTATTACATCAGTGGTTGTCAGTGTGTTCCAAGCGATTAATGCTTCACTGGCCACATGACGATCATTCAGAAAATGGCAAGAAATAAATGATCACCTTTTCTCTTTGACTGTAATTCACTCTCCTTCGTCTGCTTACATAGTAGCAACCTCGTGTAGCTTATTTATACAGTCTAACTTGAGCTGTCCTGACAGCCTTTATTTTATTGTTGTTACCTCCTGGAAATGCCTTTATATCTATCTTATTGACTCTATCTTCTTTTCAAATTTTACAGAATATATTCTTCTCCATTTCTCATGACAGTGTTTTTCTCTCCCTGCTATTGTTTGTTATTTGACTGTGTAACTATTATTTATCTCAGTGGTGCATTTCATAATGCAGTTTGTATGAAATGTGCTCTGCAAAGTCTAGTTGCATTGTGTTGGCTCATAAAAGTACACAGTAGTTGTCTTTGAACAGTAAAATTATGTTTTGAAAGAAGTAAAAGTTCCTGCTTTGATTCAAGTGTGTAATGCTACTCTTTGATGTTAGAAATATGTTTGAACACACGGAATTTTGTCCTTGAAAAATATGCTTTCTCCTTTATTAATATTACCAGTCACCTTCATGTATTATTTAAACCTAACAGATGTATACCTATGGGCTCATTTATTTTATTCTACCGAAGTACAAGCAGTAAAGGAAAATACAGTTACTAATCACTGTAATGTGAAATACTTTTTAAAAAGTCCGTGTCTCTGTGGAAATTAGTAATTTATTATCCTAAAACATGAGAGGGAAAAAAGGTAAAGAAAGAAAAAGTCAGGGAGTTAGTAGTGAAGGAGTTGAGAAATGTGCAGAACTTTACAAAGTGAAGTGTTTGGAGGGATAGAAAGCAGAATTGCAGTGAGTAAGCAGCGCTCGCCGAACGCATCGAGAGGCTTGAACAGGACTTTATCTTGCCCAGGCAGTACTGCTGCTCACATTATGGGGTTTACTGGTGTTGCTATAGGAAGTGACAGTGGGTTGTAGCTAGACAAATCTCCAGTCAGGAGGATGAACAGAAAATTGACTTTGAAAGTAGGAAACTAGACTTTTAAACTGGACAGACACATAGGCCACATAGCTGTTTAAATGCTTTAAGCACCAAGGTAAATCCTTGGGCGACAGGATAGAGGGTTGTACACGGCTACGGAAAAGGGCTTTCTGCATCAGTGAGTACTATGCGATCAATAACTATGTTTCTTTAAGTGAGGAAAAGAACTCAAAGCCAAATCTTGGTCCTGAAGCTCTACTCCATTCTTAAGCCATGAAACAAGTTGCTTTATAAAAAATGCAGTGTAATTTGTTGCATATCTGTGCAAGTTGCTCCTGTTACAGTTCTACTTGGGCAGAGCTTTCTACATGGAAAAAAGAAGAAAGCCCTTAGGAGCTCTGGTGCTGATACTTGATGATAAGAAAGGTGTCTTTTTTCTGGAAAGACCCCTTAGATCAACTTCTCTACTCTCTCCCTTGAGAGTAGATGATTGTTGGCAGGGGCTACAAATTGTTTTCTCTGTGGTGCTAAATGTGCTTCAAAATGGTAGTTTGAGTAAATGAACTGTGATCATAGGTATTCGTAATCAATTTTCAGCTCCCATGTTAATGAATTCTAAAAACTTTTATTCTGTGGCAAACAAATTGTAGAGAAATGGTAGGCTTGGGTCAGTAAGGTTTTAGAAAGAAAGGAAATTAAACAAGATCAGATGGAAAGGCCAGAAACACTATGAAATGAACTTTAAAAAAGTGTATCATGTTTTTGCCTCCAGAATCTGTTAAACATATTAATAAATGACCTGGGTGAGGGGACAGAGTGTATCCTCGGCAAGTTCGCTGATGATACCAAATTAGGAGGGCTGGCTGAAACTCCAGAGGGCTCTGCCACCATCCAGCGTGTCCTGGACAGGCTGGAGAGCTGGGCAGAGTAGAACCTCATGAGGTTCAACAAGGGCAAATGTAGGGTCCTGCACCCGGGGAGGAAGAACCCAGGCACCAATACAGGTTAGGGATGGATCTTCTGGGAAGCACTACTGAGGAGAAGGATCTGGGAGTCCTGGTA
>JAOQGH010000012.1:54703283-54713900 GCA_025769975.1 Gallinago jamesoni
CCCAGGGAGGGTGTGGAGTCCCCTTCTCTGGAGATCTTCAAGCCCTGAGTGATGTGCTCTGGGCAGCCCTGCTTTGGACTGGGTGGTCTCTAGAGGTCCCTTCCAACTCCAACAATTCCATGATTCCATGATTCCATCAATGATTGGTGAAATGAAAATAACAAACTGGTGATATTTCAGAACTTTTACATGAAACACATTTGTCATGATTCTTACAGTGACATTCAACAAATACTGGATAAAATGACATACTAGTAGAAATACAGAATGCATTACATCGAGGCTATACATCTATTTTTCTAATGTCCTAGCTACTCTATCACATTATAAAGCAGGAGCTCAAATATAAATGTCAATTGGGGTGACTTGTGTTTACTTTCATAGTTTACTTCTAGCTCGGTGTTCAGAAGACACAAAACAGTTTGACAGATACTGATTACATAGTCCGCTTATCCTCGGAATCATTATTTTCCTCTCACAGTCTGATTATCCAGGCCTTTTGCTCTGTCTGCTTCCTTTGAACTAGGGTGCTGTAATTCATAAAGCCATACGAAGTGCTGGCGGCGAGAACGTGCTGGTGATGCTTTTCAATGGAAAAAAAAAAAAATTGTGAATGGGAGTCTGTCATATACACAGATATGCTAATGTGATCTTTGAATAAAACAAGAGAACTTACAATAAGGTGAAAAGTAACCCACCTGCCATCAGTACTATTGAGTGCTTTTGCACAAAGGGAATTATTCTGTCATTTCTCTTGCAGGTGGTGAGGAGTGTGAGTACTGGTTGCCTGAGCACGGCTGCGCTACCGGCAGAGCATTAGAATACACATGCTCCTGCTATAGCCCCTTCGTCTTTGCTTCTAATGGTTTAAAACTGGACCTTTGAGAACCTGAGCAGAAATACTATCAATTGAGGAGCTGTTGGTAAATTTTCCAAAACATATCTCTTTAGAATTATAGGCAAATTAAGTCGCTCGGTGGGAACCAAACAGAAAAGATTGCCATAGTTGATGGTCAGAACAATCCATTAGGATGACTTGGCTGAAGCACCTTGCATTACGGAAGATAAAAAATCTCACCCCATGAATACTTCATCTATGATACCTTTTCCTGTTTTCCTTTTCTACTTTTTAGAGACAATCTTCATGTAATTATTTCGAGACTTAGAAAGCCTTCTATATCTTCAGATAATTGTTCCCTAGAGGTTAATTTTCTCCATAGCTAAAAGTACATATCTTATTTCAAGCCTGAATTTGTCTAGCTTCAACTTGGAGCTTTCAGATCTCATTGCCACTTTTGTGCCTAAAGCGAACAATGTCCTCCTCAAAAATTTCTCCATCATGCACACCAGAAGCTTCTGCGAATAAACTAAATAAATGGCAGTTCTGTGGACTGTGGCAGACAGGTGTGATTTCCCAAACTCAGATAGTTCTTTCAAACCTTTTCTATTTTATCCTTTTCTTTTTTCCTTAATGTAAAGTTACAGCTTAGACACGTGATTTTTGCCATCACTAGTGAACAGCCACAGGCTTTGTGTTGACCTGACAGAACAGGCTCTCAGGAGTTTGCCGTGGCTGGAGCTTGGCTCGTAGCTGCCAGTGGCCACCTGAGTGAGCAGTGCTTGACCTGGGTGGGCTCAGTGAATCCTCCACACAGTGAAGGGCTGACAGAGCCTGAAGTCCCCGTCTAACGAACTAATCCATGCCTTTGGGTGACCTGCAGGTATGGATGGCACCTTTCCATGGATGCACCTTTCACCCTTTAGCTTTGGATAAGCAGAAAAGGACTGTGGTTGAAAATGTGAGGGCCTCGGCACTGATGATGGAGCCCTGCCACCATAGACTTCTCCCATCAAGGAACTTACCATAGCTCTCTCTTCCCGCCTTCTACCTCCATTCTTCTTAAGGAAAACTGAAATTTCAGCCTGACAAATCAGACAGAGGGGAGGAAGGGGAGTGTGATCATCAGGAAGGATAGGTACTAGGAAGGTTTAGATAACAAATTCATGGAAATTTGTGATTCATGGAAATTTTCTGTATTAATTAGACAATTTGAATTACTACGCTGTTAAACGTGAACTGCAGTGACAAGAAATTCTTACCTCCACTTGTAAGATGTGTTCTTTCTTGCTTATGACAAGATTTTGAGTCTAACAGACAGCTAGGAACAGGACTTAAAGTAAAGGTCTCGCTAATCCTGTGTGATTAAGCACATTGTCTTCTTTTTACAGACTTATACACATGGGACTCATATTCCCTTTCCGACATGGAACATCAGTTTTCGAGTTTAATTTTTATCTGAATTTTTATCTAGACTTCTTTGTTGCTGGATTCCACACTGCTGTCCTTTTAACTAAAGACTTTATTCAAAGAACTTGCATTTCAATGTATTAGAATGTAAATTGTTCAATTAGCTCTTTTTACCAAGGAATCTGGGCAAATTTTCACAGCATCCTTTCCCAGCTGTTACAGTCATGTAGTCATATAAGTTTACCAGAGCACTTTTGTCTGAGTAGCTGACCCTTCAGGGAACTTTGTACGTTCTGCTTCTGAGCAGCTCCTGTCACTGCATGGAGGCAAGGGATCCATCCAGGGCTCTCCCAGGAGCAGTGAGGAGTGAGCTCTCCCCTTCCTTCTGTTGCTGTTGTTGTGTTTGTTTGTTAAAGAGCCTCTGCTTTAACTAAACTGAGCACTTGGCCCCGTTTTATGGTGATGCCACCACTTCTGTTAACTCTATCTGTGACTCCACAGAAGGTGTATCAGGCTTGCTGGATTTTTACCTTCTTTGGGCTATATTGATTGGAATATCACCATTTTTTATACACTAGTTGTACCTCCCTTCATGGTTCCTGCCCTTTTGGTAGGATTTCTATCAAGCCAAGCTGCCTGTAGTTTCTGACATCATCTCATCCTTTTGATGTCATCATTTTCAAATATTGTCATAATACTGGATTCTTTTTTCAGAGCCGAGAATCTCTACTGCTGTCATAATGTTTCTCAAAAATGAACGTTAAGAGTTCTACAATCTTCTCAGCTAGTTCTTTTGATGCTCTTGGATACAATTTACCCGGTACTAAAAAGTCTGAAAGATCACTATAATAATTGCTGCTTCACGTCACTGAAGCTATTATTCAATAGAAAATATTTTGTTATTTTTGTAGCATGAGTGATTCTCCTTCTGTGTAAATACTGAAGAATAATGGCAATTCAATAATTCATATTTTCCTGTATTATAGTTTAGTTTTACTTTTCAGATCTAGTGTCATATGTTCGATATC
This sequence comes from Gallinago jamesoni, assembly GCA_025769975.1. Classification (NCBI taxonomy): domain Eukaryota; kingdom Metazoa; phylum Chordata; class Aves; order Charadriiformes; family Scolopacidae; genus Gallinago; species Gallinago jamesoni. The sequence continues at coordinate 54,706,560 of JAOQGH010000012.1, forward strand.
ATTAAGATTTCATTTACCTCAATATATCTTCCTAGCTTTGTTAAGGACAGTTTGTTTGTATTTGCAGTGATGCCATTATTTTCATATCAGAGCAGATAATAGATAACGCAGCCTCTCTTCTCTCCCACCAGTTCTACAAGCATCCCAAGACTTCCCAACACCATTTTCCTGCGTTCCTGGGGAGGGCTGTGACCCAAGGGGCAGACTTTCCCTTGCCTCTTATCCTAGAAAGTCTTGCCAATCCTTGCTTCTCACTTAGATGTGTCCCTACTTTGCTTCACTTTCACCTGTTTGGTCTCATTAAGTCATGGTGTCTACTTCTGTCACCGGTTGGGACTGTAAAGTCTTTGCTAGTAGCTCATGAAATTATGCTATAATCACTTGTACTCAGGAAAGAAAACATCAGTTTTAGCCCAGGGATCCATTTATCTTTGAAACTGCTGTCTTATATGGGACTGCCTTAAGCAATGTATTTCTGCTAGAGAGTTCCTGTGTTGAATTCATAGGAACATTAAGGCTGTTTTACCAGTGGCAGCTTTAGACCTCCAGCATATGTCATACACGTTGAAACACCTCCAAATGACAGATTTTTTTTCTATATACATATTTCAGGTTTTGCAGCTCTGTATGGCACTACTTTCTTCCAAAACTTTAAGCTGCAGCTAAGCAAGATGCCTCTGGGTATTTTGAAACTGCCTGTGGGTAGATAATGACAATTTTAATATCCACAGAACTCTGCTGAAACAGAAGGGAAAAAAATGAACAATGGGATTTGTCCAGATGAGTTAAATCACTGGATGATCATCTGCACTTGACATAACCTCAGAGCAGTGAAAACTCTTAAAAATGTATATTATAGCATTTGTATTTTTTGAATGAAGTGATAATATGCTTCCCTACTTATGCTCCTCTAGGAAAAAGAAAGCAAATCTTATGGCAACAATAGTACCTACCTATTTAATCTGTATTGGTATGCAATTGCGTGCAACAATTCTGATGTTACCAGTGACAGCAAGTATTATATTATTCAGACATAAGGGAATAATGGAATAAAAATTACATCTCCTTACATTTCACCTCTCTTTTACAATGTACAGTCCACATGAGCAAGTTAAGGCTTTACAAGGGTGAAATGACTAGTCTCTGGACACCAACAATATTTTTCTTTTTGTTTATTGCTGATTCTCCATCATGAATGAAATTAATGTGTTTTAAACTTTTTTCAGAAGCTTCATATCAGTTTCATTAAAGGATAAACAAAACTTTTACGATAGCATATTTATTTCACTATTTGTTCAGCTGGCAGACACCCTCCCAGCCGCTCTCTCACTCCCCCACCTGAACACAACACGGGGAGAAAATGAGATGGAAAAGCTCATGGAGCGAGATAAAGACAGAGAGATCACTTACCAGTTACTGTCACAGGCAAAATAGACTCACCTTGGGGTAAATGAATTCAAATTATTGCCAATTAAATTAGAGTTGGATGGTGAGAAATAAATACAAAAAACCCCAAACACCTTCCCTTTGACCCCAACCCTTTTTCCACTCACCCCTCACTGCCAGGCAGCCTCTGCCCCTTCTTAGTGGTGCTCTCCCCCCAGCACCAGTATGTATTTTTAAAGTAGAGTTCAATCTCTGCTGTGTTTTCACTACTCTTTTTTTTCTGCCTGATTTCTACTTACTTGAGAATCTGGAAAAAATCTATTGATACACACACCCGAAAAGCTTGTTGGCAGAACTAAGGTACTGAATCATAATACTAAAAAGAGCTTTAAAAGCTTCCCTCGGAGAAAGATGCTGATAAAACTGGCATCTCTAACAGTAAAAGCAAGAAATAAAGTTCAAAAATAGAATGAGGGTTAGCAGCACTTCCTGGTAGGAAAAAAAAAGCTACACTGCCCTGCCTAAGGTTCAAATCAAGGTTGAATAACAGTCATTACATTCTGGTAGTACTTAACAGTCTGCAAATGTCAAGAGAAAAATTAAAAAAAACCCAATCCTACCTTCATCCGACAGAACAGTGCACTCTTCTCTAGAAAATTTACAGAAGTGTGTGTAGTGATAACTCTATTATAATATTGTGCATTCCCCTTCGTAGTGCATGGCTTGAATGGTTTATCAGCCTTTCCGTCGGTTTCAGCCTCCATCACTTTTGTTTGTGTTCATGGAAAAAACCTGTTGATGGGGGTGGCGGATACTTTTTTGTTTTTTGTTTTAATCACCTGTTTTACAGAGCAATTCTTCTTGTTCCTATCTGACACAGTCAAGAAAATACAGCCAGAGGCAAGGGCATCAACCACCTTTTTGAAGGTCTCTGGTAAACTATTATTTATATGACTTCAGAGAGTCTGCTTCATATTTTAAAGGGCAGTATTACCAAGCTGAGAAACTTAGGAAAATACATCATCCATTAACCTTAACTGCTTCCCTGATGTGGGGATGAAAAGGCTCACTGAAATGCAGCAGAGTGCTGCAGGTGAGCACACTCTGTCAAGCCACACGGTGTTTCTCTGCCCATATTGCTTTACTTTGGAAGTGGTTCCTCTTCCAAAACCAAGGAGTCATAAATGGTTAAGATGCTGCCCCGTAACTACCCCATATGATGTTATTTATATAATAAAAATTATTATATATATGAAAATGAATATATCGAGTCATAGAATCATAGAATCATTTGGGTTGGAAGGGACCTTAAAGGTCATCCAGTTCCAGCGCCCCAGACCAGGTTGACCAAAGCCCCATCCAGCCTGGCCTTGAACACTTCCAGGGATGGGGCATCCATGACTTCCCTGGGCAGCCTGTTCCAGTGCCTCACCACCCTCACTGTAAAGGATTTCTTCCTAATATCCAATCTAAATCTCCCCTCTTCCAATTTAAACCCGTTGCCCCTTGTCCTGTCGCTGCACTTCCTCGTAAACAGTCCCTCCCCAGCTCTTCTGTAGCCCCTTCAGATATTGATAGGCTGCTATGAGGTCTCCCTGGAGCCTTCTCTTCTCGAGGCTGAGCAACCCCAGCTCTCTCACCCTGTCATAACATATATGATGTTATTTATATAATTTATATAATTTGCCTTCAGGTGTCAACGTAACATTTTCAAAAAGGTAACATTTTCAAAAATTCTTACAGCTTTATCCGCCTCACTTTTTAAGTCTCCGCATTGACTTGTTGTGCTAATGGAATGTCGTCTGTAGTGGCCAAAGATTCCCCTCCGTGATAAAAGTGTCAGCTGTCAGGAACAAGCAGGACATGTCAAGGCAAGGATGACTCCACAACATGCCCTTTGTCTGATATCTGTTCTTCCATAACCTGTGCCACTGCCCTCCGCAGACGGCAGGATGACGCGCCAGGTGGGTCTAACCCAATGTGGGACCCCCTGTTCTAAGTTACATTCACAGGTCTCTGCCTGAGGATCGGTCGGCAGATAGGTATGGAATAAATAGGTTGAAGGCAGCAGCAGTGGGAATTTCTAGTAGAATTCACCTTTGTCTTTCCTCAAGATAATTGTTAAAAGAAGCCCTGGTGCAAAAATTTATCGGGAACAAAGCCCCGCTTTCCCTCATTTTTACTTAGTGGAATTAGAGCCTGATTTTGTAGCCTGACATCTTTCCACATCCTTTTCATAATTGCTACCACCAGTCCTATTTAGAGGCCAGATTCTAGTGCCTAGGAAGTTAAACAATATGTGTACTGAGGAATTTCAACTGAATGCAGCCTTTGCTTTTTGCAACGTGCAAAAGAATGGGTGGTTAACAACATTCTGAAGCCATTTGTTACTCAAAGCGAGCAGAAATAGTAACTCACTCAGGTAATGTAGCTAGTTAATCTAATTAAATTTGCCCTCAGCCCAACATCTGTCTTCATAATGATCTCAGTGCTGTTAGGCACCAACTGCATCATGCCTTTATGCTCAAATTAATGCTGATAACCAGTGGATGAAATTTGTAATGCTGATGATAAAATATCCAGATTTCATCATCTTCATATCTACTGAAATAAAGGTATATAATCTTCTATCCATTCCACCTGCTATTATTTAAAAATTACATATGTCAGATCTGCACTGTGCGATCTCTCCTGTTATATCCAGCCTATTCTGTGTTCACAGATGAGAAATATATAATACGTATATTCTAATTTCACTGAAATTATTGAAGTGGTAAAATTCACCTGATCTTGTGAAATTTACAACTTCCCATATTTTATTTCTAAATCTCATTAACACAGTAGCTATACTTTCTGTGATCTGCTCTCAGGTTAGTACCTATTGTCCATATACAAGGCCTTTTATCGCATTTAAAAACTTTAAAATGTTAAAAATTTTCAGTGCACAATTCCTTTTTAACCCTGCTAACACTGTCACTCCCTAGCGTGTAGTGATTTTCAGTGAGTAAAATTTCTGAGACTGTTTTCGATGAGACCAGAAAATAGGATTTTCTTATAAACAATTGACATATTTCAGCCTTTGTCAGGCAGCTGGTTATAGTAATAGAGGTTGTTTTCCACGGTTGAGTCACTATATAGAATTTATACTTTTTTCCCCAAAATTTACCTGCAATTCCCTTTCCACAGTTCCATCCTAATTCTTTCCAGTCTGGTCTCACTCTATGCAGTGTTAGATGTGTTTTCATATCAATTTTGATCATCAATTCTACCTAACTAGGTCTGCCAGCTAGTGGACTTCTACCACACTTAATGTGGAATAATATAGTTTAGAAGACACTCCTGCTCTAAACTCCCTTTGTCTTGCGTTGTTTTCATTGAAGAGAGAGGAATACAGGCTGTCGAAGAGGCAATAATAAATGCTGCAGACAGAGAGATGTTGTATATTCCATTAAAATTCTTTTCTCCAAGGCCTTTAGTTCCTCCTCTATCAAATATTCAGAGTTAGAAATGTATTCTCAACCTCTTTGACCCGGCAGTTATCTCCAACATAATAAACGGGTGTTTTTTTTTTTCCTTCAGCCTTGTAGTTCCTTGTAGCCTGTGACTAAGCTGTCTCGTCCATCACTGCAGTGACATCTTTAGGGAGTTGTGTGAGGTTCCTGCTCAACCTTGTTTCACCTTCATGTGGCAAGGAGAATGTACAGGGTCTGGTTAGGTGTTCTCTTTTCCTGAGAAAAGACAAATCAGTGTGAAGAGAAGTGAAGCTAAGGTACAAATCATAGAATCATAGAATCGTAGAATCATTTGGGTTGGAAGGGACCTTAAAGATCACTGAGTTCCAACCCCCCTGCCCTGAGCAGGGACACCTCCACTAGAGCAGGTTGCTCAAAGCCCCATCCAGCTTGGCCTTGAACACCTAGCAATAATTATCACTCCACACATACATATCAGAGCACAAACATTTTAAATTCTGTTTAAAGGATTTCCTTTATGTTCCCTGGTAAAGGAAGTGTTTGCAAATCAACAAAGTCACACTTGGTGTATATAGTGTGTAAACTGTTACACTGCAGTGCATATTAATAGATGCAAAAGAAAAGATGACTGTGAATGAAAGCTACATATTCTGCCAAAAGCCAATAAATGCCTTTTTTTTCACAAAGGTGATATGAATATAAGTGTACATACTTGCTTGTATTTTGAATACAGAAGTAAAATTTAAAACATGCATCCACATCTAATCTATCACCCACCCTTTACACACAGGGAGTGTATATACACTGGCTGGATATTAGCTGGATCAGACTTCAGTTACTAAATAGGAGTATTTCAATATAGTCACCCCACACAACTTGTCAAGATAAACTCAGGTCAAGAACGTAATTTGCATTGGAAATACAACTTTGACAGTCAAAGTACTAAGACTTCCTTATTTGCCATACTCTAATTTATTCCGAGTAACTTTGCAAATTCAGATTCCAAGTATCTCCACGTTAATGGCAGGTTTCAGAGCGAATAAGACTTGTTTATGGATCTGTATCACTTGTTACAAGAACTGGCTTGTGTATGGTGAAGGGCAACTGCCAAGGTTCAGATTCTGTTACTGATTCTCGGGACTTCCTCTTGAACCTGGTCAAAATGAATTCCTGTTTTTCTTCAACAATTTTCTAGGCAACAAACCCAAGAACAGCAGCTTTCTTTTTTAAAACGGTTCAATGAACCCAAATTAACTAATGGCCATAAGCTGTTGAGCTTCTTTAGTGGAAGCCACTACAGGAGCTACAGTGTGACATTGTATTTCACAAACTATGAAATCAGTACAGTAGCCTGGTAGGTCTCATTTATATTCTAACAAAGTATTTGTAACATATTAAAACATTTTAGCCTTTTCAGAGCAGCAGACCAGCTGCGTATGAAAAGCATCATGTCCTTGCATGTATAAAGATGGAAGTATAGACTGGTGTAGGGTTTGTGTAAAATAATGCACGGTTTACTCTCTTTTCAACGGGAAGCCCCCAGTGCCCCTTTTAAAAAATGTGCTGACTGCCAAATGAATTATTGTGGCACAGAACATACACAGAACAAAGCAATTTTCACATGTTAAAACTCCGCTGGCAGTTCTATTAAAAACAGGAGAATCTGAAAGCATTTTGGCAGCTGAATTTGCTGAGCCATAAAAACTCAAGGGAATTTCGAAGAAATGGAAGTACTTAATGAAGCATGCGTCTCTAAAAGCTCTACTTGTGTGGCTTTTTTTTTGAAGAGGGCAGTTGGCAGTAGACAAGCAGGGTTAATAATGAAATCCGAGTGTGAGGATGCTGCTGTATGTTTTGGATCTGACGGCCAAAATGAATGTAATTGCGCATTGAAAGATTTGCAGGGGCAGCCATCATCTCAGTAACGGGTCTGCTTCTAGCAGTTTAAGGTGCAATTAAAACAAAATGCATCCCTCAGACAGGAATCAAAAATAACTAGCAACGTGCGTTCGCTGTTCTTAAAGTGAACTGTTGGTTAATTAAATGTTTGACCAACGGAAAATGTCATATATTGTGACCTGAAGTTTGTTACGCTGAGTCCTGGCAGTTCTCTGGAAGGAGCGTGTGTCAGAGGCTGTGCCCACCACCGGCGTTGCTGATCATAATGCCAGGCTGCAAGTGATAAAAGGAATCACAGCAACCACTATCCTAACGTGCTTTTTCCTAAATGAAGAGGAAAAATACTACTGAAACCGGTGTTACGATGACAGTGGAGCAGAAATGTGTGCTCTGAATATGCGGAGGTTAAGGCTAATTCTTAGGTAAATGGAGTTCAGCATTTAAAAAATACGTGTGGTTTTTGTATGTTTGAAATGCAACAGGAAACTTTCACGGCCCTGAATACAGAATCAGGGAATTGTCAGAGTTGGAAGGGACCTCTAGAGACCATCCAGTCCAACTCCCCTGCCAAAGCAGGGCTGCC
>JAOQGH010000012.1:54714924-54734762 GCA_025769975.1 Gallinago jamesoni
ACTGGATGCAGTATTCCAGTTGTGGCCTCCCCAGTGCAGAGCAGAGGGGGAGAATGACCTCCCTCCACCTACTGGCCTCCATTCTCTGGTAATTCTTAGCATTCTGTTTGCCTTTTTTGGCTGCTTTTCAACACTACGCTGTTACTTACAGAAAGTTTTCCAAGAGTACTTTCCCGCAAGAGAAGAGCTGGTTTCTTGCCCTTTTTTGGATAGTCATGGAGCTGTTTTTTATTGAGAAGCATTTTATCACTTGAATAACTTCTCCCACTTGCAAAATAAGTTATCCCATTTTTAAGTAAGCAAATTCTACACATGATTTTCCAGGATATCCTCCTGGCAGCATGTTGAAATTAGTTCTCTTGCAGAGAAATAACAAATCACTTTTTAGAGTTTAATATGAAAGGAGAAATGGGCCATTCAGCCATAAACAGGAGAAGTCAGTTATAGCTAGACTTGTGTCATTTGAAACTTCAGGAGAACAGTGGTTCAGACATTTCACTGAGAAGGTGGACTTCACTGATAAAGAGGTTTCATAAGTTCCCAACAGAAGGCACCACCAGGATCCCACTGTTGCCTTTTAAATAGTTCCACTGTATTGTCACATGAATCCATTAGTGATTGTGTAGCACTCTCCTGTATTCATTTGTTCATTAAACAGAAAGGTGACATGAGAAATCGGTGAGAAAACCTTTTGGGCAGAAGGAATGTTACTGTCCTCTAAAACAGAAGAATTTATCAACATTAATATTGTCCTCAAAGTTTTTGGTTAAAGGGGCCACTGATAAATAGTAGGAAATGATTTCCCAGCAGAACTCTGCAGAACTGAATGAAAGAGCATGAAATTGAACCAGAGGTGTTGCCATCTGTGTCCTGGTCTTGGTTCCCATAATCCCATCCGAATCGGCTGGGATCTGATCAGCGTCCTTCCCTCAAAGGAGAAGATAATCCTTCAGGATGAGAGAAACGAGGCATCCCCAGGAGCTATGCTGCATTGTCCTCTGCCTCACCAGCCTCGTGAGGTTGGAGCTGGGTGGGTGAATGTGAGTACACCGAGAGCTTGCCTGCCCAGCTTCACCCCACGCACGGTCACTTGCAGGTAGGAGGCTTTTCTCCACACCTGAGTCTATCTGAGGATCAGTCGTTTGCCTCCTCCTCCTCTGGAGCTGCAGATGGTATCACAGCCTGCCCGTTCAGGTTTCCTACTGCCTCCTCGGTCTGTCTGAGCTAATCAGCCTCCGGGACAGAAGTTATTTGAGGTTACTTCTCTGTACAGGGTCTTGTATATAATACAGTTCTGAGATGTCACTCAAAGACCCCCACCACATTATGCTTTCTTTTACAGCGAAAAAAAGAAGGAATTTTTAAGGAGCTAGTTTAATTTTCCCTAAGTACAGCATTTAGCATGATTTCACTTGCTTAAGGTAATTATAGACATGGTGCATATTTGGCTTCTTACTTCTTTTGAAAGGCTAGAATTTAATGCAAAGATAGAAACGGGCTATGTTTATGTATGATGGGGATTTAATGCAGAAATCTTTAATACATTTTTGCCTTTTTTAAGTTCTACGGCTAACTCTCAAACCTTCCATTGCATTGTCTTATCCTAAACCTAGCAACTGTTGCAAAGGGGCTGTGGTAGGTGGAAATGTTCGTAATTAAACAGTGATGTGGTCTTGGGTACTCATACTATCTCTGTTCACTCTATTCTGTGTGGTGTGCTCTAATGTCTCAATATTTTTCAAAGCAAATATTAGTCAGGTGAACTCTTTCTTTCTTCATTGAAGGATAGAAAGAAGAGACCTTAATTTTTTTTTGCGTGTGAAGCTGTTCTTATTGCTATGCACAAAAAATGACTACGCCTTACGGTGAGAGAGATCTTGGGGGACTAGATTTATATACGCCTCGCAAAAGTTAACCATATTTGCAGTGTATCAAGATGTTAATCTTTCTGTGTGAAAAATGGCAGGGGAGAGAGGAGCATGTGCAGGTGGCAGAGAGTTTAAAATATACCAAAGCCCTTATCAGAGCATCTTCAAATGAGAAAAAAAAAGGTTATTTTGGATCTACTGATTTGTTGAAGGCAAATGAAACCAGTTAGGCTTATGCAACAATGTTGCCCCTTATACCGGTAGAAGTTTCTATTTCGATCTCTTTCACTGAAATACAAATGAGGATATGTGAAAACAGTATACACCAGGAGCTGAAAAGGAGAGAAATCTGACACTTTCAGAGTGAGTCCAGGAGTGTTTGCAGAGTCAGAATCTGGAAGGTGCTGGGTGCTAGGTACCTGGACCAAAGGGGTCAATTAGATCCTGGGTGCCTGTGTGCTTTCTGTCCATTGTCCGCATCGTTTTGTGGCACAGAATCATCTTTTGTGAACTTTTTTGCACCCTGATGTTGGCAACCCAGACTCGATCAGCCCATATCTGGGAAATGGGATGCTCCCAGATTTACCAAGGTGTAGCAGGCGTGAGATTCTCTGGTTCTCTCCAGATGCTTTTGTTGTGCCAGCAGCAGACCAAAAAGGGATACAGAGCTTATAGCAGACTCAGTACCTGCCACCACAGTCTGTGAGAAGAGCTGGGTGTTTGGTGTCATGGGTTTTGATCATCCCTCTCTTCCTCCAGGCTCCAGCTCAGGCAGGGGAAGTGTGAGGGATTGCTGGTTAAATGGCATGACAGAGGAGGCCCTGTTAAGAGTGCTGCATTGGCACACCTCAGACAACAAGGGAGTGGAATCATTTTAAAAGCTTAATTTGAACACTCCACCACCACCACCACCACCCCCAGACATCTTCCTGGAGAACCCCACAGGACCAGGGTACAGTGGCAGCAGCACCAGAACGGCCAGTGGGCATCCTGTGGCTCATCAGCCTCTTCATCATGGTAGATGGAAATAAAATCCATGTCTACGAATTAGGTTACGGTCCTGAATTTTATTAGAACAGTGCATTTGGGAATTAATGTGAGATCCTTTGATACCATGTACGTTTCAAGATTTTCTTGTGAATATTGGGCTATAGGAAGTTTCCAGAACATGGCAGAAATTAAAATGTATTAGGATGTAAGAGTAACAAATTGTGACAGCCTAAGAAGAGGTCAGAACGAGGCACTGACATTTTAAAGCATATGTTCACATATCTTGAATGTTTCTTCTGAGTAATAAAACTGAGGTACTTATCCCTGCTGGCTGCTAATGAACTTGTGGTATTTTTCGTGAGGATAGCATAATTAAGCTATGTGTCCTAACTTCAGTAACTCTTATCTGCCATTCTTATTTCCCCATGTGCCTTTCACTTTGCAGCACTGACTTCTGGTGCTTTTAGTTTCTTTATCTGTAGGGTCCTTTTCAGGTAAAATTAATCACACATCCTGGGCTTTGCCTTACAGTCAATACCTGACAGCACATATTACATTGTTTTCATTCAATTAAATCCTGTTGAGAGCCTTGGTGTAAACAATGTGATTTCATGTTTCACTGTTGGGTAACTCCAGGATTCTCAGACACTGGCCTTTTATGACTGTATGATACATTACTTCTAGTCTAGTAGGAATCCTGGCTCACATGAGGCCCTTACAAATTCTCTTGGATTTAGAGACCCTCAATTGAGTGCCTCTCAGGATTTAAAAGATGGGAAATAACCTCTTTTCAAACCTACGAGGAAAATAACTACAAGTCTTAGTATGTTTTAAAAATCATGTGTGAAATTATTAGTGGGAATAACCAACATGGGCAACAAGAAAGGATTCTATAAGTACCTAGACTGCAAAAGGAAGACTAGGGAAAATGTAGGCTGAATGGGGCAGGAGAACTGGGGACAAATAACATGGAACGGGCCGAGGTATTGAATGCCTTTTTTGCCTCAGTCTTTGCCAGTAAAATTAGCCTTCAGGAATCCCGGGTGCCTCAGTCCAGAAGCAAATTCTGGAAAAAGGAAGACTTACCTTCCATGGTAATAGTACCTGATAATGCCTAATATTTTTATTTCGTGGTTTTATGACTTCTGAATTCTGGCAGTCAGTTTTGTCAAAGGAGCTTCTGGCTTGGTTGTGGTTTGTAGCCCACTGGGAACCATGTATTGTTCTGTCTGTGCAAACTGTCGTTATCTTGTAAACCACACTCAGTTTTTCACTGCAATTGGTAGCATTTTGTCCTGTTCCACCATAATTTAGGGACAGCTTATTTGTATAGCATGGCTATTTATGATATATATTGCTTAGAAATAATTTATCTTTGTAGCTGAGCAAATTGCAGTATAATTCCACTGCTCTTGCATAGACCTTTCTCCTGTTTGTAGCTGTGAATTCTGAGCTCCAATCTCTCCAGTATAAATAATGCATTAGTTCATAATTTAAATGTGACCTATCTTTGCAAAACTGGTGACTCACTATAAAGATCTTGCGGAGTAGCTTACAAAACTTCAAGCAGGTTTGGGTGGCTGATTTATCTCTTTTGATCCGTAACGTGTTGTGAAGGTTTGGCTTTTATGTGTTCGACAGTGCTGTGAGGACCCAAAACTGCGAAGACTCTCGTGGTGTAATGAAAGGAAGGGGCTCACGAGAGAATCAGACCAACTTGGGCACTGCTGGATTATCGTACTCTGAAATCAGGAGCGTAGCACTGTAGTTACAAGATGTTTTCCTTGGTGGAAAAATGGACTGACACAGCTCATTTGCACTTCTGCAGTTCTGGTGGCCTTGATTCTTGCAGTTCATAAAGTATCAAGCATCAAACCCAATTGCTGAAATAAACCATGGTTTAAACTAACCATGTAAACAGGTAGAATTAAAGCCGTTGGAGGGGCAAAGGGAAGGGGCTACACATCTCTTCAACTTTTTGTGTTTGTTACCAGACAGTGCCCGTAAGGTCACCCTAATTCTCTACTGTCACTTGACAGGGATTTTGCATACAAGGAAAAGGTAGCCACATCCGTGGCATCCTACTGGTACCACTTAAGAGCCTCAAATGAGACTGTCAGTCTCTGCCTCCAGCAACACTTTCTGGTGCAAAGGAGAAACATGTCCCTCTGTCTCTCCCCCCAACAGCAGAGCGTAAAAGAAGGAAAGTTAAAGAAAGGAGCGAGAAGACCTGTGAAGGAAGAAATAGATTTAGGGTAAATGCTACATCTTTTGGAAGATATCCGGACCTTTATTTTTAGCATAATGTAAATCAAATGAATCCAGAGCATGGAGGTATATACTTAAGTGCTTTCCAGGCACCTGCATGCTGCCCCCACGAGCCCTCATGAAGAAGCAAAAGGCATTCTGTGGGTTCCCACGCATTCTTCCCACACATTCACACTTCAAGTTTTTATCTCTACATTTCTGTATGGAAGTGACAGACACAGAATGATGTTTCCACATAATATTATTTCTAATTGCATCTAATTGCATGCAGCTCTTGAACTTTGTGTCTGTGCAATAGCTGTATACAGCTGGAGTTTTATCAAAGTCTAAATAATATAAAATTTCCTCTCACAGAGCAGCTAAAACCAGTATTTTTTAGCATTTTTCTGAAATAAATATATTTATTATATAAGAGATATTAGTAAAATATCTCTTCAAAGGTATCAAGGAGCCTAGTCACAGTATAACTCACTGTTGAAAGTTTATACAGTAATACTCCTCATCAAAGGCATATGTCTCTAGAAAACTTACATTTTCTCCATTTTCTAAGAATTCCCATGCCTTTTTAAAAAAAATTGTAATAAAACATTGAGTATTAAACTTTATACATCATTAAAATCCGTAAAAGTATTTTGTTCCAAGTTTTCTAGGCCTGCTAACAATTTCAGCCTGGGCCTGTTACCATTAAGTACTGCTGCAAACCTGACATTTGCTTTAAGGGCAACACTACCAGCTTGATTTTTGGGTTGTTATTCTATCAGTTTAACTTTAAAATGTTCTTTCATTTGTATAATATGAATCAGTTCAGCTTAGTTGTGCACTGGCCTTAAGACCTGGAGCTCTGCACGTGTGTCTGGCAGCTGAAGTTGCTCCACTGGGATGGAATGAAGTCACACTTCAAGCTGTCATTATAGAATACTGTATAAATAAGAGATAACACTTGTTCACTTGTCACACAGCTTGGAGAAACACGTGGTCTATTTAAAGTATTAAGATAGGAACCAATATTCACAAATAAATGGTTGAGGCTTTTAAGACTGTCTTGATTTTTAAAGGAAAAGTCAAAGACGAGCAAACTCTTATAAGTATTAGAATAAGTTAATTGTGAGTACCGCTAATAGTATTTCGAAAATGTGATTCACATTTTAAGTATTGTTTGGAAAGTTTGATGTGCTATCTGATAGACTGGAACAGAAAGCCACACAGGTTACCACTTTCACACTTGTTCCACTGTTCATTGCTCGGTATTTTTTGTTTTGAAGTATTAGAGTAATAGTAGTCTCCAGTTATTAAATATTAGTTTATTGTATTTTTGAACTGAAGCTTTAAACTTATCATCCATTGTAGCCAGGCTCAGTTAAAGTATGAGGAATTCTTCTTAAGTGGGTTTGATATGGGTTGGTGAAGTCCCTGATTTCTAAGGTGGAGAGCCATCCACCAAAATTGGGGTTTATGAAAGTCTAAGGATTAGCATATCTTGAGTGATCGCCATTTTTAAACATCATTTATTTCATAATTTTATCCTAAAAAATGTAAAGAATGGCTGTACTGTGCCACGGGATGAAATAGCTCAGTGTGACCTTGATTTCCGTATTGAACACTGGAAAGCAAATAAAAATATCTTCCCATGAAACACTTAAATGTGCTACAGTGATCGTGAAAGAAAATACAGAGTATTTTTTCCAAACTTGGAACATTTCCTTTTGATAATGGACAATTTTCTGAATTATCTCCATAGAAAGCTTTCCTTATTTGCCTTTTCAGCTTTCTTTTGCAGAGCTGGCTGTAGGTCCTTGTTCATCAAAGCCAGAAACCATGGGCACCTACCAGGGAAGCTGTCTCAGAAATCTCCTTTCAGTGAAGACTTATTCAATGACTGTGGATTTCACAAGAGACTTTCAAAGCTTTATTGGCTTATTTCTGTTGGACAAATTCACTTAAATAACAAAACCCTAGTTTAATTTCAACGGGTCAGATTTCTAAATGCTGAGTCATAGGGTTTGCTTTGTCCTTGATCCAGAAACACTTTTTTTGTGGCTGCAGCAGAACATTAGTACTCAGGCTGCGTCCTAAGCATTAGCACTCTAAGACTTAATCCACCTGTAGACTTATCCCTTCAGTGCAAGAACGTGAGTAAATTATGCATATCTGAGGACACCCTGTAAATACAAACATTCAATGACATTAAAAAGATTTTGGAGTCCACAAAGATTTTTTATGATATTATTCAGGATTCTTTTTCTTTTTTTTTTTTTTTCTGATATGAATATTCCTAGCAGTGAGAGAAGTGTGTCTGATATTAATAACACACCTGGAGCAATATACCAAGTTGGCTAGAAACACTGCTAGTATTTTTAATATTCGCGAGGACTTCAACTAGGAGAGCAGGAGAAAACAGGACTTTTTCAGAATCTGGGGAATGGGAACAGAGCAGTACATTTGGTAATCAGGACTTAAAATCAAGTCAGGTCAGGAGAAAAAAAAGGAAAGAATGTGAGGCGCATTTTCACATGAGACTGGAAGCACGGAGTCAAAATATTTTAGGAAAAGTAAAGGGGGGAAGAAAGGCTCGTGTATGCATGTCTGTAGTGCCAGAGCAGAGGGTATTGCAATGGAGACCTTTTGTCACAGCTTGCCATATTTATCATGTTGTACCTAGGGCTCAGCACAGGCATGAGGGAACATCTGGGATACCCTGTCTCAGCATTGCCTGCCCCACATAAATGTGAGCAGATCACTCAGGAAAGAGGGAAGAGCTACAATGCTCTTGGCATCATCAACATTCAGCGAGAAGAGACTTGACCGCAGGAAGATCCCATTTCAGCATTTCTTTCCAATCCCTTGTATAACAGGGAGATGAAGCAGAATTGTCCTAGATTGCTGACATGTTTTCACCGAGCTAAAGTTAGGGGGTGAGCACTACCTAGATAGACTAAAATTATAGGAGGGAAAAAAGGTGTTTGGTGTTTGTAAGTAAAGCTGTTAATGAAATGGACAGCCTATCTGTTTAAGGATACTAAACCAAAACAGTTATCCATTCTGCTTAATGTGTGTTTTATAGTGAACAAAAGACTGGAGAAGACTCTTCTACTGAAAAGCAAATAACCAGCCATCACCTGAAGGATTTAATAAGGCTTTCTTTTCTGCAAGGTCCACATTTTGTATATAATGATCTTTTTTACTTATCGTTCATCTTGGATTATTTTAGTAATACATACCATTAGCTACTTTAATCTTACATTACATTAATCTTCATAGAATCATAGAATTGTCTAGGTTGGAAGGGACCTTTAAGATCATCTAGTCCGACCCCCCTGCCCTGGGCAGGGACACCTTCCACCAGACCAGGTTGCTCAAAGCCCCATCAAGCCTGGCCTTGACATTTCTCTTTATATTGCTTCCCTCTTTACACAGTGAGTGTTCTGTACTCTTATACAGAGCTATCCTCTTAGAATTCCTCTTCAAGAAAACACCAGATTTCAGTTAATACTCAATAGACTTATTAGGTCTACCATTTAGGTGCAGCCTCTGAATGACTTTTGAGAAACCGCTTTATTGAAGTTAGTGCATTGACCATCTTTTTCAGTCTTACCCGAAGATGCATGCACGGTGTGAAGGATGGCACTTGACACTAGTAGTTCATCTCTTTCCTCTCCTGCTTGGAGTCTGTGTTGTTTCCTTACAGTCTTGCTTTGAGCAGCACTCCAATTTCTGTTTTTCTAACAGTTTGGTTCCCCCAACAGTGCTCACACTTGTGATTAAACATTTTATTTTCTCCTAATTTTTTTTCTCTCACAGTTTTGTCTCCTATACACACTTTCTCTCTGTATCTGATTTTCTTTCTTTTGCTATTATCTTTTCCTAGCATTGATGGACCCGGTGGTACACAACCAGTTTAGATTGCTCCCATATCAGATCTACTGACTTTCAGGTTACCTTCCTATTCCTAGTTCAGCTATCAAAGCTGCACAGGTTCCTTCAGCAATTTTCTTGCATACTGGCCCACTCAACTGCTCCAACCCACTGCCCCCTCAGGAAAATATTTGGAACTGTATTTTCAATTTTAAATAGAGAGTTGGAAGGTGTTATTACTTGGCTTAGTAGAGTGTCAACCGTATAGTATATTTTAACTTACATTTCAAAACGAAAACTTATTTTAAACACACTCTTCATTTGGAACATGTCAAATGAAACATTTGAAGAATTTCAACATCTTTTCAACATTTGTTTGAGTTGAGATGTTAATCAAAACTGGCCCTTTCCTCTGGACAGTCCGTTTTAAGGAAGTGTCAAAAATTTCATGACAAACTGTCTGGAAAGCAGAAGCAAAATACTGTGTAGGGATTTTTCCTTCTTTTCCTCTTCTGTTTAAAATAAAACCTCTAAAACTATCTACCAGCCTGCCCTTACCCTCCTGGAATACTAAGTGGTGAACCGGTTGCCTGAGCTGTTTTGGAACCAGAGCTGGCAGGATGCTACTATTTGTTTCCTTTCTGGCGCATGCTTTGTGTGCTGAATTTCTAGAGTAAATTTTTGTAACTGAAAAATAAACCCTTGAGAAATCAAAGCTTATAATGAACTGAAATACTGACAGAGCCTGAACTATGGCGCCCAGACTGCAGTGCTTGAAAAGCAGAAAAATAGAATCAAGAGCCTTTAAACTACCCTAAATTATAGTCTATCAAGTTTTCTATAGGGCAATGACAAGACTATTTAAGTAGAATAATAGATTCCCAGCAATGAGCTATTTGTAATTAAAATTAAGCCTACCAGGATCGTGTCATTACAATTTTTACAGTTAAGTACATGTATTAAACTGGTTTTATCCTCATTGTCACATTTTCCTTAAAAGCAGTTTTGCTCTTAATATGAATTGTTTTCTTGAAAGTGCTGCCCATTTTCAGAAGCTTGAAATTGTTCTAATTCTTGGAAAAAGCCTGTGTGTGTGTGTGTGTGTGTGTTCAGACATATTGACTGTGGGTGTGTGATCACACATGCACGTATGTGTGTGTACTCACACCTATTGATTACTCCAGCAGTAAGCCCTCTGCCTTCAAAAGAGTTCATTGCACACGTTTTAGGTAATAAATGAGTTGTTTATTACTTACTGTACATATCTGTTTTCAGCAAATTGAAAACGAATTGAATAATAGGTTGTGAGTAGAGCATTGTATTACTATATTTATCATAGAGCTGTGACTGCACTGCAGCAGAGCTGCTAATTCATTGACACATCCTTGCTTTTGATGTCTTTAAAGGAGAGTACAACACTCATTATATTGCAATTTATAAAAATGTTTTAGGGCTTCTATAAAATAATACTGATGTGCACTAAGGACACACAAAGGACAGGGGGATAAGTCAGTTGAACCTGTATGCTTCATATTTTATCCATGGTATTTTAGCTGAGCGCATTGCTGTTCGTGGTAGACAGCAGAATCATCACAATACAGGAGTAAAAGCAGATTGTGTAGATTTTAGCAAGTGATATAAATATGCCCCGTGTTGATTTGGAGGAGAATAGTGTAGTGCAAAAAGATAACTCATTTCTGTGTTACTATTTATTGTCGTCGTTGTTCCTGATGACTGCAATGATAAGAAGGAGGAAATTCCACTGTGATAACATCCTGGGCGAATTTAAATTAAAAACCTTTTTCTGATCCAAAAATCTTGCGAACTAAAAAGATGGGAAATGTGAACAGAGAAAGGGGAAAGGGTTACAAGTGAATATGCACATTACATTGCCTCTAACGAATAACAAAACACCCATCATTAAGGTTTGTGGTTCTGTGGGTCAGCTCAGGGAGAATAGTCCATGAGAAATAAAGAAACCATGTGTGAATGCCATCTGCATCTGATTCATTCACGGCCGATCCAAGGCAAAATTCAGAACCTGGTCTGCATGTCCTTGCTGGTACCTTGGAAACCAGGAGTCTGCCAGGCTGTCAGGCAAGAAGAGCATGCTGACCTCAGCTGTTCCTCTGTGGTACAGTGGGGTAACTAGAAGTCTTGGTAGGTTTCTTTTTGCTCTACTGAGAAATAAGGAAGATTTGAGTTTCTCTCAGAGGCAGGAGAAATTAGCGTCCTTGACTTATGTGTTCTGCTAGGGATTTAATAATGAAACTGGCATTTATACCAGTTGTCATTAATAAATGTCTGAGAAACATTAGCTTCCATTTCACGTTTGCTTCATTGCATAGACTATGGGGTTTGCTTTACGGCCGAGACGACTTATGTTTTTTGTTTCAAAGGGGAAAAACCTTCACTGTTTAGGCAGAAAGTGTTTTCTACTGTGCTTACAGAGCAGACTCCTCCAGTCATATGGTTACTGAAAACATCCATTGGAATTAATGATTTATAATCTAAAATTTTCTGTCAAGACATCAGAATTTACCCTAGCTTTACCAAATCAATGCTTGTAAGATAATTGATCTTGTAGAGAAGCTTCCAGATGAGTCTGTCACAGTGAAGAAAGCGGCCAAATTTCCAACAGCAGTGATGATAAAGAGTAAAGTACAAAAAGATGGTGTTTTAGGTGAATCACAAGTCATTCATGGCAGGCAAGTAAAAAAACTACTTGCTGTTGTGCGTTTTTGACAAGTACCACCGTTTTGTAGTATCTTTAAATAAAATCATTTTGGCAGTCTGCACTTTACAAGACCAGCATCATTTTCGTAGTGCTAAATCACGTATTACCTCCAATTCCCTCTACACCAGCATGCCGTAATAACAGTTGGGACATTGACTTTCAGTATGTCCAACTCAAAACCTACCCCTTATGAAATACAGCTCCATCTCATCATGTCATAGCCAGACTGGTAAAATAGGATGCTGAGCCGAGACCGTACTTCTGTCAATAGCTGCTGAGAGCACCTTATAGCTCCATGACCACCAAGGCGATTCATACGCTATAAATTTGCAAAGCTAGGCATCTTTAATAGGTTTAATTGCTTTTTGCCTATGGTGCATCAGGATTTTTATCACCAATTTGAAGATCAACGTGAGATAGCTGTTGTCCCAGATGAAGACACTAGGGACCAAAACACGTAATGCAGAAGGTAAGATCTGTGTGCACCAAGGGGTGGAGGAGTGTGCCCATGCCCAGTTTTGTTTGACACAGCAAGGAGCTTTTAATACAAAATCATCCATCAGCTGTATGATGATCTGTATGACTGGGTAATTCTTTATGTTATGGGAAGAAACATAAAGATTTCTAATTATCATTCGCTTTATCTCCCAAAAGATAAATTTGACCGTAAACTCGTTTAAAACAAAGCTCTATAAAATTCTATATTTGCCTGGTGATTGAATGCATGATCACTCGTGTTTATTAGAGGGGAATATTGTAGTCACTGTTCCATATTATATAGGCTTCTCACTGGTCTACGTGCTCTGATAATTATAATCTTCTGAAGAACAAGAGATATTTTCTCCAAGTGTCTAACATGGAGTATAGAGGGAAGTTGATGTCATAAAATCTCAGGAGCCGTATTTGATTCAAGCTGTAAAATGCAGAAGCAATAAATAATTAAGAAGACACCAAAGAATCAATTTCATGGGTTGTTCTCAAGCCCGGCCAGTGCGTTCTTTTTTACCTATTTGAAACAAAAAAAGAGAGGTGGTTACGTGAGTACAAAATTAATCTTGTCAGATTTTGAACAGCACAATACTTGAAAAGGTTTAAAGGTTTCTTCAGAAACCTAGTAACAAAACCCATGAGAATCTTATGGGGATTCTCAGTGCTTAACACGTCTTCTCAAATCCCCAAGAGGGCTGAGTTGTGTCATATTGGCACAGTTACGTTAGACCAACTGCTGTTTCTTCTGCACGTTTGTCTAAATAATAAATTCAAATTCAGCAGTCAAAAAACCCCTGTCACGCAGAGCAGCTCTCGTCTGCTCTAGAAGTCCTTAACCTGGTTATTATCTAGGGAAAGCTCTTCACAGGGTGATGAAAAAAGTTAAACAAAAAGCCAATGGAGATAGATCATATTTAATAGTTGGCCTTTCATAACATTTTATTCTTTCATTTTGATCCATTTAAGAGACTTAAGATAGTATTGAAGATAGATGTAGGTGTTCTTGTTTACACCAGCTGAAGACCTGGTCCCGAGTTTGCTGAGTTTGCATTGTGCAACAAACTGTGCAACAAAAATTGTCCTTTCACTACAGCCTGATTTGTTTATGAATTTGTGGGTTTATTCTCTGTAAGATTATAAAACCATAGTGGATTACAGCTCGAGGACTGGATGTAGCCTATGGGTCATTTCCACCTGGTTTATCTGGTTGTTCCTCCCCAGAGGAGATGGAGAATAGCTGAACAAGTGCTGCCCAATACACCGTTGCCCTCTGCCACGGCTCCACACAGGGCCGGTCTCCTCGTAACGGGAAACAATTCCTAGGAACTGAAAGAAGGGATACCAGGGCTGGGAAATCACTCCTTAACTTCTGCGGCAGGTTCACTCTCCCCTGCTTTGCTGGCACAGAAGTGGTTTGGGTTGGACAAAATTTGGGTTGGACAGAAGTAGGCGTTCAGCCATCAGCCACCCTAGATCCTAGGCTATGCATAACAGGTGCAGGAGGCTGAAAAAAATAGGTTATTCAGCTCCTGCAATTGCTAAAGTGGAACCAGCATAATTTCATTTTAAGGAGCTAATTTATGAAGTGCTCTGAAAATTAAAAATACCGGAAAAGAAGGGAATAATAAGTTTCCACATTGCCATACAAGAAATAAAAAACTGCAAGAGGATTACTTAACCCAGATGAGTTAACTGCAGTGTTTCTTTAAGCATTAGTCCTTCATTAATCATTCTAATGCAAACAGCTTGGAATAGCACCTCCTTGGTCTGAAGATAACACTGAAAAACTGCTTGCCAGCCTTTTCGAGGAGAATATGCCCTAAAGGAATTTTGCTTAACCAAATGTCATTGCATATTTTAATATTGATATGCTCTTTGTAAATCACAGTCTTTACAAGTGCCAAGCATTTTGTTTTGATCTCATGACAGAACAAGTTTGATAATGTCCACCAAAGAAACATGAAGGCCTTGTGGTAGAGTGAGTGATAAAGAAAGGCTGAGTCCTGCTTGGTTCGGGAAGGGTTGTTTAGCTCTTGCCAGGGTTGTTTAGTTCTGCCATTGTTAATTAAATGCATCTGTGCACAATTAGGTTCGAAGTCAGCAGCAAATGAAACTAGTTTGGGAATTACTGTGAATCTGAATTAATTTTACAGTCCTTCCCATCTGCCCCTCGTGTCGCCTTGCATATGAGATCCACCGCCTGTCGCTGAACAGCTCAAAGTCACTTTAAACACTTGTTACATTGAAAGAAATTAGAAGGAATCTTAAAGGTCAGATCAGCCGTTTTTAGTTTTATTTAGGGGACTCTGAAAATCAGGGACTCTCTATGGAATGGGTAGTTTTAGTCTGGTGCTGGAACAGTGGGTCTCTGCCGTAGCAATGTGTCCTTAATTGGCTTTTCTTATTGTTAGTGCTGCTTTCACCAGGAGGAGCAGAATGAGTTCTGTGCTCATTAAAGAGCAATATCTCTGTAAGCAGATGCATATATTTAGAATGTTTTTGTGATTTTGTTACTAGTTTACAGTAGGTCTTTTAAATAAGCTACATATATTTAGCGATTCAGACTACCAGCTGGAAACGTTATTTATTGCTTTTACAACTTATTTTCCTTTCCTTATATGTTGTTTCATATATATATATATATATATATTTATAATCCGTCGTGGTCTGCTTGAGCAGTAAGGAAACCCTGTGCAGTTAAAAAAAAAAAAAGGTTACATTTTAAACATATTTTAATAGTTTTTGTGTGGATGTAAATGAAGGTAGATACTGAGAGAACATTGTGCTCAACAAGGATAGCAGTATCTGTTTTGAAGGAACTTTCCAAGAAATGGTAATACAGGATTTTAGAGAGAAGCTTGGAGGTGATAAAATGGGCAACTACTGGAAAAATACTGTAAGACCCTTCAGAACAAACTAATGATGGTTAGTTTGAGGCAGAGAAATGAACAAAAAAGCAAAGCAAAAACAATTTGGGAGAGAAATGAGAGTTGAGGTGTGAGCAGGAGCAAGGTTAGGTAGGGATTTGATGAGGAGAAGGAAAAGATTGAAATTCCTGTTAAGAGTAATTCAAAGCAGCCTGTAAGGTTTTGTTCTGCTCTACAGAAATGCTCCTGCTGTCATTATCACTAGCGTTTGAGTTCTTTTCACTTCAGTAGTGGGCAGTACGTGTCAAGTATCTCCTGTAGTTTGTTCCTTCCTTTTCACCTCTCAGGTGGAGGAGTAATTGCAGAGGTGAATGTTTTGTTCTGGTTGTGTTTCATGGCTTGGTTGTTTCGAATTTATATAGAGAGGGAGTTAGTTCTCTAAAAAGTCTGAGATGGTGACCAAATCCTGTTGACTTAGAGAGGTGAAATAGCGCAATCCCAACACTAAGAAAATAGTCACCCAATGAGAAATTAAGAGATTGAAGGAAATGCTTTTTGTTACTTATGGGATATGAAAATACCTGGATTAGAAAGGAGTCTGGAGAGGTCTCTGCGACCATTCTCCTGCCTGCAGGCAGGACCAAACATACTGAAGTCATTCCCAATATATGTTCTTTCGACTTGTTCTTAAAATACCTTTTACCACTAATGAACCACTTATTGCTTCTTTGTCCATTCCCTGCGGAGATTTATAACAGTTTTCAACCTTCCTGTTTCCAACAACGTTTTGTACAGTTGAAAATCAGCCATTGCTCATTTCTGCTGAACGTGGCGTGAGCGTTTCTTCACGGGTCTTTCACATCACTCTCCTGCTCATGCTTACATTATGAGTTCCCTTTTCTTTTTCTTCTTTTTTTTCTTAATGTTTTTCTTGTTGGCAATAGTACGGTGAGTTGACTTGTTTTCTCTTGGACAGTGGGGAGAAGCTTAGTGGTTTGCTAGATATTTGTACACAGCATCTCTGAGGAAATGTTAAATCTTCAGGCAATGTTTAACCTTCAGTTCATGGACGGACCATTTGTATTCCTTGTGCAGAGCATATCTGGGCAGAGAGCAAGATAAAAATATAACATACAGTTTTCCCTCATCCTGCTGGATGATCAGAGTTGCACTCTGTAAATTTTAAAACCTAGATAGTTGGTTAAAACAGATTTGTTGTAAATAACTTTAACCAGAGTTGACTTTAAAGAGGCCAGTTTTCCGTGTGGTGGTTTGGAGAAATCCCATACCTACTTTTAATAAGGAGGGCATTGTTGAACATCAGCTGGAAAGGAATGGACTGGCACAGGTTTTATTTAGGAATGGAAATTTGGTCTATTTCTTTGGTCTGTGTTGTGGAGAACTGGAACACTTTTCCCCCCCACCAACTATTCTAGACATACAGTTACAATACTAAAAGTCTCTGAGTCGGCTCCTACCACAGCTGAAAGCAAGGCAAAAATATCTATAGCAGTTATTACAGAGAAATATTAGCAATATTCCTCAGATTAAATATTGTTGATGAATCAGCAAATATCAAAGAAATGAAGGAACAGTAATTACTTAGGACGATAACAGAGTAGCAAGAATACACCCAAACTAGATAATAATTGGGAAGACAGTCCTGTTTCATAAAAAATCAAACCGACCCCCCCCTAAAAAGCCTGGTTTTGTATATCTAGGTGACAGAGTTAGCCTCATGTTATCTAAAATGGAATGAGAGAGATCAGATCACTAGATGCTTATTAATCTGACGTTAGTAATCTTACTAAGCTTTTGAAGAAATGAAGGAGAGAGTAATTAGAAGAAGGTGGACGTAAATGGAAGGTGGAGTAAAATGCAGCAGAAGGTTATCAACAGTCCATTGTTCGGGATTAACCTCATCTCCTCTGATAAAGTACAGTAGTTTCTTCT
Source organism: Gallinago jamesoni (assembly GCA_025769975.1). Lineage (NCBI taxonomy): Eukaryota > Metazoa > Chordata > Aves > Charadriiformes > Scolopacidae > Gallinago > Gallinago jamesoni. Next base: position 54,731,949 of record JAOQGH010000012.1, read on the forward strand.
CAAACAGGAGGAATGCAATAGATCTCATTTATCAGATGATCACAATACACTGTGATGATGGAAATTATTAGCTAAACCAGAGAAGATGAGGTTTGAGAGAGGAATTGCAAAGTGAAGTGGCAGATGGAATTGCCTCACAGGTCACAGTGATGGGTGAACAGCTGGCTGGGAGATTAGAGCTGCTCGGACACCAGTGCCAGAGCTGATCCTGTTTAATGCTTTGACCTTGGCTCAAAATTAGGAATACCTTAATGAAATGTGCTGATGGTACGTATTCAGCCTAGAAAAACAAGCAAGAAGATTTGGATGACACCATGGAAGTTGTGGTACAGAGTAATGCTGTTGAGAACAACAACAAGAATTTCTGTATAAAGAGGGAGCCAGTTAGTTGGAAGTGATTGAAGACAAAAAGGATGGGAAAGTACTGAAGGTATTTGATGTATTGAGCAATCTCAGGATGACTTTGAGCTACTATTCTGAGGTAGTCGGGGAAAATGCTATATATCAAGCAAAATAATTTTCAGTAGAGAAATACGAAAATGTTGATCAACTCTGGAATCACAAGACATTTGTAAGATCTCCTCCAGAACACTCATTAGATCACAGGTGCGACTGGGAACAGAGCTATCAGGGAGAACAACAATACAAAATTATTTTCCAACAGGAGACTTGAATTCATAAAAATAGCAGCTGAGAGAAATCATGATTGCTCTCTATAAAGTCATCAGATGTAAATCCTGAAGAGGAACTGAAGTTAAGACACAGACGAATGATACCAACTAAAATAGCAAACAAAACAGTATTTGTAAACTCTTTATGGATTATTTTTGGGGTGGAACTTAAAAGAAAGTGTATCACACTAGAAGGAATGAAGTTATAGACCTATCTTTCAGAAGGAGCCATAGAGCAAGAAAGTTCTCAAGGTGGAGTCAGCGTGATTTTTGAAAGTAGCAGTACTTAAAACAGAGGTGTCCTCAGTGGGAAGGGACACAACCTGGGGACTTGGAACTTCCACTTCTCTGTTTTGTAGCAGGGTCAAACTTCAGAGCCTGGTTCTGGAGGGAAGTGCAGTTTTGAAGTTGGGTTTTTTGTTTGTTTTTCTTTTTTTTTTTTAATGTAATGGAGCCTTATTCCTAAAAGGAGACTAAGGAATGGGGTTGCCTAGAAACATCGTCTTTTAATATAAATGAACTGCAAGTAGAGCATGTGTTTGTTTGGAGTGTGTATGTTTTGTGTATATACTAAACGATAAGCATAAAGTGAGTAAACTATATGATTGCATATACTTAAGTAGTTTTAAAAATGCAGTTTTCCTAGCAAGATGGATATGAAAATACATAGGCAAGGTGCCTTCTCTCTTAGTTGTTGTACTTAACCATCACTCTGTAGCAAGAAAAGTCTTTGAAAGATAATGGAGTTTACAGTTAGAAACTGTATTTCTCTTGATATCTGTGGGTAAGCTTTGTCCAAAAAGAGGACACATGAGCAGCAGATTATGTTACAGTTTGCTAATGGATTTAATAGAAAAGAAATCTTAGAATTCTATCTCATAAAATAAACTAACAGAAAATGGAGGGCGAAGGAAGGGCTTAAGGAAATGATCCTATCGTCTGATTTGAACCCCAGTTAGTACTAACACCAAGATATTGTTTGCTCCTCATTTCTAATCACATCATATTAAGAACAGGGAAAAGCAGATGAGTAAAAAAGAGATTTAGCAGATGCAGACTAGATGAGTCCAGCCACTGTACTAGAAGTATAAAATCAACATCAGAGAGTTTGCTGAATATTTGTGTTTTATGACTTAATATGCTCCATTAAATGATACAGATAAATATCGGTTTTTCATATTTCCCTAGATTAAGTCATTTACCTCAGTTATATAGTGAAGAATGCAGTATCTTTACTAGTTATGGTACAATAAAAGTAAGTTATACTGCACTAAAATGTGAAAATAGTTGCTGGCATTACATATGAGACTTCATATAAATAGTTGGCAAAATTTACATAGAAAAATGTTCAGTTTGGGCATCGGAAAAATACTTCTGAGGTAGTGTGTGTTCAAATGTAAATTAAGAAGAAAATACATCAAAAGCAGTTATTTTGAAAGGCTGGGAAAAAATACAAAGCCGTATTCAGATTTAGGAACTTTTGTAGATGTTTATATTCTTGAAGAAAAGTTACTTTTATGAGAATATTTTTGAAACATCACTACTGGCTGCTTTCCCTTCTCTTGTACCCACCAGCTATGGATTCATATAAATTGTTAAGCATTTGGGTGTTTAGAAATGTACTGTTATATGCTCTTGTTTTCTCCTGTGATGTTGAGAAAACAACAGAAAGCCGTCAGCTGTTAGCCGAGTAGCAGTCATCAGCTCTGGCCTGCCACACTTACAGGACTAAATGAATTCACTCAAACCCTGTTGAAAACATAATTTATTGCACTGTGATTGCCTCAGGTAGTTTCACTGTATCTCACTGTGACAACGAAATTTTAAATGCTTGCTTTCTTGCTCCAGAAGAAGCTCAAAGCATTTCTTTGAGGACTATTTTTAATCAAGCCAGTATTTTCTGATCTCTTGACAAAGAAAGAATGGGCGGCCTTGAATGCTACAGGCCCAGAGAGGATGGAAGTCATCTCTATTGTGTTTGTCCTGAGCTACTTGCAGTGGCATGCAAAAAACCAGAAATCTTGTGTAAATGGGAGTATACAACGTTCACGTCTGGAGCCCTCAATAGAAGAAGGACATGGACCTTATGGAGCGGGTCCAGAGGAGGGCCACAAAAATGCTCAGGGGGTTGGAGCCCCTCTGC
>JAOQGH010000012.1:54790778-54807605 GCA_025769975.1 Gallinago jamesoni
TCCAGGGAGTTGTAGAGGGCAATGAGGTCTCCCCTCAGCCTCCTCTTCTCCAAACTAAACATGCCCAGTTCCCTCAGGCTCTCCTCCTAGGACTTGTTCTCCAGACCCCTCACCAGCTTGGTGGCTCTCCTCTGGACACGCTCCAGCACCAAAATGTCTTTCTTGTGGTGAGGGGCCCAGAACTGAACCCAGCCCTTGAGGTGAGGCCTCACCAGAGGTGAGGTGAGGTGACATATGAGGCCACTCCTCAGAATGTGGAATCCGTTGTCTATTCTTCAGTTATTGAACTGTAAAAAAAAAATCCCCGCCCTTGCCCATACTGCGTTCATTGTACTGAAAACAACCATACTGTTGATTCTTTCATGTCTTTTGGTTTTGACTTTAATGTTCCTTAATCTAAACCGAACTGTAATTGCCATCTGTTAGACCAGGCACTTAAATGATCCGAGTCCTCCTTCATATGGCTGGACTGTGTCTCGTTATTTATGGCTTCTTTCAGTATATGTTAATTTTTAATCTCTTGTTTTTATTAACATCCATATGAGGTCATACATTTCTACACTAGGGGCCAAATCTGATTTAAGATTTTCAGTCCAGGCACTGTTTTTCGGCATAAGGATACTTTAGGTTGCTGCATGTTTTTTTTTCTTTAAAGGTGTGAGTGATCTGTATTCTGTTTCTTGAGATATTCTTGGCATTAGCCTTTTACGTGTGACGGTGTGGAATGGTTCGAAATCATGTCTAGTAGCCCAGAGAAGTCATCCTCTGCTTCCCACTTCAGTAATGTCCCTTCAGGCTTCTAACAGGTTGTGTTGAAACAGCCAGTTCGTTATTGCTTCTCTGATAACAGTTGGTTCCCTGAAAACATTACGTTGGTCACTTTTTCCACTGTATTTTGAAAGCATCTCATTTATGTATTTATTTAAAATATAAGCTCATGCCATTCACTATCGCAGGACCTTCACGAAATAAGTAGAGTTTTCTTCTTGCTGAGGCTACACAAATGCATGGGGAAGTGTGCAGTGTCATTGTCTCAGAAGACAGTGTAAGTAAAAAGGAAAATATCCAGTCAGTAGTTGGTAATTAAATTTGAAGATTCATTATTATCTTGATGAAGAAACAATGAAAGGAATGGTAGGAGGAGAAAATTACTGCAGGATTGAATTACACCTTGGGCTTGATCCTATTCCCCACGTAAATAGATTAAGAAACGTACTGACTTTGATTTCAATAGAATTCACTCCATAAGAACACTCTTCATTCACTCTTTTTTTTTTGTTCCTTCTGAATATTGGATTTTTCTGATCTAAGCCCCATTTTCTACATTAGTAAGATGAGAGCAATAGAATTCATATCACCAGAGTAACTTTACTGCAATATTGGCATTTGCAAATCTCAGGCGAGATTGTCAAAACACTCATTAGCTTCACTCGAACCTACATTTCTCAGCTTTATAAACCAGCTGTAGCTCCTTAGAAGTCTGTAGCAGAATTACTTTCAAATTGCTATATGTAGTTTATGTAGTTTTAAACTTTTATATATGTACACATATAGAGCGATATTAAAAAAAAAAAAAAGTGGAAGGAGGGAGAAGAGGGTATTGTCTACTGTAATTTCTTTCTACATCAATTGCACACATCAGATCTTGTGAATACAACATTGCTGCAAAAAATGCTTGGTTTAATCACGATGCTGATGACTGTTGTGGTACCATCCCACACAATTCGACAGAAATTGAAATACCAACCATGTTCTCATGAGAAAATAAAATTTGAGATCTCATAATATGAGATGATTATGATTGTAATTTTTATCCTCGCTAGAAGGCAGTCCACTTCGAAACGAGCTGTCTTGTGTAGTTTCTTGAGTGATTTGTAGTGTAGCATATTGTAGAGCACATTGCAGTAATCTAATTTGAAGTGACAAATGCACTGATGGTGGTAAAAAACATGATGCCTAGTAAAGAGCTGTCTCCAGGCTGGCATATGCGAAGGAAACACATTCCTAAATGTTGATGTAATACAGTTGTCAAATAGTAGTTAGAAATCCAAAAGGGCCCACGGGCATCAATTCTGAACAACAAATGCGGAGCACCCAGCAGCAGATGGAGATGGGGATAATTTTTATTACATCTTGAAATGACTTCCCTCTGTCTTTGTCATAGGTATTGCCTTACGTTTCTGTTCACTGAGCTTTCAGCTAACTGTCCCATCCTTCTGTGTTTCCTGAACGCTGAGTATGCACTGCTGGTTTCAAGAAGACCCAGATGAGAAGTAGAACAGTGTAGAACTGCTCGTCAGCACAGACCACTTATCCCCACTCATCTTCCTACAAGATCATGCCAAGTGTGTGTGCCAAACAGGAAGAGAGTTGGGATAAAACTATTGTCTACTGGCAACATTTTGGGTAAATAGTAATTAGCTGCTGTTGTGTTAGTGATCAAGAAGACAGCTGTCTAGAAGAAATGCCATCAGCTTGAGGGTTAAAGTTCCTAGCATGTCCTAGCATGTCCATTTGATATGGCTGATGGACAAAGCACGCCATGGCTAGTGGTGTGGACTTGCAGTCTTTCCTTTTGGGCTTGTAAATAATGACAGTCACCAAAGGAACAGGAATTATTTGATGTGCTCAGGTTTTCTCAAAGCCGTCTTCTCTGAGGCTTCAACCAGGAATCGAGGTGTGGTTGAGTATGATGAAAGTAGTCATACCAGCTGACGTTTATCAAGGCTGTCAGCGCCGCCATGAAAGCATGTCCATCAAAAAAGCTACTGATCTATTTCATCAGGGAGAGAACGATCTTTTCTGAGAAATAAAAATGTTTTCTGATTTCTTGGAAATGTCAAATAAAATAATGTCTTAAGAACATAAGCCCATTAATGCCAAAAAAAGTAAAACTCTAATTGTGATAACTGTAACTGTAAAGTAAAAGGGAAAAAAAGGATGTCCATAGCTGTGGAATACATACTGGACTTATTTCCAGTTAATTATCATTACCAAAAGATTACTTGAGTTGCTTATCAGAAGCAGGTTTTCTTGCTTGAGTCAGCACCAAACAGATGAACAAGGTAAATTCAGTAACAGGAGAAACTGAGCATTTGGAAAATCATCAGTGACATCATGTTAAATACTATCACCACCATCATAAAATATGTTAAATATCCCTTGTATTAATATTTGATTTGATCACATGAGTAGCTGGTGATCAAGGAAATTTAAAAATTCTTTTCACTTTTTATTAGTGAATCATTACTACTCACTGTTAATAATTATTAGTCAAACATTTTGCTTTTTATTAGGGAAAAGCAACTAGTGAGTGGGCAGGACTGTAGATAAGTCATTGCAATTTAAAGGTTTTTTCAGCAAAGTAAATTATGTCACTTCAGTTTCCTTTTGATGAAAGAGATTGTCTTTTCCCTTATTTTAGAAAAAAAAAATCATTCTTAAATTAATGAACCTAATCTTATTACAGTATCTATCTGTGGGAGAGGAAGGGCTTCACCATAGAGAGATGTATACGCTAAATTACAAGGAGCCTATTATCTCTATAATTGTATCAAATGTCTTAGCAGTTTGGATCTAATTAGATTGTTCTTAGCGAAAACCGTTATGAATTCTATCAAGAATCTATCGTTACTCGTTTTTTGCATTCTGTTCCAAAAATGTTAGGCTCCTCCTTCACTGCTAAAAAGAAAACAATGAAAGAACCACTTTTTCATATCTGTTTTCCTGTAAAATGGGAACACTCTATGTAACATTAAGAAAGAGCTAAGAAGAAGTGAATTTGAATAAGGAAATGGTCATCTGGGAGAGCCTTCTCTTCCTAATGAGTTGGCAATTAGCAGGTGTTGGAGCCCTCTCCTCCAGTGGGAAAGCTGGTATCAACCCAGTGATTGCAGGTGGGAGCTCTTATGCTTCCGTGCTGTGGGAAGGATCCAGTCTCTGCCACTGAAGGCAAAAGTCACTTTTTCTTAAATTTGGACAGCTGGAGGGGCAGAGAGAGGGCAGAGTGGGACACGGGTGTTGTGTTCAACGCATACATTACTTTTTTTGGTTTGCCTTGCTACAAAAACAGCTTATTGCAAATTTACTTTCAATTCTCTTCTCCACTTAAAACTAAGATTCAGAACCGTTGTCTGTAAGGAGAGTATCATGGATCCATCCCAAATCTCTAGCACTCATTTAGTGACAGAATTCCTTTTCCGAGACTTCACAAGGAACTCGTTCTCTTACAATGGGGCTAAGAAGGGTTTTGGGGATTTTTTTAAGTGATCTTTTTAAAAACCAGTCTTTCTAAGAATAAATAATAACAGAATAATGCAGACCACTCCAACTTTCAAAATATCTGAAATTAATGATAAGTTTCAAATTCAAGGCCAGGCCTAGCACTCACATTGGCTGATTGGACTACGCATTGGGGCAGCCTTAATGGGATATTTTGGGATATTTTGACCAGCCTCAAACAGAACAGCACACACTGGGCAAAGGTGCATCATCACAGCTTCCAGGAAATGGCAACTGTCCCATGCAATATTCCAACCCCCCCCTTATTTTCTCTGCTTTACTTTAAATTTCTCTTACACCCTTTTCTATAATATTATTGCGTTTTTGTAATTTAAAACATACTTAGATTTCCTTTAAATGTTAGCTTTTAACTTCCTGTTAATATGTCTGCAATAAAGAAATATTAGGAGAATACTGTAAGTATCCTTAAATTATTAATATCTACTCTCAACATGAAATCATTCAAATATAGTTTTTAAGTTGAATAACAAAGGTCATAAGCCCGTAGAATGTTTTGTGACCCACCCTCTCTGATCCACTAACTGTCTCTAAACACTTGGGGTTAGAAACAGCCATACGTTATGCATTCTAAAAATAATTGCTGGTGTATTAGGGGACACTCATACTAATATTGTGGTGACTGTAACTGCCAGGAATATATATGAAATTAAACTTAACTAGGACAGATTTTTCACTTCGTGTACCTTAAATGAGATTTCTGTGTACCGTTGATATAAAGTGGGGAGTAGCTTTCCTTGCAGATTTTAATACTATCAGTACCACATTCTGCGATTAGCTACATGGGAATAATTCCATAAATGGTGATGATACAGGTATTTGAGACATTATGAGTTAATCTGTGTTACCTTTGCTGTAAGGGGAGCTGGCTGCAAGCAGGTTACTGGTGCAATCTTTCTGAAGAATGGTCGCAACTAGCAAGTAGATTCTGAGAAACTGAAGCCAGACATGAGGAAGTTGGCATTATTTTCAAGCTATAAATGTCTGGTTTCCGTGGGATTTCCATGGGAAGTAGTATCACATGAACAAAGAGTGAAGACTAGAAGGGAAAACAGAGTTTGTAATCGGCATGCTGTACACGAGGTTCCTGCCTGGCAGCTCTCTTTTTCAGCCTTTCCAGATGAGCAGTACAACTGTGTGAGACACAGCTCTGGGTTCGGAGGGGAGATGGATTTTTGTCTGTGTCCATGTTGTTTTCCCAGCTGAGTAAAGGCTCTGTCGTTCCAGACTGTCTCAGGCTGTGCCTCGTGGCAGGGCTTTTTCCTTAAATCAGAAAAACGCGTGAAGAGCGTGAAATCCCCCGTGCAGACACGGACCTTCCTTCCTCTACACCAGCCACAGCTTTTCCTCCACGTGCTCCCTGCCCCTGGCCTGCGGGCACGCATCTCTCAGCTTCCAGGTTTTGGACAAGCCAAGGAATTGCCAGCCTGCAATTCTTCTTGCATATCTCTCCTGTGTGTGTCTGACATAACCGACCCCAGGCTGGGCAGAGGAGTGCCCTGTGCGTGGGGTCATCTGTTCCTCACTCTCCTCAGGTGCTCTCCTGTCCTTTGAGCCACTCTACCAACAAGTTGGTTGCTGGCGAAATGGGAGCTAGACTTTTCTCCCAGTAAGTGGCCAGGTATACCCTAGTCAGTCAGTCTCCCATCATCTTCTAGACAGTGGGAAGACAGAGACTGAGGTGCTTTTCTAGAAACGGTTATTGGCTTTATGGACATATACATATATTTATAAATAGATACATTACAAGGTGCAACCAGCTTTTATCTGTCAGTAGTACTTGCGCTTTGACAGAAGGATCTTTCAGGGGTTCAGAGAATAGGTCTGACTGACATAAAGGCAACCTAGTTCCATCCAGGAGTGTGTTTCTCTCTTCTTTCATACGCATGTTCCACAGTAAAGCCTGAAACTCCCTCGCCAGGAGAGGAAGACTCAGGGCTGCGTTGACCAGAATCCAGTATTCACAAAGAACACCCTTTACAGACATGGATGCCTAATGACACTCCTGTGGCTTCCCCATGGCTAGTCCAAGCATCTGCTGGCTCAGAAGTCCAAGAAGAGGTTCTCACTGGCCGGGTCCATGCCTTACTAACACCTTAGAGCTCTTACTTGTACAGTGTTTTCTGCCAAGAATGAGACATCGCTGTCAGGGAGTGTATAGATTATCTCCATCCTGTTTTGAAAATGAAGCTGCAGTAAACTTCCATCCCAGGCTCTCAGCAGCACTGTGTTGTATTCTCTGTATAACTTGACAGGTGACAATTATAATTTTTTACTCTGTACTTGTACAGGGAGTGGGATTAAAGCAACACAGAAATAAGAATTCCTCTTTCTCTTTTCCCCTACCTTTTTTAAATTTATTTCTTTTTCTTGGTCCAAGAATAGCATTGTTTTTGATACACAGCTTTGGACTGAAGATATGAACATTAAAATAATTACCACCTTGCATCACCTGCTGAATTTCATCTCATTTGGCTAGTGATGCATACTCCCTGTGGAGGATCCGTCTGCTTTGCTTACCTTATCTCCAAACATTTGATTAGAGAGACTTAGCCCATATCAGTTACAAACACATGGGTCCACATGACTCTGTGTCATCCAAAATCGCCTGATGCTATGCAGGGAAAATTAAGAGTGGGAAATAAGTCAGAGCGTAGAGTCCTGGAGATAAGAATAATCATAGCATGGAAAGATGACTTTACTCTGGGTCGCACCCAAAGCTCGGCAGCGTAGGTAAGCGCATTTCTGTCAACATTTCTTCAACTTAGTGAATACGAACACTTTGGAGTGTGCCTCAGTTTGTCAAAAGTATTTTCATGGAGTTAAGATACTGAAGCCACAAGTTTTGGAGTGGCTCAGAGTTCTGCATGAACAGGTATGAGATTTACATAGATGAACTGAAAACATACTCCTCCGTACCGTGGTTTACAGGTTTTACTGCCGTAAGGAGCGTCTGCCAGGTGAATTAGCATTCTCTGAAACTGCCAGATGATCTCCCTGGGGAATCTGGTGTTGTGATAAACACAGCCAAGTGAGCAGCGTGGCGTGTTGTCGTTCCCGTCGCTGGAAGGATGGCTGTGGTCGGTGGTGGTGCTCCACAGGAGCAGCTCAACTGGCTGGGGCAAAGGCTCCTCTGGGAAACGGGGCTCTTGTGCAAGGTGGCACCGGTTCCAGGGGCCAGAATTGATTCTTACAGATTTTTTTTTCAATTTCTGCATTTCCTGTTCCAAGTCCAAGACGCTTTTCTTTGACTTAGCCCCTGGTAGTAGAAGTATATAAAACCACAGAAAGAAAATTTAAAAGATAAAGAGAAAAACAACTTATAATGCCAAAGAACTATACATGATAAATATTAGTGACATAACCTGACGCACTTCTAGGAAACTTTGTTGCAATATGATAATCTATACTAAAAAAAAAGATAATTTTCTGGGGTTTATTACCTGTCAGTCTTTTGCAATAACACAGAGGGGGACTGACCCATTTCAGTCCTCGGCTATTTGAGATGGACACTATGAGTACCCAGTATCAGCTGAGACAGTAGTTTTTTACACTGGGAGCTAATCAACTTGAATTTAAAAGTTCTTCACCTAAATGACAGAGTGGCTTTCTTACAGGAAGGCCGTATCACTGAAATTGGCCAAATTATTTTTATTTATTCTAATTCTTATGCCTTTCTTTAAACCTTATGTCTTTCTCACGTACTTTTTATTTTTTTGTTTTGGTTCTGTGGAATGTCCCTCTAAGAAAAAGCAATAGTTGGTCCATAACAGGAAATTTGTTGTGCCTTTTTCTTTAATTCCTTTCTAAACTACCTTCCAACAAGAGGAGCGTGTTGTTTCATTACTATGATACCTCGTCTTAAACCCTCTCTGGTACCTCCTGACAAGTGGCAGTGACACTTCCCGGGACTCGCTGTGGCGTGAGTCCAGGCAGTCCAAAGTGAGCGGAGCCTGGTGCAAGCTGGGTGTCCCACACTTGTTGCACGTGCACTAGTGGGTGGGAAGTGCTGAGATTCAGCCAATGCGGCTGTATTTCTTGTCACCCGAAGGAGGTTGTCCTTCCCCCTTCCTTTTGGCTTTCTGCAACGAAATGGAAGCTTTTCTATTTCCATCGTCTTCTACTCCTGTTATTTTTTTTACGCTGATCCCCGTGTAACCACAATCAATGGGGCCACACGGCGCTGCTGTTGTAAAATACTCAAGTCTCAGTAAGCAGTGATTTTGGAACACAGCTTGGGTGAAGATGTGGAAGTACCTTGATAAACCGCAGTGTTGTCATTATTCATCACCAAATGATGCGATCCCATCCCAATCCGGTGCGTCCCCGTTGTTGGAGCCCTGCGAAGCAGCACAGCTCTCCAGCCCACAGGGACTTCCCACGCACGGGGAGTTTTCCTTACACAGAAACCTTGAATCTTCAGCGCGCCAGCCTTGTGTCCTTCTGACCCATTTCTGACCAAAGCTAATCTTTCTTAGCCCCATACTTAGTCACCTTGTTGTTCAAGGAAGCCTCATCGGTTGTTCAAGGGAGTCTCCCCTCGCAGCGAGGTCATCAAAAGTATGAAGGCAGTCAGGGGATCTTCCTTTCATCACTCCATAGTTGCAGGAACTGTTCTGTCTCCTCATGATTTCTTATGTGCAGCAACCTTCTTCCCCACTGCCCCCTCCAAAAAGAGCTTGCGGAACGTTTTTATCTTTTTATTTTAATGCATTTTCTGCTGTCTGTCTCTCACCGATTGTCGTCTTGTCCTTTTCCCCTCTCTTTCAGAGGACAAAGTATGGACAACTGTGTATCACGATCTGCAAATGCAGACTTCTGTGGGAGGCAACAGCCTGGAAAAGTTACCGGTGCTGCAGCTCAACTACAGTGCAACCATGGACCAGATTTCGGCCATTACCAGCAGCGCTGAGTACTGCGAGCAGTTCATCTCTTACTCCTGCAAGATGTCCCGGCTGCTGAACACCCCAGGTAGGCTGAGAATGGGATACCAGTTCAATACACTGCTAAAGAGCTTTATCTGAGCAATTCAGCAGGTATTCCTTTGAGACCAGTCCATTCAGTGACCGTACAGGTTCGTTCGCCTTCATTAACTTTCACAAAGGGGTAAATAATTGAAAAAATACAGAAGGAATTCTTCTCTTCAGAAATGTTGCATCTTTGCTTACTACTAAAATGAATTTTGTTGCGCCACAATACGGTGTGTTCTCCGCTCAGATCTGCTGCTCCTTAACGCAGGAGGCTTTTTGGTAAACAGGGTCACTTTTAAAGTTTAATCAAGAGAGGCATTGAAAAATTGCTTTGAACTTCAATCTGGTTTTCTGCTTGGCTGGATGAGGGTTGGAATTTTCCCACTAATAACTCCGAAGGGGTTTCTTCAACATGGAGTATTTGTGGGTGATCAGATGCCTTACACCTCGTAGCGACTGGCACTGTCACTTAGTGTGCCTGCCTGAGAAACAGGAGATGCCATTGCCTACGAGTAGATTGATTTGAAGTTTCTTGCTTTGCTGCGTAGCTTTGCGGGAAGAGAACAGTCAAAAGTCCTGCTGTGTCTGCGTCTCCACAACAAGCCTTACCCAGAACTGATAAATGCAAAAGTGTTTGTTGTTTCAGGATTAGTAAAACAGCGCATAAAGAAGGAATTCAGTTTTTGAAACTGTTTAAATGCTCTTATAGTGTATGATAGCATTAATGTTAAATAACTCTTTAATGCTACTTAATGAAGACTGGGTTATAAATGGAAATAGGAACCACCTATTGTTGTGATTGTGAAATTAGTTCATTGAGGTAGGAGCAATTAAAATACATTTCAGGTGAAACTAATGGCTGGAGGCTTACAGTGCTGTACTTTAAGCTGCTTTCCCTCATTAATTTATTTTGGTATATTTTCTTATGGTGCTATAGATACGTATTCATTTGGCAGGCATGTGCATCGTATCCCCATTTCCATAAGCATCCCGTTAGTTAATAGATACTGTAGTGCTTGATACTCCTCTCCCTCCTCCCTGCTGTTCTTGAACTATTTCTAATGCGTGGTTTGTCTCTGTTGCCATCATTTTGCTTAATTTAGCATAGCACGGAGGCTCTGCAAAATGGAAAATAATTTCTTCTTTCTTTGGGCCTTAACATATAGGATCCTGAATCGTGTTCATAACTCTGAGTACTGTGATTCTGCTGATGGATGCAAGCTCCCTGCTTCCATATGCTTCAGAAAAGTAGTGTGTGGTTGTGTCTTTGGGCAGGGTCTTAGAATTTACCTGGGGATGTGAGCTGGAGATAACGGGCACAGAAAACACATAGTTTACACAGCGTACAGTGTTAGAGGCTCTGGTTTTAATTGGGTAAGACTATTATTTCAGGATGAAATTGTACTTGTTAGCATATGTTATAATAAAAGAAATACATACTGCGATTGCAGATGTTTACCCTGGCTTCCAGACTGAAAAGAAAAATTAAGCAGCACACTAAATCTTACTAAAATTCATTCAAGGAATAACTAATTCCAGACATATGCATTCTTAAGCATTTCTTCAAAAATGTTTGGATGTATTCTGCAGACACCTCTTTCTTCATGTTTCCACCTTTGATATGGAAAATAAATTCTTTATAAGTCTTTATAAGCCTTTTTTTTTTTCAGTCTGGAAAGTGAGTTTCCAGGGCTACTCTGTGAGGTGGTTGTTTTTTTTTTCCTGTAAGTGAGAGAAAGAACCAAGGAAGGCAGCTCATTCTACCCGAGCCAGAAGCAGAGATTTCCCACTGCAACACCTGGACTGGTGTGTACACAGCGCAGCAGGGATTTGTGTCTCACTGGGGAAGAGGGCAATACATTTTCTTTCTATGCCATGTGTCCTTGGCTTCCATCTGTGGCTTCTAAGCCGAGGAACTAATTTTTCATACCTTTCTCTGGGCTTTGTTTTTTTTTGGTTTGGGGTTTTGTTATTTTTTTTTTGGAGGAGTGCCCTATTTGCTAAAAACACAATGGCACACTATTCATCTCGCAGCACAGCCCCCAGTGCCCACGAGGATTCTTCCACCACAGAGCTTTCTCTATAAATCATTGCAGCATGGTGCCCACACAAAGAAAGAAACAAACAAACAAAAACCACCACGTTTTTGTATTCCTCAGGAAGCTCAATCCTGGTTGTACTGACGCCAGCGGCAAAACCTCTGTGGATTTCTTGAAATCATGGTAGTTTTTGTGGCCTTAACCACAGGTGGTCTTCTGAGTCAGAACTTTTCCTTCTCCCCACCCAGCTGTTGAAGTAACCACTTAGAATAGACTAGTCCCTTTGTCGTAAATTAAAGAGAAAAGTGAGAAGACTGCAGCCACTCAGCTCTTTCACCTTCTGGCCTCTGGCGCCTCACATCGCCTTCAACAGGATTCCTTGTCAGGGAGGAATTGCTCAGTTATACTCGAACAAATTTTTGAGCAATTCCCAAGCAAAGCTCTTTTATTGATCTATTCATGGTAATAATTAGCCACGGTAATGAAATGGTAATAGTAATAAAAGCCATCAGTGAACTAGAGCTCTTGCTGCTGTTAGTTATGTGTGTCCTGAAAAGGTAGCCGGGGTATAAACGATTGCAGTGGTCTATGTTCTGCTGCTAATGATACCTTCAATAGTTTGGGGGTTTGTGCAGCGAAAACTGCACCAAAAGGCTGCATTTGAGGCAAGCCTTCCTGTTAATAAACGTGTGTCGTGGTGGGGGGGTTTTTTTGGCTGCAGGCACAGTGGTCAAAGAACTCTCGTAGCCCCGTGCTTTGAGAGCGGCAGGTGAAAAGCAGTCCGTATCAACTAAGAATTCTCATTCTTCTGTTACCAGTTTTAGGCTTTGGTTCCTCGTTCCTCCAGGTCCATCGCTTGGTTTTTCTTGATCGTGGGCTGTTGTCCAAGCGGAATAACATGTATATCCCGGAAAACAGATTCAAATCATTGCCAGCAGTAGGGATTGAGAGTGAATTTACAGGTCACAACGCCACTGCCTTCCTGCTTAGTCTGAGTGAAGCCAGTAATAAGATGTTCTATGTAAATTAAATCATAAGTGACTTCTGAAAACATTCCCGAAAGCAGCAATCTCATGAGACTAGAGGATAATTCAGGTTGGAGGGGGTTGCAGAAGGTTATCTGCTCCAATTTTCTACCCAAAGCTTGATAAACAGCCCTTGTCTGTGTAAGTGAAGACTATTGAAATGAGGTTTTCCTTTCTTATTGCTTTGGGTTTGTTTGTTGGGTTTTTTTTTTAAAAAAACTTGCACCCCAATATGTTATAAATTATACACAGACACAAGGGTCTGTTTCAAAGCCTTAACAAAAGACCATCAGGAAAAAAAACCAAAATATTTAGTCAAGATAGCTTGGTGACTTTCTTAAGAAAGTGCAAAACCAAACAGCTCTGCTGAAAATACACCATATTATCTCAATATCCAATAAACCACTGTGCGTTTCTGGGGAGGCAGTTTTCAAGCCAGGAGCCTGCCGTTGCTCAGAGTCTGTATGTCAATTAACTGCATACTGAGGAGATCTGTGTTCACTTTCTGACTCTTAATACAGATTTCCTTCATGAGCTTAACAATTTATTTATTTTTTTCTTTCTTTTTTTTTTTTCAATTCTGTCAACGAGGTTGGTGCTTCAATCAGAAGTCTATATTGTCTGTTTAGATAATCGTTTTTTGGAACAGGAGTTCCTTTGTGAATATGTGGTTATTAACATGACAGAGGCTTGGTCTTAGCAATTTGAGTAACTAGTACTGTTCATATAGGAATGAAATTATAAGCCCATGGGCCATAATTGCAACTTAATTACAGTGTACATGTCTATGGAAATTTGAAAAAAACCAACCCCACTGGACTTTTCTATTTGTTTTGCTCTTTTAAATTTATGTTTCTTGCATCCTCTTTTCTTCTTGTTTCCTTGGAAACTTCCATTTTGAGAAAATAATGATATGTTTAGCACAGAGGCCATGCAGAAAGCTAGCTGTTTTCTGAGTTCTTGATGCCCATACACTCTCCAGCTGTTGTTGGAGGCGACAGGACATTTCCCTCATTTGCAAACAGCAACTTGAAGATAGAAGAAAATTATTCTGGGCCTCAAAAGGAACAGAAGGGAGGTAACAAGAGGGAAAGCAGCAAAGCAAGATATAGAATCACTTTGCTTTTATAGGGAGAAGCTTCCCTTATTCCCTCCAATAAGCAACAAACAAAGTTCAAAATTTTAATATGATATTTTTCCTAAGTAGCCATCCAAATTGGAACTCAATATCTAAACTTCCACATCTCTAAATGTTAAATGATCTAGAATTCTCATTGCAGATTTAATTCCTGCTTAAAAAGAGTTTTTCAGAAAGAGTCTGAGAGAAGACTGGGATTTCTGCAGTATTTCCTGATGCGGTGAATGTCACCTGCTCCAAAGCTTGCTCCTGGCTCCAGCGTTTGGTTCTGAACGTTCTTTCAGAAACTGCCCGTAAGCTTTCATGGATCTCGGCCAGCCTTAAGAAATTTGATTGACCCCTTCTTCTCTGTCACTGTTCTAGACAAGCTGATTTCTACTTCTGGTACCAGGAGCCATGTCCTTGCTCCACTCTGACCTCCGTGCTCGTGTCCTAGAAGTGGAAACCAACAGCTTTTGGAGACTTCTTTTCCCCTTAGTCATTGTCACGTTGCTATAGAATTGAAGCAGATTAATTCACAGGTTAAATGTTTCTCATGAAATACGTATGGGTCATCCTAGGTAAATATCAGGCAGGTAATGGTTAGTTAAGAGGTCATTTTTTCCAGTCTGTTATTAATACACCCTGTTCTCTTGTATTTGCTTCACTCTGCACCTTTGCTTATCTCTTAGCAATTTCTTTGAGGTTTTTAGATACTGTGATCTCTTGGTTTCACTTTATCTTCACAATACTTTTACCTGGTGAACTGATTTTTCCAATTTTCCAAGTTATCTTTGCTGATGTGTAGGAATTAGGCTTAATCTAGGTTCGCTATGTGTAAAAGGCTACATGGTGGTTTGGGGTTTCTTAGAAATAATAGTATCTGAGGAGAGCTTTGTGAATATTAGAAGTCCTCCCCGGACAGTGTGACTGCAGTGCTGCGAGCCCTGATTTCTTTACTATGCCTTTTTTAGAAAAAGCTATGCATTTGAGTTTTAATTTTGCAGTTATACCAGCCCATCCTGGTTTCATGGATGAGATACTACTGCTTCATTTCTCGAGGTGGTGACTTGTACCGATTATCTGAATATTATTATTCCTAAATTCTAACCTGAGCTTTCCCAGCTGAGAGCCTGGGGTGTTGAGCTGCCCCTTCTGTATTAGGTTTTACCTTTGGAAAGCCTTTCTGCTTCTCAGGACCCTCTTTAAGCAGTCTTTACTTAGTGTTTGTTTACTTTGGAAGTACTGGAACTGCTTTGTAAGAACTACTTTTTGTTAATGATGTTATCAGATCCCACCCCTTAGATCATCCATAGTGAGGCCATCAGAGAAGCCCATGGAACACAGCAGAATGCCTATGGATTTGGGAGTGGATGTGGTGTGATTACTAACACGTGTGACTGTCAGAAGCATACATCTCATTCCAGGACTGTGTTTGAGCATGGTTTTTTGCTGCTCTTTTTATGTATGTATGCCTGATGCTCCTTACCAGATCAGTCTATTAAAAGGTTTTTCTGAGTTGTCTCTGTAAGGGAGGACCTGAAATAAATTCCCCTTTGGAATGATTCTGCATACATTTTCCCTGCTTTTTCTCATTTTCTTTATAATATAACCCCTTCTTTCCATAAATCCCCTTCAGTGATTTCATTCTGCATAGATTTGCTAATGTTAAGCCAGTGTCTGGCTTAGGCTGAGCATGTATGGGGACAGAGTTTTACTAAAGGTTAAAGGGAGTATGCAAAAAGTACAACATATTTTAAAATCAGGTTTGTGCAATGTCATTGCCATTATAAACTGGGGGAGGAGAGTGCATTATCCCCTTGAACTTTTGTGCCTTTATGTGTATGAGCCATACGTAACTGTAGATTTCCTCGTGAAAATCTATATACATGTAGGGATTTATAGAGAAGGGGGTGGCTTCTAGATAAAAATTGCTTCTTCTTAGAAGGAATTACTTCAACAAGATCCTTTTCCAATGTATCTTTTGAAATATTTTGGTATGTGAGATTTTCTTAATGTGAGAAGATGAAAAAAAACTAAATTAGTCCCTGATTTTCTGTAAGGTCAATGTATTTTACTGAAAATGCATATGGAGAGTAACTTCTATTTTCACAGCATTTGTGCTGCCAGATAAAAAATTATTCATGATCACTTCCTTAGATTCTTGAAATAAGGAGTGGGAAAAATATTTCACTTTATTAATAGAAATAGGAATAAAAAATTAATAACCATGTTTTCTGCATAAATGGATCTGCAGATTTAAGAAAAAAGGAAAGGTTGCTTACCACATCTACTGGTGGAAATTAAACTTTGAAACTGGGCATCTGCTGGCCAGGGCAATGATGCAGGCAGAGCCTCTAACAGGATGCAGAAGACTGAAATGCAGTCCAGGGTTTCAGAAGCAACAGGTAAAAGTTTGGCATCAATTACCATCTTAGCTGCTAACCTGTGATGAGTTTCAGAAAGCAGGGGCTGGTTAGTTCATACTGCTGTCTCAGTAATCTGCTTTCTGCTAACGTTAGTCCATCTCAAAAGTTCTTTTTACGTTTTTTCTCTTCCCCTTTACTCATCGCTCTTTGATGTTCTCTTGTGTCTCTACCTCTGATATTTGTAACACATTCCAATTTCATATACACTTTTGTAAAATCGTAATAGTATTTACAGTAGAGTTACTCTTGAATGACACAGAAGTAGTAGATCAAAGCTTCTTTTCTTTTTAATCATCTGTCCCCTATGGCATGGACTGTGTTTTCATCAATTTTTGCAAAGCACTGTGTCAAGTAGCAAGAATGTTTGGAAGAGATACTGAACCAATCTCTTTTCTGGAAAATCTGAAATTGCAAGCAGACCAAAAACATTGTCAGACCTATAAAATAATTTCTCTGTGATGATACTCTGCACCACTATGCAATTTTTCACCCACAAATCTAAAAATATCTTAACAAGATCTCCAGAAGTTAGGGAGCTAGAAGTTATGAGAGTTTTGTTTTGGTTTTTGTTTGTTTGGGGTGTTTTGGTTTTGTTTAAAGATTTCTGCTCAAAATGTGTTTGAATGTATCAGTCCTAAGGAACTGAGGGGATTGCTGGCCACAACATGAAGGTCAGTGCAGATCAACCTTTCCCAGAGCTGGCTTGATCGCACTGAACCAGAAAAAATCTTGCCTCTTGCTGTGGTTAGTGCTGCCACCTCGATCCGTGGCCTGATGGCCAACGCTCCTCTTCACAGCCATGTTCAAGTGCAAGAAATCTGTAACACCAGCAAGACACAAAACACAAAGAAGGGTAATGAGTGGAAAACTGTGAGCGTCTGCTAAAGGCCAGATTAGGTCTTTCCTCTGATGAAGTTAAGGTTTTACCCGCAGAACTTCTTCCTAACA
>JAOQGH010000012.1:54810073-54829602 GCA_025769975.1 Gallinago jamesoni
AAGGTCTCCCCTCAGCCTCCTTTTCTCCAGGCTCAACACCCCCAGCTCCCTCAGCCTCTCCTCACAAGACTTGTGCTTCAGACCCTTCACCAGCTCCGTTGCCCTTCTCGGTACCCACTCCAGCCCCTCCATGGCTTTTTTGTGATGAGGGGCCCAACCTTATCTGGGATTCCTGGGATGAGGACTGGGGGGGACACTGAAAGCCCTCAGGTCCATTCAGGACGGCTGAAGAGCGGCACAAGCCCCCTCTGTAGTCGCAGAAGACGTGCTTGTGTTGCACAGTAGGAGTAACAGAGAGAAAATGGCATACGTGGTTGAGTGCATGCTCACTTTCATAGACAAGAGGCTTAGAACGGAGAGAGAGGCACAACCCTTTGGTGAAGACCATGGTTCACTTTGCGGCAGCTTTTGGTAAATCACTTGCAATCCTCTAAACTGAAGTAATAGCATGTTTGCAAGTCACAGAACTTCTTGCGAGTGTACTCCTGGTATAATAATTTATCCGAGGCACTAAGCTGTAGCTTGCTTAGTTCTGTAACAAATGGCAAATCTGTAATTAACAAGAAATTAATTCATTCAAGTTTCTTGAATGAAGTTGAAGGGCAATGTCAGCAGCCGACCTCCTCTGGCTTTTAAATAAGCCACTTAAAGGGATAATGTATTATTTAAAGAGGAATTTGAGAAATGGTAAGGACTGGGATTACTGTCATTCTGGAAGAAGTAGGACTAGGTTCTGTTGGGTCTTTTCGTTTCAAAAAGGATGTGACAAAAGTCTGCAAAGATGTATGAAAGTTGGTATCTCCGGCCATTGCCAGAGGGGTCCCTACGCCCGTACCCCAGTGTGCGCGGCCACAGACCTGCCAGTCTGTGATGGAGAGCTCTGTAATAGATTCTGCACAGTAAATTCCTCACATTCTGCCTATATTGATGAATAAACTTGTCATTTCTGTAGTTTTACTGGGTTTTAATTAAAACACAATATTACCATTCTGTAATAAAAAGCCTAACCTACAAAACCAACTGATGTCAAATTTAAATACAGATTGCAATCCCTGGATTATCAACACGGCAAATTTTGGGGGTTTTTTATGACTGTTGAGTTTTACTGGGATATAGATATTTACACAAACAGACCATTTTAACATTTAAAGAAATTGCTTTCTCTATTGCTTTATTGTGTTATATTCTCTCTAGAAATAAACTTAACCTAACAAATTTATTTTATGTTTTTTCCCCTCCTACTTTGCTGCTATGTTTTACTCGTATCTTTTACCATCACTGGGATTTTCAAACAGATCAAAATACTACTTCTTTTTTATATATGTAATTTGGTAGTAAAACATGTTCAAATATTTCTAAGAGTTGTCTCTTCCCCAAAACAGGTGTTTCAGGAGCTCAAGAGGATTCAAAATATTTACAATAGACACTGTAAATTCTCAACTGTAGTTGAATATTTAAATAGTTTGTAAAGAAAAAATACAAAGTAAAACCTGTACTTTTTAGGTTATAGCTTCAATACTGAAGAAAATTGGGTTTTGTATCATTAACTTTTAGCTTTTTAATTTTTCTGCCTTTTTTGTCATTCTCTTTTAATTCGATTCTTTCATGTTTTTGCTTACATCTTCCTCTCTTGCTTGCTACTTACATGATGCTTATTTTTTATCTAATGCTTATTAATACATATAGAAGGCATATTGCTTCCACCGATCACTTTTTCTAGCTATGAAAATTAGTTTTGGGGTGCTGCTTCTCTCTTTTTACATCACTTCTTCAAATCATTTTCAGAAGAAGAAGGGTTTAACGGGCAGCGGGGGTCAGTGAGAGAGGATCAGACTTTAGGAGGTGGAAATAAAAGAAATAATAGCTCAGGAGTGCTGCGGAGAGACTGTGGAATTCAAAAGCAGCTTGGGTACATGGTACAATTGTTAGGAGATGATGGAGAACCCAAATCTCTTCGTGTATATGGGAGCTGAAAGGCTTATGGCAGCCAACAAAATTATACCAAAGGGATTGTTGTTGAGCTTAATTACTTTGTTCTCAAATTTGAGTTGTTTTAATTGAAACTAATGCGCTAATATTAGCTAGGTTTGGGGAAATGAAGATAAGAGTTCTCTGGAAGGATACTAGAAAGTATGGAGGTGGTGCAGAATAATAAAAACTGTGATATAGTAAAAATGGTTGAATGGCTTTATGCAGTTTGAAAAATTGAACAGTCCTTCAGAGTTCCAAGTTGAATAAGGTCACTCCTAATGTAACTTCTTTGAAATTAGTAGAATAATGAAAAGTTAATTTGCCACATAAGCATTTCTCAAGTTTTGATTAATTTTAATGGGATTTGCTATGTTTTAAAAAGGAAGCCTCTTGAAAGTGCAGAGCAAGTTGCAGGTCCAAAAAGGAACAGAATGACTTTGAGTGTCTGTGCGTGTCCTGGAGTTGGGGGGGGGGGGAGGGGGAAGAGCTTCTGTTGCTTTAATCCAGCAGCATTTTAAAACTAATGGCTTTACAGTTCCATAGAAAACACCATATGACTTCTAGGGTACAGTCAACCCACGTTTGCTTTGGCCAGTGTAGAACTACACACTACCACATGCCACTTGTCCTCATCTAAAGTGCTTTTGAAATTGGACAGGCCTTTAAACAGCTATGAACTCTCAAGTCCTGCTTTGGGACGCACTAAAAAATCTCTTTATATGCTCATGGAAGTTGTTACTCTTTTCACTCTCAGACATGAAATTATCTGAATCAAATCATTGAAAAGCAGGCACAGTCCAAGAAGTGACTTGCCTGGAGCTTCCCCAGAGGATTCAGCCAAGGACAGCTGATCAATTTAAATATTAACTCTAATTTAAATGCAGGTACCAATTAACTTCAAAGTCTGTGACTCAAGAAGATAAAAAAGTTTGAGGTATTGTAGCACAATTGGTTTTATTAATTAAAAACTAGCATGTGAGGGAAATTTTGAAAATATTGGAATACTGAGTTCTTCATCCATGTCTAGCCGCTTCAGATCCCAGGCAAAACAACCTGAAAATTATTGTTACTGTGTGGCTGTTCAGCTCTCAAGATAAGATGAATTCATGGTCTCAGTCTGCTTCCTCCTGGGCGTATGCTGCATGTAATGTAATAGCCATCGTCGCCAGCATCAGGAGCCTGCTGGTCTCCTCCAACAGCTGATACGGGGTTGTGGGAGCAATTTATTTTCAGTTGGCTGAATGTTGGGGAGAAAAAAGTGAAGGAAAATAGAACAAATGGTTAAAAATATCTTGTTTTAAAAGGTTAACTTCTTCAGGTCAATGTTATGATACGTTTCACATTTTACAGCTAATCAATATAAATTATTAAGTGCAAAATATAAAACAATAAATTACAAGTTTTATGTTTTTTTTCCCCTCATATTTGGTCTACACAGTGTGCTGAGTTTGACGATGAACAGTTTCTTCAGCTAAGACCTATGTTTTCAGAAGGAAATGATGTTTTAACACCAAAAGTGATTGGGTCCAAGGTGTGTTACTCTGGTATCAGTCAGCCTCATGCTAAGTCAGCACATTTGCATCGTTGCTACTTGGTTTGCATTAGTTCTTGAATAAGATGGACAAAATTCATCAGAATTATTAAAAAATCCAGCAATTATTATTGGCATTTATTTTCATGAAGGTAATTAGGAGGTAAAATGGCTACAGTTATACTTTATGATACAGTATATTTCTGTCCATAGGGACATACTGAATTATACCATATTTCAGAAGAAAATGTTTTCCTGTAGTGAACAAGCACAGCCATCCTCATCCTGGGGTCACCCAGAAGTGTTGCTGTCATTTGTTAAAATTCTGTTTTTTCACTAAGTAACAAACTACAGATCTTGTGTATTTGCTGATTAATTAAATTTCTTTTCATCAGCTCTCATGGGAGCTTGGTTGGCTTTTAGGGACCAGGGACTAAATTTTGCTTTTGGCTTATTTTTCAAGTTTGGAGAGAGAAGTAGTTTCATAACCTCAGATGTGTAATGTCAGGGATGAGAGGGAACCTGTTATTTTGCTTGCTGTGACATTTGGTGGGTTTATCAAAATATTTCTATAAACAGGAGATAGTATTTTCCAGTCTGGTCAGTACAATATTAAGTGTATGATAGTCGTGTGTGATAGTCAAAATATTCTGGTGTTTCAGTATTTCTGTTACAGAGTCTTTTCTTCCAATTTATTTTATAGCAATGTTCTACTGGTTTGTTGTTTAAATTTGATGCTGGACCAGAGCCACAGGTCAGCATATACTTTGGCTGGAAAACGGTTTTTTAAATAGCATTAAGTATGGAGATTTACACCAGGAATGACTCTAGGCATGGCTAATTCCTGCATCCTGTCAGGTGTAAATACAAACTGCTATTAGAGAGGTTGCACTTTATGTTAATGATGGTGCCAAAAGCATTGGGAGGATGCTCTTTAGAAGGGTTGATGCAAATGGTTGATCGCTGCTGAACTGTGCATTAACATACAGCGTGGCCCCAGGTAATTTATGGGAAAATGACAAGATGTGAAATACTAAGTGAGGCAATGAGCAGTGAGCAATATCCTTGCCTCAGATTGGTACACATTTTCATCATTGCTTCCGAGAAGAAAAAAAGCATACTGTACAAAAAAGATCATGATACCCAGGATAGTGCTTAGAGATATGATGCAGCATAAAATCATCTGGTGGGATACCTTTCCAGAAGCACTGTGAGTGTGGGGGATAATTTCTTTAAGATGCCTTTCATAAAAATGTCAACTAAGGAATTGAAATTAAGTATAAAGATATGATGAGGAAAAGTACATATTCATGGAATCATAGAATCGCAGGTCAGATCTCTGGAGGGTATCTAGTCTAACCCTCCTGCTCAAGTAAGGCCACCTAAAAGCAGTTGCCCAGGACTGTTTCCAAACACCTTTTCTGGAAGTCTCCAAGGTGGAAGACCCCACAACCTCTTTGGGCAACCTGTGCCAGTGCTTGGTCAACCTCACCATAAAGCAGTGGTGTTCAGAGGGAACCTCCCATGGACCCGTTTGTGCCCTTGTCTCTGGCCCTGTCACGGGGCACCACTGGGAAGAGTCTCTCTCTCTCTTCTTTATGGCCTCCCTTCAGGTACTTACATAGATTGAAATTTATACCTGAAATGACTAAAGGCATGTTCCATACCATGTAACATCATGCATAAAAACTGGGGGTAGAGGAAGAAAGTCAAAGGGCTTTGACTTCTGATTTAGCAGTTGGTTGGAGAGTGGCTGGACTTGAGGTCATGAGCTATTGCTTTTGTGTTCTTTTTTTTTTTTTTTTTTTCCCCTCTTTCCTTCACTTACTAAGCTGTCTTTATGTTGACCCGTGTGATTTCTCACTCTTGCTCTCCTTTTTCTCTCACCTGGTCCATCCCGGAGCAGTGAGTTCGTGGCTGTGTGGGTGCTCGGGGGCCGGGGGCCAGGTCAACCCACCAGGCTTTGAATCTGAGAATTTGAGCTCGGTGCATAAGTAATGCTAGGAGGTGCAGAATGATTATATATTTTAATACAAATAACGTGCCAAGGCTTTTAAAACAGCAATTAATTGAGGAGGACAATTCTGCAGCTTTTACTTGCCAAGAAAGTGTTTGCCAACAGGAGTCTGATTTGTCTGATGGTAATATTTAGGCAGATACTGAATAATAGGAGGCAGCATTTGGTCAAAACCCAGTATGTAACTGAGGAACGTATGTGGCGCCGTGGCCACCATTGCAGCAGAGCATTAGTCAGGAAATCATTAGCAACTCTTATTCAACCCTGTAGCCCTACAAACCAAATCATATTCTCAATTAATTTTCATATTTAATAACTTGCTAATGCCATCATTATGAATTTTGAAAAAAAATCTCTTCAGATGAACCATCCACTTTAATTAAACCCATACTGTAGAATTTCAGTTCTTCTGTGGTCATAATTAGAGGTTGCATTTCCCTTTCCCGCACGGGCAATTTGGTAAGTAAAACTATCTTAAAGCGATTATAAATTAAATTTTCAAAAGTATTTACCTTTTCACGTTGTGAGAACATGGAATACTGTGCTGAAGGCTTTGTGGTTTAGGGTAGGTTTATTTTTATTGGTCACAGGCATTAAGATAGTTTTCTGTTTCTGTTTCAGTCCAGTTTTAAAAATGGAATTGGATGAGTATGCCGTGGACCTGTTTTCGCTCTGCAATTTTTCAGGATTTTTGTTTTTACTAAGGAGCTCTGGTACTGCAAAGGCTAAATGGGGAGGAGGTGTTAATTGCAGCCTGTGACGAGATTTCATCCTGTGGGGTTCAGGCCAATGACTAGCTGGTGTCACGTGGGGGCAGTGGAAAGGAGAAGTCATTCCTTCTCAGCTCTCCCCATCCCTCGGCCACTGGTGGCCACGTGCAGGAGACGGGGCAGATAGTGGGGCCTGGGCCAGGCTCCCAGGTGCAGTCACACAAACATTCAGGGGAAGCGATGGGGCAGTGTGGGGGCTAAATCTGCATATATGTGTAAATAAATAAACAAGTAACACTTCATTTGTTGGCATCAGAAACTCAACTGGGAATCAGATGAGGGCTCTGGGGAGGTTGCTGCCAACCTTGAGGCAGATCTGTTTCTCCTCTTCACATGAATTCAGAAATTCCCTGAATATTATGTTGCTTTTCTGATCAGCGTTTTTGCAGCTTTTCCGTTTAGATTACTTTAGATTACTTCTTTATATTCTTTCCTTCCTAAATAAGTTACATGGGAAAGCAGAGGTACTAATTACTCCGTTCGATTGGTCGTGCTCTGTTTGAAAAGGCTGAAAGTCTCCACATATTGATTGTGAAAACAGTGTCGTTATATCTTTATGTAATATCTTGAATTGCCTTCACTCAGAAGACTCCTAAGTTAATGGTAGTACACTATACTAACTTGGGAGGGGAGGAATACAATGTATGGCAATTACTCAAAGTAGCCTTGACGTAATCCTTTGTACAAACAGATGGCCTTACAACATCATTTATTCGCTGTCGTTGCCCTAGAAAGAACCTCATTAAAACTAAGAAGTGTAAAAATCTTTTACTAGATGAATTAGGAACTCTTTAATGTATGAGCTAATAACGCACACAGCTTTTAGTTATTTTTTGGGAAACTCTCAAGGATAAATTAAAAAAAAAAACCAAACCACAACACATTTTCTAATTTGCAAAGCAGTAGTACTGGGATTTTAGCTGAAAGAGAGATTGGTAATATCCTGAAAGCATTCTTCAGAATAAAACATTAAAATACAATAAAATAATTGGAATTATAGGTAGGGGGGGAAAATCTGGTGATGTTATCAGTTCTATTCTCAGAGCGCAGCTTGGCAAGTAAAAGAGATGTCCCAACAGTACAGTCCTTCATTAGTGTGTTTTGTTCGTATTTAAACGATTTGTTCCTACTGGAAAACGCTTCTAATTAGTATTGTAATTATATTCTGCCTTAATTTTTGTTGACTTAATTTGTCCTTTTTCTTTTCCTCCCTTTTTGCACCCCACCAATTAATTTTTCTCATCCCTAAAGTACGAATCCCTTTAAATACTCCGAGATGGTTCTCCTGTCCTGTGTTTGCCCTGAGGAGAGGCGAGAAGGAGAGGCCAAGTGCTCACAGCTGCCTCAGCCAGGGAGAAGGTAGAGCTGCAGGTTTTGACTGCACAACACTGCACAAAAGTTAAGGAAAAGAAATAGTGACTTCATCGGTGAATTAATGTATGGAACTCCTATGGAAACGCCTCTCCACTAACACGTTCTCAACTTGGTGTGTTGAGCTGCGTGACTCTAACTTTTCAATTGTTATTTTCAACTTAGTGCAAGGAATGCTTGAACACATCGTACAAAATCCATATTAATTATTTTGCCTTTTTGATTGGTAGCCCACGTGTACCTCACCCATGACCGTGGCGTTGAAGCGAGAAGCTGTATTAAAATAAGGCAGAAGGAAAACAAGATATGAGTGGTGGTGATGGGTAGCACAGCTCCTAACTAGGGGATCTACTACCAACAAATTACTTTAGGTTTGCGTAACTCCTTCTGTGCATAGACTGCTTCTGCTGAGTAGTATCCATGAATGATAGGAGGCTTTGATCCAAATGCTTGGAAATTAAATGGTTGCTTTGTAAACATGCGTTTAGTGAAAGGAGAAGAAACTCATGAGATAATTGCTATTTTTGATTCTTTCCTTATTGTTGCTCGTGTTGCCTGACTTCACCTGACTCGACTGCTGCTGTTTCTGTTGTTACTGTGCTTGCCTTTAAGCCTTTCAGTTCTTTTGCTTCTTCCACAATTTGCAATATCTGCCATTGCTTCTAAAGCAATCACGTAATTTTGCCTTTTTCTTGCTCTCACCTACATAGAAGTTGGAAGAAAAAATCCCTGTGGGAGTCTTTCAACATCAACACCAGTGCTCCGGGTTTATTTTCCTTTCACATACGAGCACTGGCATTGTCAGTGACAGTATTGGGCTCTTCAAACTATTTTTTAGCAAAGATGGTCTGGGATCAAAGTGCCATAAGAGGTTCTTACATTTTCTGGCCACCACAACTGCCCAGAAGGAGCAAACAGGCGGACAGGGTGCTCCCTACAGATGCTAATGGTAACCAGTCTGGTCCAGTGAGTTCCTCTCAACTGGGCAAAACCTGGAGTAACCCTCCAGCTGATGAGAACAGGCTGATGGCAGGGAAGAGCATGGATATTTCAGTAAGGAAGTTTTCCAAGACATCTCAGGAAGTGGGTGAAACAGAAAATATACTGTGCATTGTAAGAAATAATTCATTACTTTCTTACTATGTAAATGATTGGAAGTTCATAATTTTCCATAAGATTTCTACATATTTTTGTCAGGTGTATGAGAGATTAGTTTAATTTATGCACATGATATGAATTAATAGACAATATGCTAGTCCTGTGATGGAGGTTGATGACTAGTCCCATATAGAATTTTGCTGATCTTTTGAATACTTTTTTTTAAGCTTGGCAGCCAAATCTAAATATCAAGAAACAAAAATAGTTCATGCTTTTTGTAACAACAATATATCATTCAAATGTACACTTCAGTTTTGGATTACTGTAATAAGAAACCCTATAGCATAAAAGAAATGGGTGAGATCAATTGACAAAAGGAGAGGGTTAGTTCTAGTGTCCTTCTTTCATTTAATAGCAGTAACTAGAGCATCCACCAACGGTACAGGGGTCCATCATGTCCCTCAAGGAGCCCAAGGTTTATTCATTGCCGAAAGGTACTTTAAAGAGGTGTTTTAGAGAATTTTTCTGAATATTTAGAAGCACAGGATCATAGAATTGTCCAGGTTGGAAGGGACCTTTAAGATCTTTTAGTCCAACCATCAACCTAACTCTGATTAAAAAAAAAAAAAAAAACAACAAAAGAAAACCATACAAAAAAAGCACCCCACTTTGCTAAACTATGTCTCTAATCACTGTGTCAACCTGATTTCATTATCCATTTAGCAGTAAATATGTGAGTATATACTGGGGCAGAGTTCTGTCTCCCGTGTAAGTCCTCACTAAGCTCACAGAGCTGTGAGGTGTTGCGGAGAAGCTAATCCCAAAAGGGCAGGTAAAGAAAGAAGATGAATAAAGACTTTTCCTTTTACTAAATATGCTGCTGCCTCATTGTTCAGGAAGGCTTGTGAGAAAAGGAATCTGACTGATAGAGTCCCCAGTTCAAGTCAAGGCTGACTGGCACCTTGTCAAAGTCTCCTCTTAGAGATTCCCTAACGCATCTGAAGTTTTGTATGAAATCAGCAGAGAGATGAAAAAGACTTTTATGGCAGTTGATATGAACATCTGGAGATGGGACAGACAGGATCCAGACCTTGCTTTAATGAGCAGCATCAGAAGAAGAGAGTGATTGACTCAAGCAAGCATATTTTCTAGTAGAGATCTCTGCTCATAACTGGATTTCCAGAACAGATTAGTAACTCGGCCAATCTATGGCCCTTCCTTTGCATGCGCTTAGACGTACAAGTTCTTCTTTTGCATGTGGCGAGGATGAGCCAGGTGGAGGGCACTTGAACCCATGTCCAGACAAGTGCCATAAAGCACAACCCCCTCTGTGAATTCTTGAAACTCTGGCCTCATCTCTCGCCACCTATGATCATTCAGTGAAATCATGGAGTAGTTTCAGATGGCTGTGCTATGTCTTGCAGTAAGAAATGCGCCCCCTGAAAACAGTCCACATAGGTCAAATTCTGTATCTACTCTGGGACCTTGACTAGTACCAAATTCTTTTAAGATAATAGAAAAAATTGCACTGTGGAATAGCTTGCCAAGGAGGAAGTTCACCTTGCACATGCATTAGCTGTAGAATAAAATACTCCATCTAAATGTAATATGGATGCTATATCAATGTCTACTCTTTTTCTGAATTCTCTTTGGGTTTTTGAACTGGTTATCTTGGGATAATGCTTGCTGCTAATGCCTCTGTGTGGGCGTGAACAAATATATTGGTAGAAGTTTATCTCCCGATTTATGTCAGACATATATTTCTAAATTACTATTTATAAATTGCACTTTAGAGGTAATGACTGGGATGCCAGCTTCTTTTGGCTGAATGGTACACAGTGCTATGGAGTTACTTTGGACTTAATTTTCAGAAGGTGATTGAGAGCTGTAGCCTGAGTGTACAAAATGGGCACTTGAGAATATAGATCACTGAAAAAAATGGCCTTAACCTCGTCGATCCATCAGTTGCACATGTACAAAATGTAGTAGTATTTATCTGCAAATAGACCAGAGAGTTTTTTATTGGGATATTCACAGCAAAATTTAAAAATATTAGCAGTGCTATTTTGCCTGGACTTAGTACTTTCAGTGAAATGTCAAAGGTGATTTTCCTCACCTCGCATCCTTTGTGACTTTGGCGTTGATGTATCAGTAGTAGGTTATGATGATGCTACTTTCTTACTCTTCTGCGTGCTTTCTTTAACAGAAGATTAAAAATTCAATAGATGTACTCTTTATGAAAAAAACTGCTTCAAAATCAATGATTATGGCTTTATATGTAGTTCAATCCCCATCACTCTACCTTCCAGCTGGCTATTTTTTTTAAACCGATATCTATCTCCTATGAACTATAAAGGGGGATGCACTAGGGGTTGTTTGAGAGCAGAGAGTTTTCGTGTCAAAACACGAGCTGATTGTCAGAAATGTAGCATGTATAATTACAGATTTGATATTTATTAAGAATCTATCATACTTTTGCATTTAGCATGAAAGCCTATGATGATGATTTATAACATTCTAAGGGTGCTAGAGCTGAACTTGTTCAGAAACATGAAAAGTGTGGCTTTCCTTTTAATTTCTGTATTTTTTATGAATTTAAAAATCCCTTTGGAGGCTGCATGTGGTCAAAATTCCTTTGATAAATGAACTGTCGCTTTGCTTTAAGCATTTTAAAAACATTTAGTGGGGCATATTGATTAGTCATTAGGACTGTACATCACCGAGAGTGTGGAAACGTTATTAAATTCCTAACAAAATTGGAAGTGTATCACAGCTGTGTGAAGGAATACAGATAGCTTTGAAGTACTGATGCTTTGGGTGAATATTGCTAGCAACACTGGCTCCTTAAAGGCCGGTAGAAGACAGCGTGCTGCACGCAGGGTGGTGGAAGGGCCACTGGTGGGTACCTTTCCCAAGGAGATGAGGCTTAACCTGCCACCACAGCAGCTGAGGGTTTTTCAGCTGAGCCACCAATTTACTTTGGCCAAGGAAGCCCAAGCAGCACTCAGGTTTTGCTCCCTTATTTAGACAGTGAAGGTAGCGCTTAATCGATTGTCATTCAGCTCTCCCCGTCAAAGCAAAGATGTAAAGGAGGCAGTTCTGTGAATGTTTCACCTTTTACGCTCAAGGGACAGGTCCAGTCAAAAACAGATCCTTAAGAAATTAAAGGTATTATCCAAACTGATCTCTGGTTGACGTGGACTACCGTAGCCAATATATGCTAGTGAATCATTATTTCTATTTTCTTCAGAATTCTCTACAGCATCTACTTTGGTTTCGGTGAAGGGAAATCAAAAAAAGTCTCAGCTAAGTAAAATATTTGAACGTAGTAACATGACTAGACCTAGTTTTGTGAAGCTTATAGTACTAGTAAGTAAAACAGTATTATTAACTATCTGTGCTTTTTTTTCCTAGCCAATCAGAAGGAACCCCCTCTCACCTTAATCTTAGAATAAAATATCAAATCAAAGAATAAAATTAGACATCAAGTCCAGAGGAGGAATCCAAGTGCAGAGAGAAGAGGAAAACAGGGTTTTGATTACTTAGGCATGTTGATAAGCGGAAACACCTCTTTAAAAGTAGTTATCTATCAGTAGCTGAAGCCAACAGCATTTGCATACCAATCAGGAATCTTTATGCTGTTTAGCTTCTCTTTCGAGAGCGTATTTTGTTTGGTGGTTTAAAGGAAATTGCAGTTTAAATAAAGATCACGATTTCATTTGCAATCCGTTACCATAATTTGTCTGTGAAATTGTTTAAATCTTTTATCTAAGAAAAGGTATGGTTTCTCTTGTAGAGAAACCTTCCATTTTATGTCATTTAAAGAGTGGCTTACATGCTGTCTGGGGAACTTGAGTGTATAATGATTATAGAATAAATGCAGGAATGGGATGACTAGGATTTCCACTTTAAACCCTGCCATTGTTTCACAGGGTGTTATCACATACTCATCATGGTTCTCTGCACTTCTTCTCCATCTACAGGACTGGGAATAGTGGGTCTGTAGCCCTTAAAAGTGTATTTTGGTATCTGTTGAAAAAAAAAACCCATACAAGTGCTAATTATTAATTTCATCAATGTAATACCAGTGTGTTTTCTGTTACTGAGTTTGTACTGCTATTCCTGAATTTGTCTTCGTTACAGATCAAGCAAGAAATTTCTAGTTGGCTGAGGCTGGATTCTCTGGTTTTGCTTTCTCACGGGATTCTCTTTCTTTGCTTGTATTTTATTAGATATGCCACATTTCTGTCCAACAGCCCTCCCTCACATCCCTTCTCTGTTTTCTAGGCTACGATGCTCTGTCAAGGTGTAGGGTAGTCCTTTCTTGCAACTGATGCAACGTTTTAGATCTGACCACAAAGGGTTTTTCCTCCACGTGCAACTAAAATTCCTCAAGTTCTATTCCTGGTAGAGCAGTTACGAAAACCCAGGTGTTACGGGAAATGCAGAAACAGCTTTGGAAGGAAGTCACTTATCTTTTCTCCAAACTGTCAACTAGCTGTAGAATTTTCAAGGTGTTTTGGAAACTTACTGGATCCATGTTCTTGGTCCTTGGCCTTTGCCTTTCAGAGGAATGTGTGAAAGAGCCTTAACCTCCATTTGGAAGCTGTAGTAGGAACCTAGTTCTTAAATCCATTACATCTGCATATAAACAGCACAAGTGAAACCTTGAGCAATCCTGTGATTCTTGTGATGGACATGAGCTAATTGAAAGCATTAGAGGCATTGTCCATATCTGTATTGACATCTCCTGCAACAGTGAGTCGTGGAGACTTCATTACCAGCCTTTGAGAGCAGCTATTCCTCTTCAGGCAGGAGAGAAGCCAGTAACAGAGCAGTGGTCTTTGGGAGTCTCTGGGTGTCATTTCAATCTCATTTCAATCTCATTCAGTTCTTACATTTATTACATCTGTGCATTTATATATCCCATTTCAGTACTTTTTGTTTAGAAAGCTTGAATAATGTCCCTTTCAGGCTTGTGAGGCTTTTGTGGCCCCAAAAATGGCTATTTGTTTTGATATGAATATAGTAGAGTGAGCTGACTGCTATGCCAAGTCTTGGTGAAACTTTTAATTCTATCTTGTGAGCATCATGTTCGTTATGTAGGAGAAAGTGTGCATGGGGCATGATAATTTGGTATTTCACAGAAAGCATCTTACTGTCTTGTAGGGAAATAGAACTTGATTTCATGCAGAAGAAATACACTTTACAATGAGACAGTGATTCAGTCATTTAAATAGCATGAACAAAACCTGTTAGCAGTTGAACTAGCTAGAATAAAAATTATAATCTGCAACATTATCTTCTAAAACGGTGCAAGCGTCATCCACAGTTACCCATAAATATCCCACTGTGCTATAGAAATACATGGTCACTTTTTTATCACTTCCCACCATTTCTTGTGAAACATCTGGTGTTAGCCCTTGCTATGGGCTGGAGGTACAGACCAGAGGAGACCCTCACGTTCTCTACAGCTTCCATGCTGTAGAAAGTCACATCCAATATTCCATGCGGATAGCCAGCCACGTGTAAGGGATTTGAATATCCCTAACCTTCTTGTTATAAATGTGCAGGAAAAATGTTCCTAGTGTGGGATTGGAGTCCTTCCAGACCTGAGCAGGTGAACTGCTGGGTGGGACATACTGACTTGTTTTTTTTTTTTGTTCACCCTCTTCCATTGTTACAGATATCATAGGTAGCTCGTATTTTGATGATGAAGTATGTAGACAAAGAAGGCTTGAGAAGGGAACAATGAGGTTGTTTGACAGTAATTTCATCTTTATTCAATATACCTTTCAGCTAAGCCAAAGGGGAGGGTGAAAGACAGTCAGGAGGAGGATTTGGCTGTCTTCAGGCAGTTAAGTAGGAATGATTTCTCCTTAATTCTCATATGCATGTTACAATTTGCATTTTAATTTTAATATTTTGAAGTGTAAAAACATATTTAGGGAAATGGGCTAATTGCATCTCAGTAAACAGCCATATGTTGCCATTTTTATTAAATTTAAAGCGTGATTAGAATGACAAAGATTTTTATTACTTGCAAGAAAAAAAGGGATAAATGCCCACCTGTAAAATTTATGCTTTTTTTTTTTCTTCTCTTAAAATGTCTTTAATTGTGCTTGTTCTTAAGCTAGTCCCTGGGGCGGCAACCGTACCAGCTGCCTCCTGAATTTGCACTTAAACCGGTGTTAACGCAGCCTGTATACTGGGGTGTACGTATTTACTTACTGGTGTGTGACAATTCCTCTGGAAGGGAAAGGTGCATTCACGGAGGTTGAGAGGCAGAAGAAATAGTGCCTGGTCTCAAAGCTGAGTGGTCACACATTGAACACGACCTTTTTCATCCCTCTGCCAAAAATTTATTTGCCTGTATTGGGCTCTGTTGCACGTCCAGAAGGGATCATAGAACCATAGAATGGTTAGAGTTGGAAGGGACCTTAAAGATCATCAAGTTCCAATCCTTCTGCCCTGGGCAGGGACACCTCCCACCAGACCAGGTTGCTCCAAGCCCCATCCATCCTGGCCTTGAACCCCTCCAGGGATGGGGCAGCCACAGCTTCTCTGGGCAACCTGGGCCAGGCTCTCACCATCCTCGCTGTAAAGAATTTTTTCCTGGTATCTAATCCAAATCTCTCCTCTTCCAATTGAAAACTGTTGCCCCTTGTCCTGTCACTACAGTTCACTACACAATTGATTACCAATTGCCTGAGCTGGTGGTCAGTGTGCCCAGGGAGTGTGCCCGGAGGGAACAACTGACAATAGGAACCGTTGTGACCCAAGCCAATTTTTACAAAATGGGAAAGCAGTGCAGGTTCACACTTCAAATCTGAGAACTGTCTGCAAGAGAGAAGGTGAATTTCTGGAGCTGCATGTCCTGCTCTCTTCTTCTGAAAAGTAAAATGAGGTTTATCATCAGGAGACTAGTACGGACCAGTCCACAGAGGTGACCCCACCAGCCAGCTCAATGAACTTCAGTCAGGCTGCAGAACGGTGTTGCTTTTCTGTAGTAACTTGGAACTTTTCTATTGTCTTAAAAGTTCATAGAAAATTATTTTGCAATCCAGCTACCACTAGCTAGAAGTACTCAATAAAATATCGAGAGGCATAAAAATGCCCCATTTATCTTTTCATTCATTATTTTATGAGATACCCAATTTGAGTGAGACAGTATAAAGATTTACTTTTCAGACTGTCATGATCTGGTATGTGGAATTGTTTCCTATTAAAAGGGAAATGAAAAAGGGTTGCTAAAAAGTCACTTTTACCATTTTTGACCTAGTTGAAAGAATGAAAATAAGCAGGGCTTCTGAGTTTTGGGGGGACCAATTTACAGCATGCGTCTAAGCCAAGGGGGAGTTAGAACAATGAGTAGACAACACAGCAAACCATACAAACCCCAAGAGTCTTCTCTCTTCTTTAGTATCTGCAGTATGGTATCTGGCAGTTTGTTATTATCTATTTATCTATGTGATACCATTCTGTAGGTATCTATAAAACCTGTTAATTTTTTATCATATCTGGTCCCTTAATTAGTAGGAGCATTTTATAAGCACATGAGATAGATGGAACCAATTAGAAAAATATATCACTCCTTGAGTACGGCTGTGGCAGAACAGATCCCTTAGACTGTACAAGCTATGGAAAGCATAACATGTATCAGTGTTAACATGTGGGCTCACCCACCAAAAGATATGTAATGGAAATTCCCCTATAATGAAATGGGATTTCATTCTTTACTTTGACTTAATACTGTAGAGCCTGTGAAATGAAACTTTTAGAGCACTGTATATTCCTTT
This sequence comes from Gallinago jamesoni, assembly GCA_025769975.1. Lineage (NCBI taxonomy): Eukaryota > Metazoa > Chordata > Aves > Charadriiformes > Scolopacidae > Gallinago > Gallinago jamesoni. Next base: position 54,826,631 of record JAOQGH010000012.1, read on the forward strand.
TTAAGTAATTGGAAGGTGTTTTGTTTTTAATGAAATTCATGCACATATGTATACATCTCATAATACATATCTACAAAGGTATATTCACTATGGTTGTTAAAGACTTACCCTTCTGCACGTTGTTTTTGGCATAATTTCAGAAGTAAAGGCTACAACACAGCAGTAGTTCTGCATCAGCTTTTCTGAATGAGGCTCCTAGGATGAGGTTGAGCAAATGGCTCCTGAAGTCAGTCTCTGGCTAACTACGAAACTGCAAGACCTGGGATAATTTCCAGACTTGTTGGTTCACGTAGGTGCTGTGGCCACGTGCAGTGCTTCATTGCCCCTGCCTCGGCAAAAGGAAGGGGCTAAGTTGTCTGGAGGAGATGAGTTCTGCAGTCTGACCCAACCCTAGGGTAGGACATCTGAGGATCAGGGCACAGATCTTGCCCCAGGAGCGTGCATTTGCCTGCGCAGTCACTCACTGCTTCTGTAGCTTTGCTGTGGATTCTTCTCTGCCACTGGCCGGGACTGGTGAGGTTTTGGATCATGCAGAAGAGGAAAAGAAGCTTGACTTACTGATTGTTCATGGATTTGGTCCCCATGGGGGCTCTCCAGGTTCAGTTGCCAAGCCGGCCTAAGATGGAAGTCGTCCATTGCCCTTGTAGTTCCACAGCCTAAATGTGATAACCCAACTCGTTAGTCCTAAATCACTCATATTCTCCAGACTGGTATAGCTAAGTGTTGCTTGTTGCCCAGTGCACTAATTTTCTCACCAATAAAGCAATTCTTCTGGGAAGCTTACCCCCCCAGCTACCTGCTCTCACTGTCCATTAGCCTCTGGGAGACAGGTTAGGTACAAATCCGTGGCTTGTTTGGCATTGTCATGCATTCCTGCCTGTGGCTCTGATCAATTACTGTATTTTGCCTGTCTCTGGTAATTACAGAAACATTTTGATGTCATTGAGTATCCTTGTTAATTACCCATTTGGATCTTTCAGCATCTATAGGAAGTTTAGTTCACATAAAGGGAGAGAATTCAGAGATGCTTGGAAAGGTTGTGATTGTGAAAGGTGATTCTTCAATCTGTGTATGAACCAAGGGATTTCACACATTAGGACCCTTCACAAAATACCCAGTACTGGGTGGGAAGGAAACTATATTGAAGAGAGATGCACTGCAGATGCAGGGCAACGTTTCTGGCTTAGATGCAGAACCTGAAAATCCATGGATGTACACTTCGTGTTCTTTCCTGCCCAAAGCTAAGGGCTTGGTGTTTCTTAGAGTCTCACAGCAAAGGTTCACTGAAGTTCGTATTGAAATGACAGATTTAATTTTTCTTTTCATTTTTATTTTCTTTTAATCTCTTAATCTTTTCATTAGATACTGTCTAATTAATACCAGGATTTCCTCAGCTTTAATAATTGTTCTATGCCAGCACCATAATTCTGGAACCTTTAATCCACAGTGGGGGAGATGGGCTTGGGCTATTAGTATAGTTTTAATTACTGAGCTGCAGCAATTAATCAAGTTTAAAATGTACATTGTTACTACTAGAGAAGTTGTAATTAGAATCATACAGTAATTTACTTGCAAGGGGTTTCTGGAGGCCATCTAGTCCAGCCCACAACTGGGACTGACATTTTGATTGCTTTTTATTTCGGTGCTGAAGTTTCCAAGCAAACACAAAGTAGCCGTGTTTCTGTTCCTGACAGCGTGTAAGCCTGTCAACACAACTTGCAGTTCAAAGTGAAAATCTCTATTTTTATTTTATGGGCATTCATAATCAAGACAATATTTTTCTTTCTATCTTCTGGTTTTATTGTGTTTTCAAGAGTAATGAGTGAATGAGCTTTGGGGAATCGCTGTGGCTGATGGTGAGTGATGCACAAAATGAAAAATCTCTATCCAATTCCCATAGCGAATGCACTCGGGTCAAAAGAATCCCATCTGCACGGAGTTCTTTCCTTTGGGCTACTCTCTATAGATGGGAACATCATCTTTAACTCAGACATTACCAACAAATCTTGCAAAGCCATATGGTTTCCATGTGGTGATCCACAAAGCCCCAAGTCATCCTCCTCGTTTCTGTTCACCTTGCAAAAAGTGTGACAACACCTTCAGTTGCAAGGGACAAACCTTTAAGAAAACCACTGGAATCTTACGAAAATTGATTGGATTTAGTGTCTGTGTCTTCCTGTCTCTGCTTTAGGTTTAGTGACAAATCCAAATTAAGAAAGGTTAACATAGATATATGTATTTTAACTATTCTGATCTAGCCAAAGGCAGAGTTTCGGCTTTGGCTGGTTCATACCAGTGGGTTTCATTGTAAATTTTGGTCTACATTGATTTTAAAAAATTTCTCTCCTATCAAAATTTAAAAGGTATGTGTGAATTCACGAGATGTTTAGGAAACGAAATAATAAAATGAAAAATGATCAATTTAAAATGGAGTGAAATCTTTGAGTTTGTATTGAATTCCATGCAGATCAAAAATTAAGACAAAGATAACAGGTGGATTCTGAAACCACACTAGACATGGGTTTTGTGGCTCTGGTTAACAGAAGATAAACACACACCTTTAGAAATCAAACTAGGCGCTTTTTATACCAGAGGTAATTGAAGACACTGAGTAGCAAAGGCGCTGACTTTTTTCATTTGTCTGTCTTCTGTTCAGTTTAATGAGCACGTTATCCCAGTGTGGTTACGGCATTGCGTCAAATTAGACACGATTGCACGGTAACTGTTTAGACAATGTTACATGCCCTGTTTTCCACTGATGAGTAACTGTCAAAGGATTGAGTTACGGATTTCTACCACCAAACCAATACACACCGGAAACTATTAATTTCAGACTGATAGATTATTTTCACTGAATTTCTGAATTTCACTGAATTATTAGAGTTGGAAGGGACTGTAGAGATCATCCAGTCCAACTCCCCTGCTGAAGCAGGATTGCCCAGAGCACGTTAGAGCACGTTACTCAGGACGGC
>JAOQGH010000012.1:54865751-54878916 GCA_025769975.1 Gallinago jamesoni
CTCCCTGAAAGGAGGGTGTAGCCAGGGGGGGTCGGTCTCTTCTCCCAAGTCCCAGGCGATGGGACAAGAGGAAACGGCCTCAAGTTGTGCCAGGGGAGGTTCAGGTTGGAGATTAGGAAAAATGTTCACACAGAAAGGGTTATCAAGCCTTGGACTGGGCTGCCAGGGAAGGGGTTGAGGCCCCAACCCTGGAGATATTTAAAAGCCGGGTTGCCATAGTGCTTAGAGACATGGTTTAGTGGTGGTTTTTATCAGAGTTAGGTTGATGGTTGGACTGGATGATCTTAAACGTCCCTTCCAACCTAGAGAATTCTATTATTCTATGATATTTTTTTTTGACAAAACATCATGTATTTCTGTTTAAGTTTAGTTTCAGGTTGTGTTCCCAAGAACAGAATTGCTTTGCTCTAGTTAGATGTGCTACTGAAGAGGGGTTCAAAGTACAGCTTTTATTCTTAAATTTATCCTGAAGTTTACATAGCCACATTATTAGTCATTATATCAGATTGCATTAATGATGGCCTGTTCAACATACTGCAAAAGGCTTTATTCAACCTAGAAATATGAAATGTCTAAAGTTAAAAAATAAAAGCCTGGATGACTACAGGTTTAATGGCTGGGTTAAACAGTTCAATTATTTTCTTCCAGCATTCCTTTTAAATACTGAGGGAGTTCTTTAAATACTGAAGAAATTCAATATAACTAACACATGTTACTAACAATGTAACATTCTTTAAAGACTAATGCATAAGGCTTGACAATGAGTTTTCTCATCTCAAGATTAAGATTATGTATTTTGTTGAGTTTCTATTTTGTAATTTCTCATTTTACTTCAAAAATAGGGTTACCTGCCTTCCATGTGGTTGTGACTTGAACTACACAACCCTAAACATATACTTCTGCACTAGGCAACATAAACTTCTAGCTCTAGGCAATCCTGCTTCAGCAGGGGAGTTGGACTAGATGATCTCTATCGTCCCTTCCAACTCTAAAAATAATTCAGTGAAATTCAGGATATCTTCCTTTGCAAAATATTCCTCATTTAACCACCATACATTAAAAAAAAAAAAGTGTGTTCCCATCTTAAATAAAATAAACTTAGCAATATGAATTGGTTAAATTATAGAAGCATGCATAAAATAAATGTTAAGAAGGACAACCCTTAGGCTATGAAGAATCCTAGGAAGCAGAGAAATGGGAAATCAAGATTTCAAACTGGAGAGGAAGCAATGGGGAAGTAGATATCTGTTAATCAAGTAATAACCAAAGTTTCACTAGTTGTGAAACTGGTTTAGGTCATTAATGCAGAATCTAAATCAGAGTAAATTAAAAAAATATAGAAAGGTAAGAAAGGGGGGGCATATATAATATGAAAGATTTTTTCATGTTTGTGGCAGAGATAGAGGAAGGTGGAGAGAGAGATTTTCTTTCACTTGGTGGAAGAATTAAGAATGACCTAATGCTGTATGCTTCAATTTCTGCCACTGTATAATTTTCTGTATTTTGAAATTAATCCTTGGAGGACAGTTTTAATCACTTCACCGTTAGAAGAGCGTTGGTAGTTTCTGTGAAGTTTTGGGCAGTTGATTGTTCTTGGGTCTGTACTTTTTAAAGCGTAGTTACCTGAAGGCTTCCCTTGTTTAAGCTAAGACTGTGTGATTTTGTTGAAAGACCTATCCAACTGATGCGATAAATACTGAGATTTAAGAGGCCTAGCAGACTTTTTCCAGGTCCCTCATGCAACACTAGTGAACTGAATATAAAGTTGTTGCACGTCTTGCAGCCTTTCAGCTTCATAAGCACTATAAATCAAGTTTACTCAATCACTAAGAAGACAGGTTAAATATATCCTATAATGGAAAGGACCAGTGTGCTTTCCTCATGCAGATAACATATTTTTTTCTTCCATTGTATTGAAGACATGTTAATATTATGTACCCATCTTTTGTAGCTGAAAAGGAGATCCAGTTTAAATGTCTGTACCCACTCCTCTGAGTTTTGGGAATTCACCTAAGGACTGTGTATAACCTCGAAGTTTGTATGTGGGTTATGCCCTCCCGTTGTTCACATTTCAGAAGGCTGAGCTCTGATGCGCTGTTTCCAATGGGAAACATTGGAAAGTTATTTTATTCCCGGGTAAAGTAGAGTTTACTTGGGATCCACAGTAAATAAAATCACTAAACTTTGAAATGCTTAGTCAGAAAACAGTATTTTCAGCATTACAAGTTAGATTAATTAGTGGCCACATATAATTTCCAAGTCATGGACCTCCAGATTTGCACATAATAAGCTGTGTGTTCCCTCTATGTCTGCCAATTAGGCAAAAAAGATATTAAAATGGTGAGATACGCAGGCAGTTTACGTTGTACCAGTCAAAAGTGTTGCAATTTCCATATTGGATCACAAGGTGCTTAATAACAGTTACACCTGAGCAGGTACCGTCCATCAGTCTTTAACTAATATCACATCCAGAAGCCCGCCACATCCTTTCGATACATAATGGCATTTGGAATATCACCGTAAGTAATTATTGAGGGAAAGTTTTGTATCATCCAAGTCAGAGACTAAAATTTGTGCTTTACTTAAATCTAGCATCATACGTGACCAGTCTCATTATTTTAAAGACAAAGAGCAGCTTCTCTTTCTGTCATCCCTCTGCAGCTAGATGTACACACCCAGGTGGAGATAGCTTGAGGTCACTCCAGTTACTGCTGCTGACTTCTGAGTTTTCTGGGAGATCCAGGCGACCAGGCAGAACTGCACAGTTTATTTCATTTTCTGTTGCTTCTCTACTAACAGATTGTCCATTTATTTGGGATAAGTTTGTGGGGGAGTCTGGGAAAATGGTGGAGAATAAAAAGTCAAGTCCATGAGAAGTATTAAAGCTTCTTTTGTAAACCTTGGCTCTCATGTGAGTGCACCTGAGGACAGTACTTGTCTGGTATATAGATATATGCAGGCACATACATATATATATACACACACACACACATATATATATAAAGATACACAACTCTTGTCTCCTGAAAGCTACCGTATAATAAGGAATTGTCTGTACTATGTGTGTATCTTTACATCTCTCTTGTGAGAAGGGCTAACCTTTCAGTGAGCCTGAAAAATCCCAGCAAACACATTACTTGTGTCAGTAGCCTTGTAGGGATTGGAAACAATTTCCTTAACATCTCCAAAATGGACCGGTTTAGCCTAGGTGGATGTGAAGGGAAGGAGAGTGTGAAAGAACATTTCAATGTGAAAGAACATTTGCAGTTCTATGATATTAGTTTTGGGGTTTTTTTAGAGACAGTTGAAGAAATTATTGTTTTTGTGAGGTTTATTGTTGCCCTTGCAGTAAAGGCCCCCAGAGATCAAAATACTACACGCATAAAATAAAGTTTCTCTTCTTGGTCAATAAAGCGACATTTTTTTCATCTTCTTTTGGAAAAAAGAAGTAGACTTCAGGAAAGATCTCTGACAGTGTTTAGTGTGTTCAAGAGAACCTGCTGTATACTTTTAAAGAGAGTAGGACTAGGGCTCAGTGCCCAGCAGAGCCTGCTTGATTTCCAGTAGCTTCAGTAAGGACTTCTGGGTGGAATGGCGAAAGTCTGGCTTAGCTACTCGCTGGATGTGCCTTTATGGCAGGTGGGAATGTTCTCTCTCTTGTTGAACACAACTGGTAGGTGAACTGGAAACAGAGAAAGATCCCCATTTTTAATAGCATTTCCATTCTTTGTACTGAACGAGCAGTTTCCTTTTATTTGTGTTTCCACATTGGAACAAAATTTCCAAGTAGGTTGTTGTTTTGGCGTATAAAAGGATAGCGCATGACTTCGGGTGTGACTATTTAAGGTTTTCTACTGTTTTGTAGACAGAATACAGGGCCAGCGTATTTCAGCAGCTTTGTGCCAGCCTGGTGGCACGAGGCAGCCGTGAACCTGACTTAACAGACCAGTTAGATTGGGTTTATGGCCTCTTCGGGCTGTTGGAATGTTGCAGAACAGCTGGAGTGCATTGCTGATGGTATTTGGCCCTGAATTGCTTGTAAGGCATGAGATACCCTTGTGTGACTGTCCCACGGAGATTCTCTCAGAGCTGCAGCCATCTAGTGACTGCGCACCAGCAAACTTGGGCTTTCAATGAAGGCACCTGCTACGTACCACATCAGGTGGCTTTCACGTTAGTAGACCTGATGTACTTCGGAAGCGGCGCCAAACACCATAATTAATCTCATTTCAGCTAAAAGATGGATGCATCTATGCCATTACAGCACAGATGAGGCATGCACTTGCAAAGGGAATCGCTGGTCGTTGCTCTTCCTGCGTTCTGGTTCCTCTCGCAGAACCCTTCTGGAGCACGCTTTTAATGCCTCTTAAATGAAGCAAAGCAGAAAACTGCACACCTGGGGGCAGCCCTACTGCATCCCAACAATTTATGAGCGTTCAGTCTACAGGGCTAGACTACAGTTCATCCCAAATACCGAGCCTGAATACTGCCCCCTGACCCCCCCACCCCTCAAATGGTGGACTTCATGTGCTTACCATTATCAGTTCCACTCCAGGTCTGCTCTTACTTCTGTTCCACTATTGCTAATCAACACAGGGAGAGGTAAGACACTTGTCCATGCCACCGTACACCCAGGAGTGACATTAGGTTTCCTGAAATTAATAAAGTCTTTGCTGTAATTTCTGGATGCCTGAGATAGGATTTTAGCCCTTTGAGGAACCCAAGTTGAATTCCTTCCATTATATAATATCACTACTGAAGTTTTTCAGGGATTTTCCTCAAGCTTTTCTCTTTTGCAACTTTGGGTTTTTTTAACAATTGTATTGTAACAGCATATTCCAACTCCAGCTGCTTTCTTCAAGGACTCTTTGTAAGTTCTGTGGATCTAGAGTTCTCCAAATCTGCACAGACACATTGGTGGGTTTGCTCACGCTCTCTCTCTCCCTCCCCTCAAAGAATAATCAGTTGAGACTTCAGGTTACTGAATTTTCTATATAATGAGGCAATAGATAATATTGCCTTTAACACAGCCATGTCAACATAAAGCTGGTGCAGGGAAAATCTTTACATAGTTAAATCTCAAGCAATTTCATCCTTAGTAACCATCAAGACAAACCTTTTTTTGTGTTGTATTTCCCAAATGCTTGCTGTTGAGGCTGAAGGCACATCTTTGTGGCTGATTCATGGGGATGTGCATTGGCTTTTTATATCTTGCTCCCTTCATGCAGTGCTTCCACTTGGTTTTGGTTTTCATCTGGCATAGGGGGGGGAGGTTGAGCCAGAGATGAGCTCTCCCGCTGTAGAGAAAACATGAGATTTTCCAACTGGACATTGGAAGAAGAAGCAGTGCTGAAGGTGGATTGAATCAATTAGAGGGAAAGACAATGTGCTGACTTAAGTGCATAAGCCACAGTTTTACTCTTGTTGCCCAATGTACTTGTATTTTAATTACCATCAGCTGAAGCCAGCGTAAATCTTCAAGCACTGCACATTATGAGATGCTAATTAGTGAAAGGGTGTTGCATTGAACATCAGCTTCAGTTTACAACCTAATTGAAGATTTTATTCCTGTAGATTGTATTGCAGCAACCCAATCTTAAATTGAGAACAACATAAATTTCATTAACGAGGTCCACTTCCCCCACTCCAAAAGTCTCATTCCTTAGCCCAGATGGAGATGCTATTAAGAAAATAAAATGTTTATACAGACAGCTGTTATATGATCAGCTATTAGCAGATGAAATTCCAAAGCTACTTGCAGGTTGTACACTCAAATAAAAGTTGCCAATAAGAAGAAAAGATATAATCACCCTGTACCTCCTGACTGATGTTTTTGGTAACTAGCAATTACCCATGGTGGTTTAGCTGTCTAGGTGTCTCAGTTTGTTATTTTAATTTAGCTTTCATCCAGGTCCTTTGATTAATCCCTTGTTACGTACGTCCTTTTGTTACTTTCAACAAACAGTATTCCCTAAGCAATAGTTTAGAAACACAGCTTCCCTTGGCTAGTCAATTCTAAATTATTTTTGGTTAGATGCAAGGTGACAAACAAGTATTTCCATATTCAATTCCAATTTCCATAATACTCAATTAAAGAGATTGCCACAAAGTCTTCCTAATGTCATTGTAGGCTCTTTTGGGGAAACAGGAGATTCTGACTGGGTTTACATCTATGTAACTTCATTGCTCTGAATTGAGTAAGATTTGAGTTTTAAAAGCAGAATACAGTATGGAGGCAAATAGATCGTGAATATAGCCAAGTTCTTTGGTGAGGCCACCTCATACCCATAGCCACCCGTACTCAAACCACTGGATCTTCACACAGACCAAGGGAGCCATATGCCCTTTGGGAACCATCCGTGACTCCCTACTGAATCGTGTTCCCAAATTGTTTAGGAGAAAGTAAGTTGGTTTAGGCTAAAGACACGCCAGAGACCATTGGTGTGTTGTGACTTTGGACAACAGTGCTCCAGCTACTGAAAATACTCCAGTGCTACGTTCAATGCGTGAGCTGGCAGTTGGTGTTGTTACAATACTGGAATCCTATGAATGACCAGTGTCTAGATTTCATTTTATTCATTAAAAACCTACATAAAGCAACAATACAAATATAAATAGCAAGTAATTTTTTCATGATTTCAGGGACCGGTTAGCTGTAGCAAGGCCTTGCAAGTGTTCATTGTATGTATTACTCGAAATAATGGGCTCTTACAACTTACAGGTGTCACACAGGTTTTGTGAATTTATAGGGGCAAATGACATTACATCCATGAGTCACAGGCCATTTTGTGAGCAACATTAAGACTGAGATCTGTTTTTCATGCTACTGTGACTTCATATCCTGTCTGAATTTAGGAGGTAAGTTTTATGCTGATGAAATTCTCCTTTATTCTGAATCTTGAAACTTAAAAACAAATCGGAAGAGCTCACCATTGCAGAGGAAAAAGTGTTTTTAATCTGGAGTGATTTTTTGGTCAAATCATATTTTTATAGCTTTATCCTGCACATAGATTACCACAATTAGCAAATAGCTGACCATTTGTATGGACAAGTACTAATTTACAGTAACGTATTTGTAAAGATAGAGCAAGGAGAAGGAACAGTGTGGACAATTAATGAGAAGCAAAACAACATAGCAAATCACTAAACACAGTTAAGGCTCTCTAAGGAGCAAAATGCCTAATTTTGAAAATTGCCTTTCTCAGCTTGAAAACCTGAGTTAGTATCCAAAACCAAAGAGACTTGTCAGCGGAGAGAGATGTTGAGGAAAATTAGCCTTAGTTGGTATGCTACAAAGATATTTATTCCTATTAGCATCACTTAGTTTTATATTAAGCAAGCACTTTTTAAATGGCATGCGCTAGCTTTTTGTTTGTTTTCCAATTGAACTGATTGGTTGACTGTTTGGCATCCATCTGAGACACATACATCATTTATAGTGGGGGTTCAAAGTGTTTGTGTTTATTTTTGTGGTACAGAAGCGCTCTCAAGACCATTGTTTAAAGGGATGACTTCCAAGGAAATAGTGTCATTCTGGCCATCACTAAGGTTTGCAGGATCTTCCTATTCTGAATCAACACAAAGTGGAATATTCCAAAGCACTGGGCAGTAAGGAAGTAGAAAATCAATTATTCCTCATTTTTGAAAATCCTATTATTTCATTTGTATTTCTAAACCTGACCTTGGGAGCTTCGCTTTGGCCTCTTACTTTAAAGAGAAAACCATGAATGATGATTTTAATACCTATTGTATTTATTCAGATGAGCATGGGTGATCCTATCCAAAATGACCAACAGGAGAAACTTTACCATATTACGTATCTGCTTGAAAATTAAGTACAGTATAAAAATTAATGCATTTTCTGCTCATCTCAGTTAAGTTTCTGTGATTAGGTAAAGTCCAAAGGTGTTCACGGTTTCCCCTTAAAAAAATAGTTGCCCTGTTCTTTGGGAACTCTTGTATGAGAAAAATGCAAGTGGTAAGGAAATGAAGGAAGAAACCTGCTATAACATTATGTGACTTATTCTGTCTGGGAAATGTGTGGCCAGTGGCAGAATTTTGCAGTTCATTTATGTAAGCAACACACACGTTTAAGAAAGCAAGTCCCAATATGATAGTAAATGTGACTTTTTCATTTCTTTTGATGGATATTAGTTTTTTCCTTGTTAAAGCACGAGTCAATCTCTACTCATGTAGAATTTGTCAATATTCAGAATTTAAGTGTTGCTTCAAGCCTCAGAGTAACTCTCTGTTGCCCAAATCACTACTGTGGATCTATTAAAAGCTCTCTAATACCTTAAGTAGAATAATTTTTTTCTGGTGCATGTACCACCTCTGTGCTATCAGATTGTTTCTAAAAGATGAAAGATACTCTTCAATGTAGTAATAAAGGCTGTAGGAAGATTAGACAGGGATTAGTTATATAGGAATCCCTTTTCAAAAATATTTCTGTAAATAACATATGTTAATATTTTTACTAGAGAATACTATTACATTTTGATCTCCAAAGATTCCCATGGTTGTTTTAAACTGATGGAAAATAGCCATTCAATTATAAAACAGATAAAAAGGAAAATAAATGATTCTCTGTAGAAGGTCTGTATTATTTTGCATTCACCAACTGTGCATGTAACTGTATCTTTTCCAAAATAGAAATTATTTTTTAAATATATTCTTCCCGGAAGGTAACATTATTCTTGCTTTTTCGTATCTGGTGTGTTAACATTCCACTCTAAAAACTATATACAGTTAAATCTTACACAACCAGCTGTTCTACATGCTCTCTGTGTTCCACAGTGGTACAATGTTTGATTTATATTTCTATTGAAAAAAAAGTCTTATTTATGACTATAACACAGAAATGAGTCAAGTAGCTTTGTATGAAAAACGTTGAATTCATTGCACCTGACAAAGGACAGTGTAAACGATCCTTCACAATCCTGTTTGCTCATTGAAACCTGATGTAGTTTAATTTTCCATAGGAACATAAGGAACCAGCTAGCAAATAATGGTGTGAGCCTCTGAACTGACCATTTTTTCAATCTCCTCACCTGACCCCACGCACTGTTTTCAGAATCATTCTGGCTCACGGGTGGAAGGCAGTTTTTTCTCCGAAGTAGACCTGTTCCAGACTTCTGCTTGCAGGAGCTGGCATAAAACCGAACCAAATTAACCCCAGCAATTGCTGGAAGTGGCTTCACTAAACTATAATGGACCTCGTTTCTGGGAACAAATTTCACTTCTTGGCACTTACCTCTCAGGAATCTGTATTGGGAAACTGTTCACACGGAGCCCATACAAGTGGATGCAGGTATAGGAGACTTCCAGTTTTACCATGAGGCACCCCAACATAAGCATAGATTTCTCTAGCTGAAAGTATTTAATAAGGGGAACAAAACTAAGCAATAATTTGCAAGGGCATTCAGAATAGAGATATAACTAAGTACATACATAAACATAGATTTCTTCCCAAAAGCCTAGCCAAGAGTGCTGGCTATTAGCAGAACATTAGTGGTAGCATTTTTAGTCTAAATAACAAGTAATTAGCCAACCGCATTAAACAATAATGGGAGCTAGCGATCATTTTTTTTTTATCAGCAAAATTAGCCTGGACTCATTTTAAAACAACATTTAATACAAGCAGCTTAATGAATATGTAAAAGGTAAAAGTTATGCACAAAACCAAATGTACTCTGCAAACTAAAGATAATTACTGTATCTTGACTGTTATGCATGAACTTCTATAGCACAGTTTTTTCCCCACTTCTCCTTCATGTGCCTGCATAAATTGTGGCAGTATTGCTGGTTTCTCCGAAGGATTCAGCTTGATATGCAGAATGAAGTAAATTACTGATCGTTTTTGATGAAGCTCAAGATCTTCGATCTGCATTTTTGATACAAGATCTTTGAGAAGCCCAGCTTAATAATAATTACTATTATTATTATAAAAAATATTTTCACAACAGGGTAAGGGCAAAGTAGCTATCTCCTTTCTCTGTCTGGGAGCAAATAATCTGCGGTGGTGGATGCTGAATCTATATAGACACTCCAGATGCCCTGGCCCTTAGGGTGCCTAGATGTAACCTGTATCCATTGGGATAATTCTGTGCCTTGAAAGGGACGATGAAGCGCGGCAGGACCTGATCGTAGTGGCACCGTCACGTTCGGTTCTTTCAGCAGAAATTTGTGAAAGCAGAAAACAAGAAATAAATGTAACATCGTTTAGAGTTTGTTCATTATGTACAGCAGTGCATTGTTTATCTTAATACAGCCTGGTGGCTGGCAAGGATCCTCAGCCCTTGCTCTGGGAAAATGTCCTCTGTATTGACCACGTGTCTCACCTTTTGTTTTGTTTTCAAGCTTTTCATAAGTACTTTAATATAGTAGTATTGAAGTCTACTTGGCTATCCAAATCAGGTACGTGAGGCATTTATCAATCAGCACCTGTTATAATATAATCCTTACAGTTTGGCCCTGCATTTTCTTACTGGCCAGAAAATGTTCTAAAAAAGCAGTTGAAACGTTCTGCCTTAACAAAGACGACGCTTGGTTTTCTACGCAACAAATAAAGTCACTATAACTCGGCCAAGTGATAGAGTAAATTCTATGCGTTTGTCAAAAAATCACTTACGCTTAAGGTTTGCATTCATGAAATGTAAGTCATGGCGATAGGGCCAAAAATAGGCAGAATGCAACCAGGCTATTTCTTTGAAAAGTTTGTGGATGCAGATTTGAAAGTCTTAAATTTTGAGATTGAAACCACTGCTTGCTGCCTTTTACAACCCCAAATTTGCGCTTTCACTCCGTAGGGAAATCCTTGTAGCAATAGAGTTAGGAATGAAAAATGCATCCTGCTTGTGTGCTTGGTAATCTCGAACAGCTCTGTAAATGTTCTTATAAAATACACAACCTACAGTCCTCATTACTGAATTGCAAGTGGCATTCCCGGGAGCCCATTTGTCCATCTGATTAAATTAAAATATGTCTGTTCAGTTCAAGCTTGTACTGACATATCTTTTCCTTTAGTTATACTTGGGAGCAGTATTGAGGAATTTTGTCCAGCAGGTGTTGCTCATTCAAATAAGAACAAAGAAATTCAACAAAATAGGGGTGTTTGTTTGTTTGTATTTTTGTCTGTACTCTAAAGATCTCCAGCCAGAGTATTCTGTGAAGAAGCAGCTACCAAATCCATTTTGGATGAGTTTAACACAAAAGTACCCGTTAAATTTGTGCTGTTGCATTGTGGGGACTTACGGTTGTAAAAAATATAATTTGAGATGCTGGATACTGTGTTAAAAACGTTAAGCTTGTTTCAAATGTGTTAAGAATGGCCAGCTGGCACCACTGCAAGGTACTGTTTGACAGGGCTTGGTTAACAGCTGGTGTGAAAGGAGAATCCTCTCCCAAAGAGAAGTTGTAGCTGTAGGTGCCACGGTGTGAAATGTGATGGTTTATGTGGTTCTTTCACAACAAGTGAATCATGGAGGCGTTGCTTCTGCTTTTGTCACTAAATCTTGCAAATTCAACACAGAGTAGGTCAAATAGAAGGATTTTTTTTTTTTCTTTCTCAGATACCATCACCATCAGACACCATCACCATCTCAGACACCATCACCATCAGACATAGGAAAATTCTGTTGACCAAATGATACCACAAACACTACCTCAGCAGCTCAGTCCTCTTCAGGGGGCTGACTTCTGGGGTGGCCGTGTGTCCCTGTTGCTGGCCGTGGGCCTGCAGAGGTGTCACCCAACAGGGTTTGGTAAGCAGACCTCTCTCAGTGCACTGAAAAATGAATGCTGCTCGGTCGCTTGTGCATATGCTGGTTGTATCCTCTACAGAGAAGTAGAAAGCAGTGGAGGTTGACCTTGGTCACTCAAGTAGGCAGAGGTGATCAAACCTGGTGGGGTTAGAGCTGGTGACCAGGGACGTGCTGTTCTTCCACAGTTGCTCCTCACATGGAAGCGGGAAGGTTGTGAGAGACGACAGTAAATATCTGTTGTGCCTCCTCAGCTCACCCCGAAAAACGTTTTTAAGAGTTTTCTTCCGAAACACATTTTGGGGATTATCCTAGTTATTCAGAAAGGAGGTATTTGTCATTCCATATGATGAGTCTTGAGCCTGCAGAATTTCCTAGTAATTACACAGCTGGGAATGACTCTGTATTCTGATAGAATGAGTGACAACTGAATTTAATATCAGTCTGAAAAACTACTGGACTTAGACATAAAATGTGTGCCTCTAACATTAACTTTTATGTATACTAGTAAAAACATGACAAAATAGAGGAAAGTTTGTTCTAATACGATTTCTGCTGTTTAGTTTGGGGTTTTTTTTTTTAATTTTTATGGTGCCTGTGGCTCCCTTATACTTGGAAGAGAACTGGAGTGGAAGTACAGCCTAGAGGAATGTTAAACTTTGGTGAATGATATATTCACAGCAGATAATATTTCCACATAAGCGTGCATTTGGGTTGATTTAATACATTGTAGAGGACTGGAATTTTTTAAATTAATATCTTAACATAAAGAGTGAGTTCTTTCAGCTTTGTGTGGTTATTCATCTTGTGAGTTGTCCATGATTATTTTTGAAAGTTTTCTGATCTTTAATATCTTTGGAACTCTAAAATGGTAAATGGTGGGGTTTTTTGTAATTGGTTACCAAAATTGTATTTATTTCCTTCTTAGTATTCAGCTTTCATCTTCTCCTCTTTTATGATTTCATATTAATCTTTTATTTGGTATCTCAAGCACAGGCTGTCACACAGGTGCAAAATTCAGTCCCTCACTAGAGAGGAACAGAACTTGAATAGTATATTCATTGCAAATAAACAGATCTTGAGCACTGCTCCTCTGTCTTTAAAAACCTGCACTTTACACCTTCTTTTAGACATAAATATGTGAAGCCTAGCTCAGAAAATGAGAGATCCTGGGGTGCAAGGGGAAGAGCGTGGCCAGTAGGTTGAGGGAAGTCATTCTCCCCCTCTACTCAGCACTGGTGAGGCCACAACTGGAATCCTGAGTCCAGTTCTGGGCTCCCCAGTTCTAGAGGGACAGGGAACTGCTGGAGAGAGTCCAGTGAAGGGCAACAAAGATGATTCAAGGACTGGAGCATCTCCCTTATGAAGAAAGGCTGAGAGAGCTGGGACTCTTTAGCCTGGAGAAG
>JAOQGH010000012.1:54892703-54930594 GCA_025769975.1 Gallinago jamesoni
TCAGTTAGGTTGACGGTTGGACAAGATGATCTTTAAGGTCCCTTCCAACCTAGAAGATTCTGTGATTCTGTGATTCAACCACAGCCCCTTCACCCATTCCTGCAGTGCATTTAGGCAGTACTTCTAAAAAACCTGGGGAGTCGGGGCATTTTTATGATTGTTAGTTGCAGGGATAGAGGCTTCACGTTATCGTGTGGTGGGCTGTGTAGAAAGAGAGTTTAAAAGCTCCTGCTGTGGCGCTGCCCCGTGGTCCTGCCTGGGTCACTGCGTGGCTGGGAGCCAGGACTGCTTTTGTGCAGACAGCATCCAACAAGGGAGAGGGGGTTTGTATCCTCTTCCCCGGCCATATGTGAGTTTGTCACAGTCTGATCATAGGGATCTAGGGCTGTTAGAGCTCAGCATATGACGAAACCCCTAGCATTTTCTTGGTATGTTACTTTAAGCACTGAATTTGATTCTAAATAGGCTTTCAAGAGCCTACCTGGCTAAAAATGCACATGAGGAAGAGTGATAAAGCCACATTCATTCCCCTTTCCCTCCCTTCCCGAAAGAAACCCTTTTCTTAAGTTGAAATACTCTCTAGGCTCTGCGTTCGGTTTCAGGGGAAAACACTTGAGACCCAGGGAAAAAGCTGAAGTCATATTGGTGTCTGTCTGAAAACATGTAATGTGGAGGAAAGAGACCGAGCATGAGGAGGAGGAGGAGCTGTTCAGAAGCTGAGTCCCAGGAAAGCCAGGTTTTGGTGTGATCTAATTTTAGCTTTAAAAGCCCACATGTTAAAATAGTTTAATTACAGACTTCGAAATAGAACATCAAGTAGGACATGGTGCCACTGCCCTTGCTTTTACTCTAAAACCTGTCGCCTGGGACCTCTTACAATATCCCTAATTTCTGAGCAGCCAGAAAACCTGTGCCATTAACAAGAAATAAATTAGGTGCCCACAAAGCAGTTCCTTACTAACAGCTCCCCGTAGAGTGAGACAGTAATTTTACCTTCCTGGATCAGTGTAAAGCAAGGTATTACTGTGTCGTTTAGTGCAACAGATAGAGAAACTTAATACCATGAAAAATAATAGGTGTTTCCCAAAACAATTGACCGTTTTTCATTGCTAGAGGATATTAGAAGTTAGGCTTAGGAAGTCAGCCATATCTGCAGAAAATCATCTTCCACATCATTTCCTCTCACTGTTTTATTTCTGCATCCTAATCCTAGGAACCCGGGCCTATTCCAGGATTAAATCCTTCTCTTCAGCTGATTCTTAATAACATTTTGGGTGACTGTAGCCACTGTGCCTGTCTAGCAGATCTAGTGATTTATTTCTTTGCCAACTTGTCACCAACTGGGCATTTAAGACAGTTAGTCAAGCTCTAATCATTCATATATCTCAAATGCATATTCTGATAGTATAGGATTGGAAACTTTGTAGATGCATGAAATTGTTAGCTCTGAGCAACAAAGAAAATCTTTCTTATAAATAATGTATGTTTAATTTGACAAGGTTCTTTCATTCTGAGAAAATCTTCTGCCATTCTCTAATCTTGTTGCTCTGATGGGTCCCATCAAATGTCCAGAAGAGCAGCTAGATGGCACTGAAAATAAGCAAGGCTTTTAATAATTCTTCCTACAAAAATGACCTCATGGAAATTTAATGTGTATACAGTATATTGGAAGATAAATTCTACATCAGCATGTAGGTTTCAAAAGGGACAAGGCTATTAAATAGCACATCAGAAATAGTGCAAGATGAAAAGTTACAGTTTGATCGCACAGTCTTCCTTGAAAAGTAAGGTAGAAATGGATAAAGGTTAGATGGGGAAGAAAGGTAGAGGTGAATGGAAAGAGAAAGGTTAAATCAAAAGAGAACATGTTAGAACAAAACAAGTCTTTAAAAATAAGATTGTAAAAGTGCTCACCATGTGCAGACAGGAAGGGGGAAAAAAAAGGGGGGGGGGGGAGAGTGAAGAAATAATTCATCAGTAGATCACAGAGCAGGAAACCAGCTGCTAATATAGAAGTAGAAGTGATCATTTTATCCAGCAAGGAAATGGTAACAGCTATAATTAAAAAAAGAAAATTGAAAAATAAAAAAGAATGGGATAGAGGTTTGACATTTGATCCAGTGGGAGGTAGAAAACTGCAATGGATAATGACTTTGGTTTCAGATGCATGTCTGTGGTCTCCTTGTCGGAGGGCAGACATAGAAAAGTTAGCTAGCTACAGACAAAGGACTACGGCTAAAGAAGTCCATCTTAATTAGGAGTGCGTTTCGTACATGGGAATAAGAAGCCTCATCTTTTCTCCCTATGCAAAATACCAGTTTGCAGT
The DNA here is from genome assembly GCA_025769975.1 of Gallinago jamesoni. Classification (NCBI taxonomy): domain Eukaryota; kingdom Metazoa; phylum Chordata; class Aves; order Charadriiformes; family Scolopacidae; genus Gallinago; species Gallinago jamesoni. The sequence goes on from JAOQGH010000012.1 coordinate 54,895,030, forward strand.
TAAGAGAGGGTGAAGGATATGAAACTGGCAGCTCCTGTGCCCCCCAGCTCAGCTGGCAATGCTCAGTAAGTGAGCTGGTGCCCGTGTGACAGCAGTAAATTATTGCTGCATGAAAGCCAGATACGGCACTCGAAACACTCGTTACGTTCATGTTGGGAGCAAAAGGGAACCCATCTCATACATGGAGGCAAGGGTCTGATGTTAGCACAATTAATGTTTTAACAGTCTAACGGAACAAATTAACTAATGCAAAAAAGCTTCACTGATAAAAGAGTTGAAATTGTCATCTAAGAAAACTGCCTACTGTCTACCCCGTTTCTCCCATTGAATCTTTCAATGGTCCTCTGGATCCTAAGGTTGGTACTCTAGTAGACAGACTCACGATGGGCACCAGCACCCCAAGTCCTTCTCTAGATAAAGTACGATGGTCACGGTGAGGATTTCTTCCTCATCAGTCTTGGGACTTGTCTTCTCATCACAGTCTGCTTCTGTGTCATCAGTCTACAGCTAAAGGTCAAAAGTTATACAGCTGCCTCTTCCATCCTCAGTTAAACCAAAGGGCTACAGCTTGTTTTGCAGGGACTACAGGGGTCTCTCAGCCCTTCACTGTCCATGGAATTCACTGACCTCCAGTCCCTCCAGGCCAGGCACCAATCTGGTGGCCACTGGCAACTGTTAACCAAGGTACAACGAGCTCAGGCAAAACCAGCCAAGTCCTGAGAGCCTGTTCTGTCAGGTGGCACAAAGCCTGTGTCTGGGCAATATGGGGCAAAGCAAGGGAGAAAAAACATACTTTGGATCATATTTCTGCCTTTGTAATACTTCAGACAAAAGGACCTACCTTTGAATAAGGCTATTGCACCATTGAAACTCTAAGATGCTTTAGAAGCCAAGGTGAAATGGATATTATCAGCAGTGAGAAGCAACATTTGTGGTTTAATTCCTGTAAGAGGTTACTGTGCAGGTTGCCCTTGTATGTATGTGCTGTGGTGTTCTTTGTCAACAGCTTTCTTTCTAATATTCATTTTTGTTAAAATATTTTCAGATTGTATTCTGTTCCATTTCTTGTGTGTTAGATTCTGCTATATCTCAGCTTAGTGCCACGCTGTTCAAGTAGCCCTGTTTTCCTTCAGGAAAGATACGTTTGGTGAAATGATTTTGTGGTCTGATTTTCAAAAAAAGTGACAAATGAATGAGTCAATAATAGATGAATAGTAATCAACGGACAATTCTGTGAGTAGTGGAATTAATGGCTAGGATTGTGTCGTATATTATTAGTCTTTTATAGGTCTGCCTCCTCACCACATTTCCCATGATAAATCTAATCATCTAGAGGCAAGCATGACACTATTACTATGCTGCCAAGCATCTACTGATAGGTAAGGTGCTTGAAATCCAGTAGAAGACATAATGGCCCGTTACTTTTTTTCACCAATACGGGCATAAGTTTGTATCCCTCTTCTGCTCGTGTTTCACACAACTTGCAGTACCTTAGCTATCAGGGAGACTTGAGCCCTCTTCAGGATTGCCTGCTGATGGGTTCCAAAGTTTTAGTGTTGATAAAGAGAAATCAATCAAATCATGCAGAGAGAATGAGGTTCTGCTAGTCATGGCTATTTCCATATAAAGCTGCTTTAAAAATCATCTAGATTTGTGAAACGTTTCTTCTGTATCGATCACAGGATTAGATAGTGGCCCTTCTAAGATTTCTAATAGCAAATTATAGAGAGAAATATAGAGTCTCACTAGAGAGAAAAGTGAGACTGAGTGAGACAGAGCTACAAGTGAAAAGAACAGTATGGTACGTATTAAACAATTTGAAACTGAAAGATAGAGAGAAGGAAGAATTATAACCACTTGATTAAAAGATTTGAACGTGTTTTCTACTATTGGAAAAAGACTAGCCCTTAAAAAAGAAAAAATGAGTTCATCAGTGGTTCAACTGTGCTTATAGAGTGGAAGCACTGCAATCATATTTTGCATCTGACAGTAATTTCAGTAGTAGTCACAATAATATTTTGGAGCCGAACTTGATAAAGGTGAAGCAATGAGCTAATGGCATGTGTCGTATGTAGTGATTTTATTATTCATTCTCAGAGGTTTATTGCTCTTTCAGGAGCACTTCCTTCATGGCAGAGTTTTGTCATAAAATTATTTGAGAAGAGTCTGCAGTCAGTTACATTTGGATCTCCTGAAAGATTATTTCAAACTAATGCTGGTGTAAGTGTTGAGCAGAATCTGGGTCATTTTACCCACATCTCAGCATCCTTCTGAGTTGAACGTCAGAACAATAAAATCTTTGCAGTTACTGAAACATAAAGTACCAGAAAACAATTCAGTTATGTGCAATATATGTTGATATATTCAAATATCCATTGATCACAGCATTGCAAGAGTCCATTTTTGATTGGACATGCTAGACTAATCAGTAAAAATGCCAGATGGAGTTGCTGAACTGAAAAAGGGGAAAAGAGCGTAATAGACTCTGTATATATTTTAAGAAGCAAGACAATAAAAAGTTAGCAAAGTTTTACAAACAAGAGAAGTTCATCCACTCAGTTTTAAATAATTTACAGCTGTAAATGAAGCAAATAATTTCTATTTCTTCTAAATACCAGAGAAAGAAGAATATCTTCATGCCAGCAGAAAGTCTGTAGACATTCCAAATAATATAATTTTGGATGTTGTGAGAACAGAGTGCAGTAACTTCTTCCTCAAAAAGAATTTGCATATTCAATGAGCAATATTTTGAGTTTTCTATTTTGATTGCCTTTCACTCAAAAAGAGCTCCAAAGCCTTTGTAGCTGTTGTGTGTTCAGGCGAAGAAATAAATGCATCACACAAGTTTCTAAGGACTTACCTCTCATTTTGGACCAGCGTTGTGTCTACTTTTGCAGCCTTTCTCTGGCAGAACAGGATCTCATAATGAACAATTAAGGTATTATGATGGTGAAATTGAGCCCTCTGCCCTGAGAGTAAGTGTGGCTTATCCAGAAGAGGGTTTGAGTAAGACTAAGAGCAAGGGATAAGACTTGTGATTGTCCTTTGTGAAACGTGAACTTCATCCATAGTGGTTTAGGGACAAAGAATGGGCCAAAATACATGTATGAGAACTATATTACCACCTATTCAAGGACCTAAACGCAAACTCACTTTTAAAATAGGGTGTAAGGGCTGGAGTGGTGTGCCTGCTCCCAACGCCCCCAGTGAGTGTAGGAAAACGCATTCTCCAACGCATACAACACTGCCCACAAACCAGGTGACACGGTGGTTTCCTCCATTAAAATGTAATTAAGAATTCTGAACACTGGAGCTAGTTGGATGGTTGTTTTTCACATTTTCAGTGGTCAAGTTTTGGGACTAGAACCTATGATCCATTTCTGCTATTTCTTAGTTATTCTTTCATCTCCAGCATTTCATATTTCAAATTGTCGTGTAAGCCCTTGTTTTTTCTCTCTCTTTGATATTATCTTGGGTTTTGGTTTGTTTCAATCTTTATAACACTGTATTAATTTTCATAATGTTTTATTGTGGGCAAGGTCATGTGGATTTAATTCTTTTACCCAGTTCCTTTGTAATCTCTCTATGGCATGGTCACTGATTGTTTAGAGAGTTTTTTATCCTGAGGCAGAGCTAGCTGCATGTTCCTGTCATTCTGACCATCATCATAATTTATTTTTAATATATACATTTTAAAATCTAAAATTGTAGTAGATTTTGTTCTGTTAAGACCTAAAACAGTTCAATGGCCTTATAAATTATTCATTTTAAAAACATTGAGAAGAAAGACTTCAGGAAAGAGATTATCTTAAACAGTGCCATGTTCAGAAATGTAATAATTAAAGCTGGTAATTAACTAGTAAGAGAAGAATGTAGTCTTGGAATTTCTGAATAAAGAGTAAGTCTGAATGGTCTATCTTTAATGAAGTAAAATACAGAGCTCTGGAAATAATGTGCTAAGAATACAGAAATGAAACAAACAGCAAATGATATTTGTCTGTGCTATGTCATTCAGTAATTACAAACCATTAGTGATCAGTAGCAGGGAATTTATAAGCAAAAGTTTGCAGCAAGCAGTGTTGCAACATTCCAAGGAAATCTATGATGTCAGTTCTGCTGTTAGGATAGGACTTGCCTACAGTTTGGGTTGATCACCTGGTCCGGTCACGTTTGTTGTACCTTTTGTAGACGGAAACTGCCCAAACCTAAATAAGATGCTAGAAATGTAATAGAATTTCCATGCAGTGTTTAGGACATGCATAATGCATTCATTCAAAACTGGTCTGATTTTTTTCTGAATTCTAAATATGACTCTTGAAAATTTGATTGGGGGGGGGCGGTTGGAGTGGGGATGGGTGCATTGGTCAGGCAGCCTCTAATTCTCACTGCTGAATAGTAGTGCCATTAGAAAAATGTTTCTGATGAGCGTTGGGTTTGCTGAGTGGCCAGGGGTAGCTGGGCTGGGGAAGGAGGATGATGTACATATACATAAGTACAGCCCCTGAGGTTGTTCTTATGACTGTCATTGGCTCAGATATTCATATGAAATCAGGCATTTCTAATAAAATAGACCACACGTAATGAAGTGAAATAAAATAAATCAGAAATGTGCATGTACTAAAAATATAACCATCTACATATGTAGCTAAATATACGTATACATGGTATATATATATGTATTTTTAGATATATATGCATGCCTACCTACACATACCTACGTATTGGAATCCATTGAGCTAGCAGCAATCCATTTTGTATTCTTGTTTTGTCTGCCTTGTGTCAGAACATGGTAATTCTCCATACATAAATTTTAGAAGACATGGGGAGTTTCTTTTGTTATTAAATTAATTCATTTTTGTTTGGATTCCTTCCTCATCTTGTAAGGTTTCCTAAATAAACAAGCAGAGAGCTGTGCCAATTTGGGACTCTCTCATTTTTGTGCACCACCTTTCTCCTCTTTACTTTTCATCTCTTTCTGACAAAAAAAACCCAAACCCTTACTATACAGGGGAAAAAAAAAAAAGAGGTGAAAGTGAGATAAGGCAGACAAAAGGTAGTAGGAAAAAAGAAGATATTTAGACATTAGATGCAGAATTCAAAAGGAAAATAAAAGAAACACTTTTTGACAAAGGTTTGAAGGAATGTTCAGTCTTATCAGAGAAATTCTTAGCTGTCAGTTTATTTAGTTATTGGTGATAACTATAATAACATCAGCTTTTGTGACTTCTGAAGTGTAGTGACCAAAGCACGGAGTTACGGCAGTAATTGTCCAGCAACTATTAATTGAACAGGTATCCATATGTTAATTATCATTCAAGATACTATCTTTTTAGTAGTTAAGTATTCAAATGCATGTTTTCATGTTTCACTCATGTCCCTTAATTACAAATTTCATTTCCTACTATTTTTTGCAAGTAACAGTGCTTTAACTGTTATTTTTTGCTAATTTACTGGACTTCAGGTGTACAGAAAGATATATATCTATGCACCTTTATTCTGCATTGTAGCACAGAGAAGAAAATATTGTCTCCTCCAAAGAGCTTGATCTTTTGCTATCACCTATCTTGAATGCTTCAGTGGTGCAGAGATTTGTTCAGTCTGGTGGAACTCATCAGATGTCAGAAACACCCCATAATTCATTGTGTAGATATTTGTGTCATCTCCCTTGAAGCATGGAGGGAACTAGTGCCTCATCTGAAACGTCTCGAAATTCCATTTGCAGAAAACCCATTGTGAATGGCTGGCTGTAGGGATTGCAGAGAAAAATAATTCTGAGCCCTGATATAAAAGATGTAAGTTGCCTGTGTGTGTGTTCTGCCACTGCTCTTTCCCCCAAAAGAAAATCATTATTTTTCCTGTGATGTTTTCTCCCCACAATGTCAAGTATTGGTTCCATTACTCACTAATTAAAGTGACAGCATTCATTTTGGGACCGCCTCTGCACCAAAAGTATATCCTATATTGAAAGATTAAGGCAAAGAGCAAATCTTTTTACTGCTTGTTACAGGTCTTTAAGAAAATGCTGCATCACAACAATCCGAGGATTTCTTTCCAAAATATTAGCTCACAAAAACAAAATGTAAAGTTGTAATATTATAGTATATAATTACAGCTTGACATCTCACAAGATAGAGGTAATATGCCACAGCATCTTCTTAGAACAGTGTTGGCTTAACACTGTTCTAAGTGTCCTCTCACTCTTTTTACTGTGTTGTAAGTCAAAAGTTTCAATAAACACCTGGCATGCTTCTGGAACTACAGATGTGACCTTTAAATATACTTTGTGTCTTAGATCATATGTCAAACCTGCTGGTTTGCCATAGTTGATGCTGCTGTCTGTTTCTGATCAAGGACTAGAGTTTTGGGAACTTGGCAAAAAGTATGTCTGTGGCTGTTTCACCGTCATTAATATCAGATCTGTGCAGTACTGGATGAGCCAGAAATGTATATTAGATCTAATTCAGGCATGTGAACGTCACTGGATATGTCTTGAATTTTTTGGAGAAGACTAGAATAAAGGTAAGACTTTCATGCACTTATGCTGGTGTCCCCTGCAGGACCCCAGCTGTACCTTAGCTGGCGCAAAGTTAGCGTTGCGTGGATAAACGATACTGGGTGTAGCATAAAGGCTGCCGATACGAAGTTAATCCATGATTTTCTTCAGAACAAATCTGCAGAGTGTGTTTGTAGCAAATCAGTACCTTTTCCATCATGCGTTTGCACTATTTCTGATCTGGTACTAGAAGTCTTAAAGCTAGTCTTACTGTATGATAGATCAGAGCAGTTTATATATATATATAATCCATTGATTATATATAAAATGGCAAATAAAGTTCTTCTTGATTAGTTTCCTTTCCAGCTCATTCATAATCATTGTCTCTTCATGCCTTATCACAAGGGTAGCTCACAGAGTGTATTCTGATCCATACACAGCTCCAAATATCTCAAGGAGAGTGTGTGATTCACAGCTGGAGAAGCACTGAGCTACACTGCTGGAGTAGTGGCTTATTTCTTGGCAATAACTGAAAAATTCTGCATTATGATGCAAAACTACTTTTTCCAGCTTCACTCCATGCCCATCCTCCAGTCTGTTTCTCTTTCTGAAATAAATATGTCCAGTCTGAAGCCAGGATTCCCTGTTAGTAGTTCGTTCAGGTCATCCATCAATAAAGCAGAGGCACGGCTGCCAGTTCTGTTAGGCCAGATAGTACAACAGCCCTATTTTTCCTGAGATTGGCAGATTTTAAGGCATGAAAAAGAGACAGCAGCTAGGGGCATGGTCATTGTTGATAAGACACAGGTGAGCACAGTAAGTCATAGATAAAATATACATTCGATACAGAACACACAATCACTCTTATAAATAAATTACTCCTTAACAGGCTCGCAGCTTGCAGATGCCTTTGGACCTCACCCAGTAAGTCCACACTATACCATTGGGTTTAGTGTTTCTTTCTGGCCATCAATACAGGTTTTTCCCCAATTTCTCACTAAAGGTTGATCACTGTCTGCAAACTAGTAGTGAATTGTGCACAATCAGTCCAAAATATTAAAACTTCTTTCAAAGTCCATCCTGGTTTGTGGTGGAACGGGACATGTTGAAGCCTAACTACAATGTAAATGGCAACTCTGTGGATACAATTGGAAGTGCATCTAGCTCAGATGGGTCAGGAAATATCAATCTTGGTACTATTTAGCACAAATTGAGTATATTTCTAAAAATATTTCCTTTAATATCAAGGTGAAATAGATTATAAGTTCAAGTGAATGCTAGATGACTTTATTTGTATAGCATGAATATTTGAAAAAAAAACCCCTCAGTTACTGTATATTCCGTAAAGGCTTTTAAAAATAATTATAGTGACCTTTTCTTAGACTTTTAGTGCAGATGGAAAGTTAAAAGCTAGACACCAATAGCTGTATCAGAACTCATATTAATGGAAAAACTTCAAAACATTGATAATAACATTAGTCAACCAAGATTTTTGTGTAAGTCACTGCTTTGTAGGAAAAACATACTGCAAAAAGGCACTCACAACATAACTTTGAGAATTACATGTACATTCTATTATAATCAGATTTATAGGATTAATTCTACTAAACAGAATGTGACAGTAATCACAAGTTAAGTAAAATGGAAGAAAAGTTTGCCTGTGAAACCTAGGATACTTAAAACCACCAAAGAATCTCTTAGATCACTTGTGAATACCAGAAATAAAAAAAAAAAAAAATCTCATGTCAGCCTGTCTTGCCTGAAAGACACTCGGCTTTTGGTCTACGAGGCGAGTTGAAGACTGTCAGTACGCTAGACAGAATGGCTGTCACTCAGAGGAAGTCTTACATGCTAGAGAAATGGGTTGGCAGGATCCTTACGTAGGTTAACAATCCAGTTTTGGGCTCCACATCCGAAGAAAGACATTAACAAACTGGAGCAAGTCCAACAGTAGGGTCATAAAAATGATTTGGAAAGTGGGGAAGATAATGTAGAAGCAGACGCAGAGAAAGCTGGGCTTGTTCAGCCTGTTCAGCTGCGCTGGAGAGGAGAAGGCTAAGGGAGGGGATCTAATGGCTCTCTTCCATTACGTAAGGGGTGTTTTTAGAGAAGGCAAGGGGCAGACGTTTCTCAAAGGTGGGCAATGTAAGACTAGGAGGCAATGGGCATGAACTACAGTCAAGGGAATTCCAGATGACCATAAGAAAAAAAAAAAAAAAAAGATTTCACTGTGAGAGTAGTTAGCCACTGCAGCCATCTGCCTGCGGAGCCTGTGGGAGCCCAGTCTCTTGAGATATTCGGGTCTGTGTGTGCCCTGCTCGAAGTTTGACGTTAGCACCGCTTTGAGCAGCTGTTTGGAGTAAACGAACAAGCGTGTCCCATCCACTCTAAACTCTTCTGTTTGTTTGGGACTAATGGAGGAAGCAAATTTTGAGCAGGAGTTGATGGGTAGTCCCATCTCCTCCTTAGCAGGCTGAAGAAGATGGCCTTGTGCAGCTGTAGGGTTCATCAGTGCTGTGTGGTGTTGGCACATGTGTGTTCACTGGCCAGTGATAAAATCATGATAGCGAAATACAAGAAGAAAAGGAGCTTCTGAGGCACAACTCCAGTAATGTGGCACAGCACGAAAATAGCAGCCCTAAGATCCACCTCCAAAAGCAATTGAGTATCTTAGGGCTCTTTGCAGAGAAACGATGGGGTATCCATCTTATAAATTACAAAGCAGGTGCAAGTGGAAAATCAATCATGTAGTACTTCACTAAAGGTCCCAAGTAGTTTTCAAGGGTAGTCAGTATCGTTTGTTTTGTTTGCAAAGTAGATTAGAAAGCCAAAAGGGATTTTTACAATCATTTAATTTGACCTCCCATTTAAAACATGAATAGGGTTTTCTGTTTGTATAGAGCATATATTTTAGAAGAGATCTCATTTTTCACTATACATATTTTTAGTAGTAGAGAATCTAACACAACTCTCAGCAAATTGTGCCAGAGGTTAATGAACTTCACTGAACTTTATTTCGAGCTTAAAATTGCCTGGCTTCGTCTTCCACCCGCAGGTTGATTTTATGCTTTACCTGCTTCTGTGAGAAATTTAATAACAACTTCTGAAATGTCTGCTCTCCCTCTGGGTATTTAGGGAATGTAACCAAGGTTGCTTTTTAGTGTTTTACTCCAGGGTTCCAAAGTCTTACACCAAAGGTGGTGTCCAGAGCTGGTGGGGCCTGGTGGGGGCCTGGTGGGGCCTGATGGCTGCGGGAGAGGCCTCCTGTGGTAACCAGGGCTTGGCAGGACGGCCCGTTTGCAAGGTGCTTTTGACTCACAGGTTGAGAAGTGGTTCATACAATAAGCTAAAGGTTCAGGCCCTTCAAAATGCTCTTCCTAAAACAGCTTCTTCAGTTTGTTATTTTGAGTCTCCCTCCGTTTTTCAGCTTTCTTTGTGGTAAGAAGGGATGGACGTACTGTTTCACTGGCAGTCACGTAGCAGGCCAAATGCCTTCAAAAGTATGTTACACGATGTCTGTCTCAGGTTTGTCACTGTCTTTTTTTGTCTGGATTGGATTTGTTCATGTGGGTTTTTTAACAAAGAATGGATTATCTGTGAATATTCTGTGCAAGGTTTAGGCTCTCTCAGCCCCACAGAGAACCTTGTGTTAAAATCCTGTTAAGAATTGTTGCTTTTGTGGTCAGGCTGCTGCCGTCACCTTAATATCATGGTTTGAATTCTTTGTTTCCAAGTATTTGGCCTCTTGTTTGTCCACGTATTTAGCTTAATCCTGAGTTTATGAAGTGATCTAGCTTGATCTGTCTATATCAGCCATTTCTACTCTGTGATAGTTGACATTTTTTCTTACTTCATGTTGTTTACAGCTTGATCCATGATGGCTTTCTGTTTCCAGTTCTATTTTGAGATTCATCTATTGATTTTATATCTGTTTTGTGAACACCCATATCAGTTTGCATTGTATGAACCTCTTAATCAATCACTTAATCTTTTATTAGTTTTTCTCAGCTAAACTAGAAAATGCTTTAGAATACATTGATAAACATATGGATACTCATTGTTCAGGAGATCACACGAGATCTGACTACAGTTATCTTGGAAGGTAGATTAAGAAAAGATGTATTTGATGTAAAGGACAATGTAAAAATGCAAATTACAGGAGTATGCCCAGGTGATGGACCTTGTGCATAAAAGGCATTCATTCTTTAATTGGAGAAAAACTATTTGCTGCACCTAGTTCAAAATATTCAAAACACTTCTCCTTAGGCAGCCACAATGTCACTCGGGTGGGAACATGCTGGAAAGCAGCATCCTCAAAGGAGCTCCCAAAGAATGGGGGGAGCCTCGAGTGAGGCTTCCTGGCAGAGCTGTTTTGGGGGGGAGGGGCTCTGCTGAAGTTCCCTCCGGCTTTTTCTGGAGAAGTTTCAGAGTCAGCTGAGGTTTCTCAAAGAGCTGTTTTAGCAAGCTGCTGTTGCAGACAGGGAGATAAACTCCTGGTCCTGACAAAAGAAAACTGCATGCCAGAGCAAAAGGAGTCCAAAGAATTGACCAAGGGGAAAACGGTTGGTGTTATTATCTTCACCAATATGTCATTCTCTCTCTAAAGTGTGGGACTTAAATTCTATCACACAAAGCAGGGGAAATCATTCTTCACATCAGTGCAGTAATGTAGGATTTTAAAATCAACTTTTGCAGCAGCTAGTGAAATTGGAGTTCTGTTTCTGCTGTTAATACTGCAAGTAGTACTCCATACACTTCATCAGTAACTCCTCTGCCCTGCGAGTGTATAATGATAGTTAAAAAATGCCATTTCAACTCATAGAATAAGAGATTATCATAATATCTTATTAGGTCCTCAATAAAGTGCATCATTAGCCAATTTCTATTTTCCCACAGAGAAATCTAAAACCCACAGTGAGAATTAACGTGCTTGAATGGACTGATGAAACAAGCTTCAGTGAGGAAAAAGAGTGCCCTGTGCTCAGACTGTAGGAGGTGGTAGCTTGACAACGTAAAACACATCACCTAACCTTTCCAGTTGTCAGTCCCAGTCAATACGTGTGTCAGTTTCCCAGAAATCAATAGAGACATGGTTCTTACAGTAGCCACAACACCCAACCCGACCTAGAAGAGAAGTCATCTAAATAGCAAAACAAGACCATCATCAAGTCTGACAAATGATCAGCTAAAAAGGGCTCTGACTATTTTCGTTTCATATGCGAAGATGGCTTTCTCCAGATTAGCTGCAGATATCACATCACACATCTGAAGTCAATTACCCCGCTTTCCTTCTTGTCCCCTTTCACACTGAAATTTCTATTTGTTTAGATTTCTCTCTAGCAACATCATCATTACTGACATCTCATACAGCTTCTAAAATCTGTGTGTGCTAAGCATACTCTTTAAAAGCTTGTTCATATATTTGTCTGATGTTTAAGAAGAGGGTGTAATAGTCTGTAATAATTTACAGGTGAATCTCATACAGTGAAAGTCTTGAGAAATGAAGGGGTTTGGACTGTAGAAACTTGAAGAGGGTGAAAATGCATTCTGGTGGGAGGGCTTGTTTGGCGTTCTTGTTTGGTGATTCTTTCACACAACAGATGGCTTGGTTTTGGACCTCCAGCTTTAATCTTTATTGGTCCCAAAATGATGGGGTTTGGGTAGTGTAGCTTCCTTTATTTCAATTTGAATATGCTCAGTAGTCAGCCTGCTGTAAGCCTCCGTGCTGAGGCTCAGCTGGGCATTTTTTCCCCATTTGAAATCCATTGCGGTTGTACGGAACACAGCACGTTGCAAGTCGTAGTGATACATGTTTTGTGTCATTTTTATTTCCAAAGGGTCGGATACCTTCCAGATTTGGAACGGTGGGCAGTTAGGGAGCAGTGTGGCTGCCGTGCTACCAGGCTAATGTCTGTATTCGTATGTTAGTGCTACTTGTGGCTTCAAAACTGTGCATGCGCGCTCTGTAATTTTTAAGAAAAAAAAAAAGAGAGACACGTTTTTCTGAGACAGTGTGCTCTGCCATAGGAACATCAGTGTTATTATCAAGAATTCGTGGCTCGCAATACAGTGGAGGCACAATGGAAAGGAAGAAGTAAAGCTGAGTGTTTTGAGGTTCCTCAAGGGTCAGTGGGGAAAGAAAATCGAGAGCAGCAGCAGCTGCGGCAGCACTCTCATCAACAAAAGAAACCCCTTGTGCTCCCCGAAACCAATTTTCAATTGTGCCACGGTCCATGTTCCATATGAAGTGCCAGATATTAAGTTCTCATGGGTGGAAAGAAGCCTGAAGTCCTTCTGGCTCTTGTAATGGCTTTTTTCTTACAACTTAAACTACTGCTGAGTTGTGCTTCGGGGCAAGGAGCAACAGTTTGAAAAGAGAAATCCTTGCCAGAGGTATGGGACCTCTGAGGAAAGACCACTTGCAGAAAAAGCTTTCATCACTTCTGCTCACCCGGATTGTAGCTTAATTTACCTCGGGATCTCAGTTCATTTTTTAGGAAAATAATGGCATCAGCTCTTAAGGAGCTGTCATACTTAGTTCCGTGTAGGCTGTAATTCCTGCAAATCAGGTAAAATGGACCCGCAAGATATTCTCTGCTGAATGATACAGGTACACGTGAAAATGTTAGCTATTTTCTTCTCAATATAGGTTAAAGGTACTCCTATATGGGTGTGCAAATCAAGATCCCAAAAATTATTTGGATATTTTAAATTGATTTAAGGAATGCTTCAGTTGTCTTTGTTATATTAGGTTCAGATTGGACATCAGGAAAAATGTTTACACTGAAAGGGTTCTTTAGCCTTGGAACGGGCTGCGCAGGGAAGTGATTGGGCACCATCCAGGGAGATATTTAAAAGATGGGTTGACATAGTGCTTAGAGACATGGGTTAGAGATGTGAGTGTGTTTTGGATTTTTTTGGGTGTGTTTTTTTTCTTTTGTTGTTCTTTTCTTTTTTTTTTTTCAGTTAGGTGATGATTGGAACAGATGATCTTCAAGGTCCCTTCCAACCTAGACAATTCTATGATTCCATGATTCTATATAGTAACAACAAGGGAATTAATCTAAAAATGTGATCACAGCAAGGGATTCTGTGATACCAGCTTCACTGACTGAACTTTTTACTGTACTTATTTTTGCATTTGCCATGTTTCCACGTAGTGTATTGAATGCCAGCTTTAATGACCCTCTCCTTGCACTCAGTCTGCTGTAATAATTTGAGTTTGATTTTACAGCCCCCTATTAATCATACTACTAAAAGAGTAATCATTGTTGTGCTAATAACTACCATTTCAGAAGTACTCCCAGTGGATCTCGAGCTTGGGTAGAGGTAACTTTGTCAACTGATCACAGAATGACATTCCCCCCTTTAGCAAAACCACAGAATCTTTTAATCTATTGTTAGTATACTCTTTGCAAGACCATGACATGGAAATGTGGTTTTTGTCATGACCTGGCTGGACAAACTTTAGGGTGAGTTGGAAGCTCATAGCGACTTTCCCAGCTTTGCAGTTGCTGGCACCTGGAATTCCTGGGGCAGCGCGAGCTGTGAAAAGCCAGTTCATGCTGCAATTACACTTTCTAACTGTGATTTAGATGTAGGGTATGCCCTCCTGCCAGAATAAACACCATAAGCCCATTGTTTGAACACACACATTTAAAGTGTATGAACTCTTTTTATAGAATACTTATGTATGTAAATGTTCTTTTTATCCCTTGAATGGCATTTTATTGTTTAAAAGTACTTTCTTTTCTTTTTCCCCTTAGCATGACCTTAAGCAAAGACACTGTTCTTTGGCCTTAAATGATCCAGTGAATTTACAATACACAATTAATTCCAACCCCAGCAAGTCTGGCACACCATGTTGTTAAGGATAGTAGGAACTGTGGTGATTTTATAATGAATTCACTTCAAAACCCAGCAAATAGTAGCATACAAGGACATCTGACACCTGCTTTCCCCAGCTAAATCTCACCACTGAGACTTGATTCCAAGAAAAATGACAAGTGAGGCTTGGTTAGCAGTGCTGCAGCTTGGAATACGAGTCTTGACAAGGGGAAAAATCATTTGTACTGGACTAGCTTTTCATGAGCTGAGGCGAAGAGTAAATCTCTCCCATGGCAAAATAAAGCTGTCAGACAGCTTTTCCATAAGATGCCATTGGACACCAATATGACAGCTCTCCCTCCAGATCTTTTTTATAGGTTGCTAATTCTGAAAGAAAAGTCATTTTTGCCTATGTTTTTGTCGATCCAGACAATGAAATTTTAAGAAGCAGTTGTGATACTAGAACAAAAGTATCCTGCTGAATAACCAGGAGTACTCCTGTTGCCTTACGGAAAAGATGCTTTAACCAACTGTCTAGTGACTAGGATAAGATTCTGGTTTTGCTGCTTTATATTTTGATCTATGCATATATGAAATATGTTCTCTGGAAAGTAAGCAGGCACATGAGAACACTTTTGTGCACTGAAGACCACCGCAGTGGCCGTCAGTGTGGGGCATGAGCACCACTAATCAGGCAGTGATTTTGTTTCTCAAGCACTTGGATCCATTCCCTTCTTCTCTGTCTTTGCTGGCCATAGGTGAGAAAATTTAGGCTCCTCTCAGTTAGGTGAGCCTTTATGTGCTGAAACACAGTTGAAGCCTAAGAAGTACGGTGAGGACTGGTCGCAGGAGTCTTCCCTTCCAGGATACATGGGGGAGCCAGGGCTCCTGGCTGGGCATCTAAACGTCTGATTCTAGTTCCTGGTACTGAAGGTCATGGAAGTTCTTCTAGTTTGGGTTATGGAGATGGTTATCTTTGCCTCTACTGCAAAATGCACTATTTTAAGGCTGTGGAGGAAAAGCGCAGCAATTAATTCCTAGGTGTTCTTAAAACAGTGAGTAGTGTGTGTTTTATTAACTTTACCGAGATTCAAGACAAAATTAATTGTAATTGTTCTTTTGGATATTCCAAGGTAAAATCATCAGTATTGTGAATGTTTTACATAAGTATTTTCCAATATTTGGCTTCATTTTCTATTAAAATCTTAACATTTTTTCTTTTATGGACTACTTCTGAAGTATGACATAATTCTGAATATCTTATAAGGAAAAATAAATTCTCTTTCTAAGTGTTGTTGCATTAAAATGCCTTAGCCATAAATTTAGACATCAAATCATAGGAATTTTTATATTAACAAGCAGGCTGAGGAATTATATATTTCAGGGTTCTGTTTCTGAGCAGACTTTAAATCTTAAATTCTCACACAGTTTACACAGCTTTTGCAAATAAATAGTACTGTCAGATAGACCAACTGCGTCGGTGAGCTTATGAAGAAAACAAATGCTCCAGGCTAGTCATAGTAAAAGGAAAAAAAGAAAAAAAAAAAAAGGAATTTATTGGATAGTATGTGAAAAAAAGGCATAAGTACTAACAGAATGAAAGTTATCATCATAAATAGCAAACTAAAAGTTTCAGGTGGTAATTCCATTAAACTCACAGGGTGTTATAAATTCGGTAGTCCTTGTTTTCTGAAGTGGCCATTGTTTTCATTTTGTTGGTTTGATTTTGAATCTTTGCTTTCTGCACCAAGTTTCCCAAGTGCTCCAATGCCCCATTTGTGTTGCCGTGAGGATGTGACCAACTGAACTCTTAGTCATTAGTAGAATGATGACTGATCAGGTAATCTCTGTCTATAAATACTGAGCGCTCCTTGTACCCACAGTTGGCTGCAAAGAAAAATTATTGATCAATTAACAAAATGACAATAACAACATAAGAATTTACTTCACCTCAAAATGACATACTACATTCATGTGTGTATATTGCACACTGCAACAGAAGGTATTACTCAAAAAAATGGAAAACTGAAAAAAATATTAATTAAAAGAAAAGCAATCTCAATACTATCACACATGGATATTACATATAGCTTGTCATTTTATCCTAGAGAGTTTACTTAAGAAGTGGCTTTCTACACAGGTACTTTCCCTGAAATCTGGAAACATGACCAGCTCAGCCAAACTCTTCTCTCAACTCTCTTCTCTGAGTTTCAAATAATTTAGCCTTCTGGGGGATCACCTAACCCGACACAGCTCGCTCACAGTCCACCTGGGGCACCAGCAGATCCTGCAGTTGAGCATCTTCAATGAGGAGTTTCTGCTGTTGCCATGAAAATCCTTCTCCGCTGCGCGTTCAGTCCAAGATGGGAGGCAGGGACAGCAAACTGCAAAGTGTCTAATCAGCTTCAGATACATAATAATAAAGATGAGCAAAATAAAATCAGCACCAAATAAGCTAGGTCAGCAAAACCTACCCAGCTTTGACACCCTTGCTTTTAAGAATCCTAATTTGGAACATGTGGATGTTCTGAATACAAGAGTGACATTAAACAGCGTTTGCTTATTTTTTTCCAAATACTAAGTCTTCAGAAGCTGGGACAGATGGCTCACAATGTTCATAAAAATGCTGTTACCTGAGTGGAATAGGTACTGCTGATGGTGTAAGGAAAAAAGCCAGCAATAAGAAGCAAGGTGAAAGCCGTGAAGCGCACAGCCATATTAGCATGCTGATCTTTTCAAACAGGGACAAAATTATTCTTTCAGTGCCTGTTTCTTCAATGCAATATCAGATAGAATCCCTGCACAGGCTCTAATGAACCATGACCTAAAACCAAGTTACCGTTGTGTGAGGCTAAAGGTACTGTGTCTTATAGTGGAGCTTAATGCAAAATGCACGTGTAAAGAATATATTACATTCCAAACCAGAAGAATTATACCTGCCTTTCCACATATGCAGATTAACTTTTTTTGAAGTTTTTTCTTTAATTTCATCATCATATCTTAACCCTGGGAAATATCTTTAATTTCTATCTATGATTAATGTAGGCTTCCAAAATTGGCACTTAGCTTCTCCAGATAGTTTAGAATCATAAAATCATCCAGATTGGAAGGGACCTACCTTTAAGATCATCTAGTCCGACCATCAACCTAACTCTGGAAAAAATGAAACAAAACAAAGCAAAAAAAACCACAAAAAAACCACCACCAACAACAACAAACCATCACTTAACCGTGTCACTGAGCACTATGTCAACCCATCTTTTAAATACCTCCAGGGATGGTGCCTCAACCACTTGCCTCTTGCTGTGGTTAGTGCTGCCACCTTGATCTGTGGCCTGATGGCCAACGCTCCTCTTCACAGCCATGTTCAAATGCAAGAAATCTGTACCACCAGCAAGACACAAAACCCAAAGAAGGATAATGAGTGGAAACTATGAGCGTCTGCTAAAGGCCAGATTAGGTCTTTCCTCTGATGAAGTTAAGGTTTTACCCGCAGAACTTCTTCCTAACACACACTGGGCTCATTAGTAAAGAGGAGCAACTGAATATTCATGTGTACTTTAATGAGAAGTGCATGGGTAGTTGATGTGTGTTTGCATGCAACAGCCCAGCATCAATGTCTCATTGTCTTTGGACACCTCCAGGGATGGTGCTTCAACCCCTTCCCTGGGCAGCCCAGTCCAAGGCTTAAGAACCCTCTCAGGGAAGAAATGCTTCCTAATCTCCAACCTGAACCTCCTCTGGTGCAACTTGAGGCCGTTTCCTCTTGTCCCATCGCCTGGGACTTGGGAGAAGAGACCGACCCCCCCCAAGGTGGGGCCTCGCCAGTGCCCAGGACAGGGAGGTGGTCACCTCCCAAGTCCTACTCCCCACGCTGTTCCTGACACAGGCCAGGATGCCCTTGGCCTTACAAATAAGAAATACAGTCATTGCCCCTCTGGGGGCTGTCCTGTGAGTGGAGCCTCCTTAATGCAGAGGGCCATGGAGCATCTGATCCCTAATCTGAGTTCTCTCCATATTGCCCCTTTGGTCACTGGTACTGAACAGCTTTGAAACAACAGCCCTAAAGTGTTGAAAGTGATGCCATTTTTATTAAACAGTTACATTTAAAAATAATAAAACCAGTTGATTTTATTAAAAGCATAGAATAGAGAATATAAAGTGTGCTTTCAAAAGCTATGTGTCTTGAGATTGGTTGGCTACATTAGAAATATATTATTGGCTGTTAGGAGTTCTGTTCATACTACATTAACTTTTGTTTGGTTTGTTTTTATATTAAATGAAGTGTTTCACACAATGATACTTTTATGAGATGAGAAAGGAATCACTTTTTCGTGACACTGTAAGATACGTGAGAATACAAAAAAGTTTCATTAGTCCTTTACATTTTTCTGAATATTCTGTGATAAAAACCACTGATGACCAGATTCTTTTCATACCTGGATTTAATAACTGCAAATCTGGGCTAACATTGCAAATGGATTTAAATAAGAACTTCTATTTTGCATTAATTTTAGTTGCAGTCCAGTTCTGCAAAGCCATTGCAATCACTGTTAACTATATTGCAAGTAAATGTTAAAGGCTTTTTTTTCGGTGTGTATGTGAGAGAGAGAGAAGTGAATCACTAAAAATATATTTTGAATCTGATGTTCTGGCTTTACTCCTATGTCCACATGCCCCATTAAAATAAGATCAGCCATTTTGCCCTTAGAAGACTGTTCTTACACCTCAACTATCAACTTTATCTGTGAAGTTAATGAAGCTGGCTATCTTTGCCTCTTTTCTTGGTACCCACATCTTACTCTGATACCACCGTTACATTTCTGCTAAGTGACTGAGTAATAGACACACAGCACCTTGCAAGTGGCTTCTCTTCAAGAAGGGAAATGGAAGGGCAATCTGCTCATAACTTGGCACACATAAACACTTTTTGCAGCAGCCCTTTAAGGAGGGCAGTTTTCTGCAATTCTGTGTCAAGACTTGATTCTAACCGAAATCCCAAGGCAGCCAGGGTATCTCTACTGCTTCTTTGTCTCATTATGCTATTGGTCCACTAAAGCCTAGGCAAAAGAAGCAGTCAGTCAGTGACAACCACAAAGAAGGGATACCGTGACTTAAAATTTGTTCCTGTGGCTAGGAAAGATAACTTCAAAACCATGAGAAATATCTTCTGGTATTTCTTGTCATAGTAATATAATTGAAAACTTTTATATATAACCCTTCCCCTCTACTGCTTTTTTTTTGTCCTTAAACTGATTTTATATAGTTTTAATGCCATAAGACTGATAGTATTGTTATTTTAGCAGAATAATCAGGTATGTTAAAGTCATCTGATTCTTAGATTATATCCATTAATGATCCATCTTCATGTTGGAGTTCACTACTACTTCTACTAGGATCAGCCCTTTCCAACAGCTTTCAAAGCAGACAAAATTAGCAAAGGGTTCCAAAGCAGAAGGATTCACATCCTCGAAAGGAGACGATAGAGCTATAAACCAGGGTGAAACATGAGAGGGGAAGAGCGATCCTATTTCTATGCATTTTTTTACCTGCATAATACATCTTTCTCCCTTCAAGCTTTTCTTTTTTATTGTTCTTTTAATCTTTCCAATGCAGTGTTTTACTATTTGTTATGCTCAGTTGTAGTGGTATCTGCAACATACCTGCATAGCGTTCCTGATTTGGAGTTTAGGAATTCTAGACAAAATGCTGCTCTTCTCTTTTTTGGCTGACATGATGCAGGGTGGCCACAGAGGGCTGTTCTCATTTGACATCAGTGTCTCCCCACCCTTTTTTTTTTTCTTTGGTAATCATAGACTATCAAGATGCTCCAGAGCCTCTTGTATGGACCACTGTGGCACAGTGTAGTTTGGTGTGAGGCTTATCCTTTTCCAGTGCATGAGGTTAAGTCCCAATGGAACGTCAGCCCCCAGCCAGCAGAGGCTGAGGGCTGACCTGCTGGAGAGCAGCTCTGAGGAGAAAGACCTGGGGGTCCTGGTGGACAACAGGAGGACCATGAGCCAGCAATGTGCCCTTGTGGCCAAGAAGGCCGATGGCATCCTGGGGTGCATCAGGAAGAGTGTGACCAGCAGGTTCGGGGAGGTCATCCTGCCCCTCTGCTCTGTCCTGAGGAGGCCCCATCTGGAGCACTGGGTCCAGTTCTGGGCTCCCCAGTTCCAGAAGGACAGGGAACTGCTGGAGAGGGTGCAGCAGAGGGCTACAAAGATGATGAGGGGCCTGGAGCATCTCTCTTTGAGGAGAAGCTGAGGGATTTGGGTCTTTTTAGTCTAGAGGAGAGAAGACAGAGGGGGGATCTGATCAACGCCTATAAATACTTAAAGTGAGGGTGTCAGGAGGATGGGGCTGGTCTTTTTTCAGTGGTGCCCAGTGACAAGACAAGAGGAAATGGGCACAAACTTGAATATAAGAAGTTCCATTTAAACATGAGGAAGAACTTCTTTCCTGTGAGGATGGCAGAGCCCTGGCAGAGGCTGCCCAGAGAGGTGGTGGAGTCTCCATCTCTGGAGACATTCCAAACCTGCCTGGACAAGTTCCTGTGGGACCTGCTCTGGGTGGATCTGCTTTGGCAGGGGGTTGGACTAGATGATCTCCAGAGGTCCCTTCCAACCCCATGTGATTCTGTCTGCCCCACCCATGGTAGCCAGCTAATGGGGGCTGTCTAAGAGCCCCTCTAGTGTGAGCCCCAGCACAATATGCTGGGCAATTACAGACGGTTGGTGGTGTCCAGGGGGGCAGTGCTGGAAATATGGGTTGTGGGGATGGCTAGCAGAATATGTGCTGAATACAAACCCCCTAAAATCATATGTTCCCTCCTTGACCTTCCTGCAAATTTAATCATGTATGTTGGTATCTTCCTAAATTCATTTGTGTTCCTAAGCCTGTGGGTAAGTCTTTTCTTCAGAATGGAGAAGCACGTGTCCAAGTGGGGCCAGATGCCTAGCTAGTGTATATGCACACTGAAAGCAATAGAAGTGAAAAATGGTGAAAAAACCACCAGAATGCATTCTGGGTTTAAAAGTGTATGCCATTTGTCATTTAAAAGAATTAAAACATATGCCCTGTTTGTGTCCGTCGTATTGGTCTATGACACCCATCGCTGTAGTCTGTAACGCTGCTGTCACTTTCATCTGCCTTCATCATTTCTACCTGATTCTGAATTTTTAATTTTCTTTTTGGCAATTCTATGTAATTCATTTTCTTCTGGTGCTTTAATTAGCAGTTTTGCTTCCTGGAGATGTGCTTGCTGACTGAATCGTGCGATCCTTGAGAGGAAGGGTGTAAACAAAGAATTTTTATTAACAGATAAAACTACAGCATTTCCACTGCAGTATAAAAACTAAGTTCAAACATGAAAAAATTCAATATAAAAAATTCAGTATAAAAAAATACAATAGGCGTTTCAATTATCATTAATGCTGCAGTCGGATCCTGTATCAGTAGAAGTGATTCCATCATTCACTGTGGAAAGATAATGTTTACCCTTAACGGGCTTATTAAAGAAACTTTTGGAAGCCGGGGCCACATACTCTCATATCTGATGGGTTGTGTTGCAGGTTGGAAATGCTGCCACGGCATTCACACGGCCCAGGCTTCTAACTCACAGCATTTAGTTCCACCATAATTGAGTCACAGAAGCTAAGATGACCAACTCAGAGTCTAGAATCAAGTCACGCTATCACCCTACCCTTTGCTTAGCACTAGAGCAGCATAGGAACATCTAATAAAAGCCTGCAGCTGCCACAAATTTGTCACATTGCTGTGTTTTCAATAGTGTTGTTTTATATAATGTTGAACAATTCAAAAGCATTGAACAAAGCAAGTTTTTTCGGAGAGCTGTGGCTTTTTGGGTTTTTGGTGTTTTTTAACATGTGTGCAGATAATTGGTTGCTCTCTCCATCTCTGGAATTTGAATTTCTTTAGAGTTCCATGTGAATCAATTTCAGCATATGTCTGGGATAAGTAATTTCAGGTCTAGATGATAAAATCTAATTGTGAAATGGCTATTTTTAGAATTATGGACATTATTTTTTTTTAGGAGATGTATAAGTGAGATGCACAAACAGGAAATTATGAAAAGTAGAATATCCATTATGTAGGATTTTCTTATAAAATTTATTAATAAGTGAATTCCGTGCAAATAGCTTCATTTGATTTAATGAGAAAATACCAGTGTCAGACGAGATGAGGGAAAAAGACTTTTTAAAGAAACATGTTTATAGGCTGAGTTCAATCATGTTTTCTAAATGTGAAAAATCACATTGAGGTTGATTGAGTTATTCAAATGGGTTTGAAGTTAAGCTCATATTTAACTGTCTTGCTGAAATGGAGGAATAAAAGGAAGCTTTCCACTGAGGGCATTTTTCAAATTAGAAATTAAAGTGTGGGAAGGATATTTATATATGTACACATTGGAGGCTTAGTTAGTCAAAGAGCAATAGAAACAAAATTAAAACAGTATATGAAAATATCAAGTTACAGACCCAATGCCAAGAAATTTGATTATATCAAATTTCAGATCACCTTTGTTAAAGTACTGAATAAAAAAAATATATACAGTTTTAAAAAATGGTTAAGGTGCTTTTGGAATTTGATAATATCTCTTTATGCTTTGCTTTCGACCAGCTGGAGAGAGCATGATGAACATGTTTGTTTTCCAGAGAAGACAGATTAATTTCCAATTAAAAGCTGTTATTAAAAAAAAAAAAAAAGAGAGAGAGAAAATGAATGCATCTTTCTGTGCAACATTTGTGGTCAAATATTGAATAATCCATCTGATAGCTTACTATATGAATTTGAAATTAATTGAAAATAATTATGGAACCTGCTCACGTATTTTCATTATATAAACTGAGAACAATTTAAAAGCTAAACAAAGAGCATACAAGATAAAAAATATTTAATTAATTTCAATCACTATAAGTTGCATGAATACAGAAAAGAAAATGTGCTTTGTTTATCTGGCAAGGTCCTTTGAATTTCTCAATAATAATGAATGCATTTGTTTGCCAGCAATGTGGGATGGCTGTCCAGTTGTGTGTTGGTAACATCTGCATATTAAACAACTGAACCCAAGTAATGCATCATAACACAGTAATTACAGTTCTACCTCTTGGATGTATGATAATCTTGCATTTTTATTCCTTGCAGAAGGGAATCCATACACCTGGTGGGTTGGAAAAGCCAATGAGAAGCACTACTACTGGGGAGGATCAGGACCTGGCATCCAGAAGTGTGCCTGCGGCATCGAACGCAACTGTACTGATCCCAAGTACTACTGCAACTGTGATGCTGATTATAAGCAATGGTGAGTGGTTTACAAGACAGTAGGATAATAAGGACCAGAATCTCTTAACTTTTACAATACTGCCATTATTTTGAGAGCTAAAATTGCAAAGTTAAGTCTAATAGGAAAAGCCAGGATTTTGGCTGTCCATGCAACTTTGTCTCTACCGTATTGAGTTGTATTACAATACAGCATTTACATTATTTCTCTGCAACTTTATTTTTCCCTCAGAATTTCTTCTCTTTTTGCCTGTGGAATTGAGAGAGATGAATTGAAATCATTCATTTAGTGACTCCAATGCTCATGATCCATCTTTCATGAGAATAATGTGTTAAGAACTAGGTTTAAAGAGTATTATAGAATGAGGCTTTGTATTTCAGAGGAAACAATTGCACTTTCCATGAGATAATTAAATATTCATTGGCCTGTGGGTTGAGAACACAAACCTATAGCCCGTTTGGGATGAGCCAGTGAGAACTGGTTCGAGCTTCTTCTCTAATAAATAGTTATTGATTCACCCCCAGTGGAACAATTTTAGCAGAGGGACTGAGGAAGTCCTGCCACAGAGTGTTTTGCAGCCTGGTAACAGGGGCAGTCTGCTGTGAGGTAATTGATGTGGGTTTAAATCCCTTCAGGCAGAAAAGAGAATTAAACCTGCATCTCTGATATTCCCTATAAGCACTCTAACAATGAACCTACTGCGTAAAGCTCATAATCATTTTGTGTGAGACCCTCTCTGTGCTCTTAGAACGCTTTGTTTATAAAGCTTCAACCATTTGTGTCTCTTATCACGACAGGCAGCATTATATTTTATATGGTATGCATTGTTCAGTGACCAATTGAACCATACTTTAATGAACACTTTTCCCATTAATAGCAACCTGTTGGTAATTGAATCAATACTAGCTCATTTTGTGTTAATTGAGAAATTCATAGAACTATTAATGAATATAGAGCTACGGAACTCTAATGGTATGTCACAGATTTAAAAAAAAAGAAAAGAGTAGGGAGTATCTCAGAACTGGAGAATCACAGAATAGTTGAAGTTGGAAGAGACCTCAGAGTTCACCTTGTTTGAACTCCCTGCTCAAGCAGGGCCACCTTGAGACAGTTGTCCAGGACCATGTCTGGACGGGTTTTGAATATCTCCAAGGATGGAGGCTCTGTAGCTTCCCTGGGCAACCTATGCCAGTGCTTGGTCACCCTTGTAGTAAGGAAATGTTTCCTGGTTCTCAGAGAGAACTTCCTGCATTTCAGTTTGTGCCCACTGCCTCTGGTCCTGGTCCTGGGCACCCCAGACAAAGCCTGGCTGTGTCCTCTTAACATCTGTCCCTTCAGGTTTTTGTACACATTAATGAGATCACCCTCAACCTTCTCTTCTTCCAGGCTGAACAGTCCTAGCTCTTACAGCTTCTCTTCATAGGAGACATGCTGCAGTCCCTCCATCATCTTAGTGGCTTTTTTTTTTTGGACTGTCTCCAGTAATTCCATCTCTGTCCTGTACTGGGAAGCCCAGAACTGGACACAGTACTCCAGGTGTGGAGTAGAGAGGAAGGATCACTTTCCTTGACCTGTGGGCAATATTTTGGCTAATGTAGCCCTGGATACCATTACCCCTCAAGGGTATATCACGGGCTCGTGTTCAACTTGGCATTCACCAGGACACCCAGGGCCTTTCCTGCCAAGTCGCTTCCCAGCTGGCTGGCACCCAGCGTGTGCCAGTGCCTGGGGTTGTTATTCCCCAGGTGCAAGACTTCACACTTTTTCCTGTTAAACTTCGTGATATTTCTGCGAGCCCGTTTCTCCAGTTTGCCAAGGTCCCTCTGGGTGGCACATGACCCTCTGGTGTATCATCAAACTCCTCCCAGTTTAGTGTCATCTGCAGGAATGAAGTACGAAAAATACAAAATGAAGTAAATAAAGGAAATCTTCCACGTCCTGCAAAATTGTTAGATGGTGCAGGGCGTGCTACAGAACATCACACAGAGAGAGAAGACAGTATTAGAGACAGAGGAATCGGACATGGTGCAAAACTTCAGAGCTAGAGTTATAGAGAGAGTGAAGAAAATGAAGTCAGAGGACTCTTGCCTCAAACACGGGCATTGGAGCAGTGGGGCAGGAAGGTGGTAGGTTTGGTTCTGTGACAAAACGATAACCATAAAAGGAAGATATTGTAATAATAATTGCGATAATGGCAGAATTAGGAGCAGTTATGGTTTTCATTGCTTGAGGCACTGGATGTGTATCCATGAATAATAGTCTGTGTACCATATGTTGACTGTTTTCTTTTATGCTGAGGGAAATGCATGAGGGAAATAACATTGACTTTTGATATCTTCTTGTGGCTTCTCTAAGAGTCACAGATGATAATTTAATAAGCAACATTCACGCCATAATCTTTTTCTGTAACCTCTGTGCCACCTACCTGCACTGGGATCATATGGAATCTTCTAATAAATAGATTAATATAATTACTGGATTTTTTAAAATCTAAAATAAATAGAAGTGCAAGTAGAATATTGTCCACAATTTTTCTTGTAAAAGTTAGAAATTGTGTTAGAAATGAAGATAGGAATTGCAGTTCGATGAAGAATCTCGTAGCAAAGGCAAGAGAATGCTTCCCTGGAGAACTGGATTCTAACTCTGTCTCTGGAATTACATTGCCATGGCTAGTTTCATAAGTCATTTCTTCCCAGAGCAATCATTAGTTTTATCCTAATTTTCTGGGTACCTAACTGGAAACCCAGAGGTCCAGTTTGTGGAAATACCGAATGTTCACAGGTGCAACTGGAATAAGTGATGGCTCTCCCTGAATGTATTTAACGTTGTGCTCCAGATCAAAAAAAAACAACCAAACAAAAAAAACCCAAACCAAACCAAACCAAACAATGCTTGTAGGCATCTCAGATTGACCACTAAAAATGGATGTGTGCTTTTAACCTTAAGGTCTTTCAGCCTTAACACCCAATCTGTAGAACAGAGGTGATGCCAAATACTCACCTCACAGAGGGATTGCAAAGACGGGTAGATTTATGTCGCAATCATCTGCTCTAGTAATGAGCACTACAGAAAATCCAATGAGAAAATGCAGTCTTTATAGAAAGAGTTGAAATGCACATTAAATATAAAATGGGGTCCACATATTGGTGCATGAGAGCAAATTAGGACAGTGTTTTACTAAATGAATATTTTAAGCCTCCTGTGCTGAATAATGCTGGAGCCCTCTGGAAAAAATAATAATCAGTGACTAGTCAAGGACTGTATCGTGGTGCTAGGTACAGGGGCAAATTGAAGTGCAAATTAAAGCTCTTTAAGCAGCCTGAAATATGTGGTTTTCCTAAATTTTGTATTTGATTTGATATTTTTTTACCAACTAATTTTTTGTAACTAGAGAAGTTAATTATGGACTCCATTACAATGTAATTTTTCCCCTGGACTAGCTTACCCCATAGGCTTGATATACCTTAAATCTGGATGTTTCTTCTCTTGAAACTTTTTTAAAGATGACTGAGCAACTTTACACCTTGTCTGTCTGAATAAAATACAAAAGAGCATTTTGTAAGTTTAGCACATGCCTAATGTGTTGGTTATCAGGTCTGGATAGTAGATAAGCCAAATGGTAGATACTGGCAGGGAATAGATGGGGAATTCAAATTTATATGTATTTGCACATATCATCTAAAAATGAACCTGATTCTTAAGAGAGGCCTCTGTTGTTCCTGCAATGTAAATATTAAGTAATCTTTTTTGTCATGATAAAGAAATAAAAACACAGGTGGAAGATCTTGACTCAGAACAATCCTATCAAAATGAAACTTAGTTTCCAATTTTCCATTATTTGTGTCCAAAATGAAATTAATTCAGAGGTAAGTGGATCAGATAAAAAAAAAAAAAGTTAGTTTTGCTTGCTAGCAAAAGCCATTTATTGAAGAGTCTGTGGTTGATGTTCAAAGTCTCAGTCTTAAGAGAATAAACTCTACTGAGGTTGCTGTTATTAGCAGAAAGAAATTCTCTGGGTTGCTGTTAAACAAAATCTTCAAATGAATAATTTTAGTAAGATATAAGGGGGTTTTGAATTTTGAATATTATCTTTTTTGAATAAAAATTTTATTGTTATTACTGTTTATACAGTTCCTTAAAAAATGGCTGGCATTGTAGAGACAGACAATCTGTACCAATTAAGTAGCAAATGTAAAGATTGGTAGACATGAAGTACAGTATGTACTAATTCCCATCAAAATCACTGATATTTCGGTTTCTGACTCCCTCAGGCACTTTTGAAAAGTCCCTCTGTCCTTCAGCCGTGTGCACACTCAGTAACAGAGCTGCTGATGCAGAGAGAACTGGCTGGTTACGTGACACTGGCTTCTCCCATCCTTCTCTAGAAGCTGCTAAGAATGTCTTTGGATATTTTTTTTACCGTTACTTTCTCATCTAGGCAGCAACAGGAGTTTCCACAGAGGTGTTAAGGTGATCAGAAGTGACTAAGTTATACATCCGCTGTGAAAAAAACCCAACAAACCCCGAAACCAAACTAAGAACTTAGTTTGGCTCTACTTGATTGCATGTTTGGTGCAATTTATTTACTATTTGTAGAATTATGAAGAGAAATCATAAAGAAGTAAAAGGGATCAAATGTGGGTATACCTAAAAGAACTTGAAGGACTACAGAAGTTGCAGTGAGGAACATGCATGACTGTAAACATCCTATATGTATATATGAAAAATTTCCCATTTAACTTGACAGATTGCATACAAAAATCAAGTATTTATATAATGTAGTCATAGGTTTAAGCAGTATGTGGCAAAACAGATATTTTGGCTAAAATAGAGGCCTGTATTTAACAAGAAAACGTACTGGTGTGTATTACATGAAACCAGAAAAGAAAAAAAAAGAATAGAAAATTATCTAGTAAGGTTTGTGATGTCCTGCTGTTTCACCTGGCATCCAATAAAGACAATGAACCTCAATTTCCTAGAAATGGAAGAAATTTTGTAGAATTAGGCCTCACCATCTTAAAAGCTGTAATTTAATGTTTTTGCAGAACTTAGAGGCCATCCTTGAAATGACAGGCCAGAAAACACATTTAATAATTTTGTGTTGTAACTGTGTGCTGTAATTACATCTGTTCAGTAAAAGTTGAAGTACCAAAACTTATTTTTTTACTTATGCTTAAGGAATAAAATAGTTCTAAGGGAGAAGGGGAGGCAGCTCAACTGACAACTTGCATTACTTGATAGGGTTGTTTTTCTTTCACTGGTACAAATCCAGACAGCCTTGCCTAGGTTTTTAGGGTTACCTTTCAGAGTTCCTCTGAACGTTGACATTGTCACCTAGTGTTAAGATAATTCCAGTCAATCAAAATTTAGCACTATGACAGTATGTAATGGCACAGAATAAAAATCTGCATGAAGAGGAACACTGAAGACAGAAAGTCAAGCATTCAAACCTTAGAAAATGTTAGATTTAATCCAGCTGGTGGTACTATTTTTTTTTTTTTCTGAATGATTGATAGATTTGAGCTGAAACTTTCAGCAGCAGAAAAGCAGATAGCCAGAAGCCAGGAAGTTCATTCCCACTAGTTATAGTTTGGCCATTAAATCTACTCTAGTAGGGAAAAGGGTCAAGTGACTGGGTGTTAATGGGCTGCTGCCTCTTCTGCATTTCTCAGCTGGGCTCGTCAGCTGTATTTGGTATGCAATAGTGAAACAGACTTTGCAAGCCAAAAAATTCCACAAAAAATGTGGAATCTTCCTGCTAAATGAATTCTGTCCTCCTTTTGTATAACGTATTCTATGTTTTCTTTTGTAGAAACTAGATGTACCTTGTGTTGTCCACTATGCATTCCTCTTTTTGGCTTCTCCCACCAGAGAAGCCTGAATGCTTGTGTTACTCATAACAACAGATTAAGAGTTTGGGAGATGGAAGTGATAAAGTGGAGAGATGAACTCCATCCAGCACTTGGCTGTGCTACGGATATGCTAAATAGCACTTTTCAAATTGTCATTTATTTGTGCCCCAGTACCACCACAGAACTCCAGGCAGAGGCCAGGGGTCTGGTGGAGAAGGTTGTCTACAAACATGAAAGGGCTGTTTTTTTCCTCACTGTTTTTATTCTCATAAATACAAACATAAGACTAATGTGAGTAATTGAAAAGTTAATTTGAGGGCAGATGCATCTCTTGCACACAAAAAAATATTTAGGCTACTGATTTTAGTACTTTATGTTTGAAGGACAGCAGCTGGAGTTGTCCCTGAGGTTTGTGTTGTATTGCTAATGCATAGCCCACAGCTGGCAGCTCTAGTCCAGGATCTGGGCAAACCTGGAGTCACCCAGTTGGCTCTTTCTCCTTTAGAGGTGTTCCATGCAAGTACTGACAGGGGCTGTATGTACGTACATTATGGAAGCTGACAGATTTGCTGCCTGAACTAATACAGGATGAGGTCATCAGGAGTTAAGGAATTCAATGAATCATTAAACTTGCAAACAATACTCCTATTTTCTCTCTTTTCCCTCCTGTATCATTCACCTTTGGGAACTGGATTGTGGCCTTGTTTATAAAAAGCTGATACCACTTGACCTTTAGCTGTCATCCCACACACTGATATTAAAGAAAGTGTTTCCTTTAATCCTTGTGGCTCACGGCAGTGACCAAACAGCTGAAGAACTGTGTCTTAGCTTTCTTCAAAATTGAAGACACAAGAAAACATGGGCATTGATGTGACATGACATAACTGTTTGGCAGTATGCTTTATCTTTTATTTTGCAGGTACTATGATTTTTCATCCGGCAGGCAATATAAAACTAGGATAGCTGAGGATGAGGAAAGAGGAATCTGTACTTCTTCATGCATCTCCATCGGGGTGCATGAGTTTCCACACTTCCCAGAGTGCAGCAAGTTCCCTTGCTCCATAGGGAAAAATGGTTGAGCTTTAGCAACCTGCTAAGGATGAAGACAATTCCCACTTGCCTTCAGGTTCCTTCATTATTCAGTGCTAGCAGTAATCAATGAACTTAAAGGGGAGAATGATGACAAGATGTTATCCCTGTTTATTAATTTGTTCTGTATATCCCTGTGAGACAAAATGTGGGTGTTCATCCTCTTGCCAACCCCACTTCTGGTGTTGCTGTCCAGGTTTTCCTGTGTTCAGCTGTGCTCAGTTCCAGCCAGGCACAGCCAGCTGATCTCATCCAGATCTTTTGGAGTTACGGAGTGATTGAATAAAAAAAATAAATAAATATCAGAATTAGGTATCTGTAATCATTACTTTCTGGCATATTCTTGCTATTGTTAGAAACATCCCATCATTTTTGGAGTATTCTAACAAATTTATGAAGCTTATGAATTAGAGGTGAAAATGCAGATATGATTTTTTTTTTGTACCATACAGATGATTTAAAATATAACTCCCAGCATATTTGTTTCTTTCTGTTATTAAACTTTGTGATTAATGTGTGAATGACACATCAGGTGACCAAGAACAGAAATGTCTGCTATGTCATGCCTAGAATCACACAGAAATTTTAGTCTGAGTGAAAAGCTTATGGTTTTAACTTTAAAGGAGGTGACCTTACTGTTGCAGCTTGTCAGGTAAGGGCAGAGTGCTCTGAGCTTTCTGAGCAGAATTCTCTGAGCTCTGAGCAGAACTTTCAGCTGTCGGTTATTTTCTCCTCCTCCTGCTTTTATTTGTGTTCTGACTTCAAGAGTAATGACTCTGCCCTCAGCGCGGTGCTATGAAGATGAAATCACCCCTGTGCTGACCAGCCCAATGTATTTCACTCAGTGCCCGACGCTGCTTAGCTCTTAAAAGAGCGCTTTTCTTTTCTTCTTGAATTGTAGGACTCCCTTGACTTGTTTTTCTGAATCAATGCAATTCTTTGTAGAAGACATCTGAAATCTGTGACAACCTGTGTTAATTGGGTAGATGCGTGCAGTTATTACTATTAGTAGTCCCATTTTAGCTGAAGCAGTCACAGGGGAGTCCATCAAGCTGAAAGTATTAAGCCTCCGGTGTAAACAAAAGATACATCAGTTTCGATTGTTCTTTGGTGTTCCAGGATATATAGGTACAAGGGAGGAAGTCATCATACGCGGGGGAGTGGGAAGGAGGGGTTGTCCCCAGGTCCCAGACTCGATGGGGATATTTTCTTCAGAGCCACTGATCAAAATATCCTGTCAGTTCATCAGCCAGGTATTAGCAAAGCTGCAGTTTTTAGAGGACACATCATTCAAGGTTGCCTGCACCGTCTGGGATAAACAGAGCAATCCAGTAGCCTCTCAAAAAGTCTGCAAGTTGAGCAATAAAGGCGGTGGTTCTAATACCAAGAGAAAAGTTGTTGATACATTTTTGCCTAGCAGAGGATGTAACAAAACAGTAGAGGAAAAAAAAAAACAACAAAAAAACCAAACCTCTCAGTAAATTGGAAAAAAGAATGGCACCTGGAAACACTTCCTTCTCTGTCTGGCAGCTGGTTTTCTTTCTTAGATAAATGCCATAGTTTTCTGCTGGGTTATGAGGTGGCTCACTTTCTGCACATAAGTGGTCTGAACATGGTGCAGTTTTTTATAAAATTCAGGATGTTTGTCCCCAGCTCTATGGCAGTTTTGCTCTTGCCTTCTGCAAAACGTGATGCAATATATATTCTAAGGAACCGAAATGTAGGCAAAACACGATTTTGTTCTTGCTTCCATTGTCATGGCAGTAGTTCAGCTTCCGTTGCTAAATAAGTGCGTGGTTTTTCAATGCCAACGCTTCTCTTGTATTTTACTACTTACAATATTTCTGCTGAATCAGTCTTTTAACTGTTTTTTATATGGAGCGGTTATTTGTAGGTGTTAAGCGTGACAATGTGTGAATGAAATAGTTCAAGTTTGCAGGGGGAAAAGGATATTCTGCTGATTATGTCTCTCGTTGTATCTTTGGTTTAGTTGTATAACGAAGAAAATCACGTGTTGGGTGTTTAGCCCCCCAACTCAGCCTTTGTGCAGGAATGTGTAGGATAGCATCTTCACAAAGACTATTATGACCTGAGTTTTATAAAAGTCCTTTTACACAGCTGTTTTTGTGGAGATTTGTCATCTGACCTTCATATAAAAGGAATTTATGGTATTCTTGGAAGAATGGTCCAAGGCTTTTCATTCTGGGTGTGCAGAATGACAGGAAGTCAGAGATGGCTGAGAAGACAAAACTCTCTTTCTAATGTCCCCTCACAAGAGTAGAATTTCCAAAAAATAAAAGAAAAGGTGAGCAACTGAGCTGTTGTAGTCAGAATCCAGTAATGAGGGAAGGAAGGAAGCCTCAAAATCTATGAAAAGGGAGTTGAAAATATACAGACATAATTGTTAATATGAGGCATCTTTGTAAACTCCCCTATGAAGAGAATTCAAAAAAGGAATTCAGAAAAGGAAATAAGAAAAATGAAGATCCAGTATGATTTCATTAGGGGATAGGTGAAAAGTGGAAGAACTGAAGAGGGAAAAATGTGGGACTTGTGAGAAAGTGGAAGAGCAGGAGCAAGACATTGAGGATTATCATGTGTGGGAACTCAGTCACAGGGAGATCAGTCTTTGGCAGCAACTCATCCTAAAATGCCTGTTACTTCTGATACTTAACTCATACAATTGGCACTAGCTTGACAGTTTCTGTATGTCATTGCATCATATTATGTACCCATACATAATGGGTACATTATGATGCATAATCATAATGCATGCTCATAAAAAGCAGCCAGATGGAATCAGATGATTTAGTATCATAAGTACTGACTTTCCTTGTGGTCATGAAAGACCAAATATAGTAATAGGTCATTGCTCCTCACTAGAATCTTGGGCTAGATTGCATTAAAAGAAAATAATTAATAACTGTCAGTATAAGTAATGTGACTCTCATACGCTGGCTTCAGAGGAGAAAAGGTGTAGTGACAACACATCATAAAATAAATCTTTGTTATAAAAGTAATTTATTAAGAATAATGTTTATTAGCACAGTCTCGGGAGTGATATAAGTCACTTTCAGGTTTCATCCACTATCATCTCTATTTCAGAAGTACACAAACAATATCGTACAGAAACTTGTTCTTTGCTTGTATTTTTGAATATTTGCCATATTTGAATATTTCTGCTTGTTTTCTATAAAAATATATTAAAATTATTTTTATTACTTACCTTAAAACAAACTGTGTTAGTGGCTTCAGTCAAAGAAACATCAATAGCATATTCTGGTTTTTGTGGTTTTCTACTCCTGAAATCACGAAGATCCCAATATCAGCTCCAAATGTTTTGATAATTAGAGGAGTTTAAGTGAAGAGCTTACTTCACAAATAGATTGCAACTTGATAAAAACATTTTTTAGATACTTTGCTAGCTCTTGCTAGCTATGATCAGCAATACTTGTGCAACTGGCTCATATTTGGAAATACCAAAGATAAATCATAGGTGTTCAAAAGAAAATATGAGCTACTGGCTAATAATGCTCCCGTTAGCATTATTTCAGTTTTTCTGCTATGGTCAATCAAGACAGTAGTGTGAGAGTCATGCCCCTGGAGGACTCAGAAGTCTCCTTTGTCTAGTTACAGACATGTGCAGAAGTTAACAGATGTGGCAATACACTTTTTCTCAATAAATTATCCATTTTTCTCAATAACTGAGGCAGCACCTACACTTTTTCATCATGGTAGGAGGAAGATCATATTGCCAAATGGAGAGAGGCTTGTTTCACCAGGTGGAAATGCAACAGTGTGGAACCTCTCTGAAAACTCCTAAAGTACTTTAAAACAAATATATATTTGAAATGTCTATAATGAACCTTACTAAACACCGTACTGGGAGTGTTTACATAAAGAAAGCTGTATTTTGAAACGATCTCTAATTAGTCTATATGGATTTGGAAGAAAACAAGCTTTATTCAAAGGACAGTGTATTCAAAACATTAGGAAATGGGTTTTGATTACTCATAACTGACAACAGAAATGCAGTATTAGGACAGAGAATGGACAACGTGTTTTGCCATGACTGGGAACTTTATGGAGAGGAAGGCTCCAGGGCTGAAGATTTTGAGGGAGATTTTATTAGCACTGCTGCATGCTGTTACTTCTTTAGAAGAGGGACCGCCACTAACACTGCAAAGAATTAAAACTGACACTTCGTCATAATTTTGTCTTTCTTGGGGAAGTGCATCAATTTTTTTAACCTATGATGTCGTATACATCTCCATCTACCTGGACACTTTATATAGCCGTAGTTGCTAAGGCAGATATTCTTGTCATCTTTACTAAGGAATATCCTCAATTTTTTCTTGCCAAAAAGACCTCAAAGATCTGCTTGGACAGTAAGGCCTGTCAGCTTCACAAACTACACTTTTTTTTTTTTGGTAGGCTCTTAAATGAGGACCAGCATTTATTTTACTAGGTATTTGTAAGGGTATTAGAATGAATAATGATTAGAAACATTTTCTACTGTCATGCAAGATTTCCTGGAAAACAAGGTGGCTGATCACGTCCCAAGGATTCTCAACACAAAAACCTGTAAATATTGCATAATAGAACTGCCAGAATATATACTGACTTTTACTTTAATTGCAGCTCCCTAGAAAGGACCTAATCTCAAGCAAGTTTCATGGAGGTACTAAATCATCTAATCTTTTGGTTTTTTAAAATGTTTTCTTCTTCAGTCAACAAAGTGAACACAAAACAGAAATGGGGGAATGGAGTCAATTGCAAGTCTTGTCACAGCATAAACTGAATGAGGACAACTGGAGGCCACGGCTGTAAACAAAATGGGACAGTATTTTGAAATTGCATTAAATGGATGTTTTCCATTTCAATGGACCTTGTGAGGGGTCTGGAGAACAAGTGTTATGAGGAGAAGCTGAGGGAGCTGGGGGTGTTGAGCCTGGAGAAAAGGAGGCTGAGGGGAGACCTTCTGGCTCTCTCCAACTCCC
>JAOQGH010000012.1:54932661-54974192 GCA_025769975.1 Gallinago jamesoni
AAAGGAGGGTGTAGCCAGGGGGGGTCGGTCTCTTCTCCCAAGTCCCAGGCCATGGGACAAGAGGAAACGGCCTCAAGATGCACCAGGGGAGGTTCAGGTTGGAGATTAGGAAAAATTTATCACAGAAAGGGTTCTTCAGCCTTGGACTGGGCTGCCCAGGGAAGGGGTTGAGGCACCATCCCTGGAGGTGTTCAAAAGACGGGCTGACATAGTGCTTAGAGACATGGTTTTGTGATGTGTTGGGGTTTTTTTTGTCAGAGTGAGGTTGATGGTTGGACTAGATGATCTTAAAGGTCCCTTCCAACCTAGACAATTCTATGATTCTCTGATTCTAACATTTGACAAATTAACATAGTTATTCCAGTAAAATGCAGCATAACATTGGCAAGGCTCTCAGTGCAGCAGCTGCAAACACTCTGAGTCCTTGGCCTTTGCACCCGAAGAATTGGAGTTTAATTGCTGTCTTCCCCTAATTCCAGTAAAAATGCTACAGATCAGAAAAACACAACCTGGATGCTTCAGGGTTAGTTTCCCCATAAGGTCTACCTAGCATTGCTTGGAGTCCTGAAAAGAACCATTCTTATGGATAAGGGGGAGGTGTTAGGACTTATCACCCACTTCATCATCAGCCTTCTTTGGCCATGACTGCATGATCAAGCCAGGACCACAGTTAGAAATCCATGGCCCAGAGCCTTTTCAGTCCGTGCAGCCAGGGCTGTTCCAGTGCAGCATACAGTTAAAATTTTGGGGGGGTTCATGGAGTATTGTGCTAGGAAAAGACCAGCTCAGCTCAGAGGGCATTGCATAAGGAAATGAATCCTGGATTCTGCTCAGTTTGCTTGTCTTTTTCCTCAAAAGAGGCCATGTGTAATATAAGGAGAGTTGAGCTCGAAGGCTAACAAGAAGGATAATGGAAATCCGTCAGAGCAGAAAGGTGGAGCGATCTGGCTAATGAATAGGTCACTAAATCCTGCATAAGCGTGGCCAACAAAATGCTAAACAAGTACTTGACATTCTACAGTCAGTGCAGCAAAGCAGACTTTTCTCAACAAGGACACCTGCGTTTGGCCAATACTCCACCATGGTTAGAGCTGTACCTTCCCTGTGCCTCCAGTCCTAACCTTGGTCCCTCAGTTCTCTCTCTCATAACGCTCTGAGTAAATGCAGTGGGAGAATCTCCAGCTGCCGCCCCGCAGAACCCCAGCTGCCTCTGGAGGTCACACAGCTGTACACATTGCAGCAATACAATTTTTAAAAACTTCATTAAGTGCCTTGTTTCACGTGCTTTCTCATTTCTTCCATTAGTGTAACACGTGTGTGTGGATACACAGACAGACAGACAAGAGTAAGGGTATCATGAATACACGAAAAGGCCATAAAGAAATTAACCTTTGGAGAAGTTGCAAAACAAGGTCATCTGTCTTTTTAGCAAAATCACTAAAAAAGAAACTTAATTAAAA
The DNA here is from genome assembly GCA_025769975.1 of Gallinago jamesoni. NCBI lineage: Eukaryota > Metazoa > Chordata > Aves > Charadriiformes > Scolopacidae > Gallinago > Gallinago jamesoni. The sequence goes on from JAOQGH010000012.1 coordinate 54,934,122, forward strand.
AGAAATAAATTCTTAGAGACATATGTGCATGTTTACAAGCAGAGGGGTAGTGTCAAGTATCCATGTTTTTCTTGTGCTTTATAGCAAAGTGTTTCCATAATGAAAGATGACATCTGTTAATTACCTCGATGCTGCACCATTGCTTTAAATGTGCTTGAATATCTTGGAGCATTCAGTTTCAGATAATTACTTCTGATGAATGGGGGTACATTTAAAATGTTTTGTGGTGGGATATTTAATTTTTCTTCTAATCAGAGCACTCAGGATAATAGATCCCACTTTCCTTCCCCAGTAGATGTAGCGATATCGTGAGTTATTTTTATAGCACAATTTGTAGATAATCCTGTAAGGTTTTTTGCTGGATTTTGGTTTAATTTCTTAGCAATGGCTGTTACAAATTTCTTCTTCCATGTGGCTTTGGCATGACTTGATGTTTGAAATAGCTGTTTTTTCCCCATCTCCTTACCATTTTGAGGGGAATTTAAGTGATTTACCTTTCACAAGTCCAACAAAACAAACAAATGATGACAACATCAAAAAAAAACCATGAGCGTAATGACTTCACTATATTGAGAGATATTTTTAAGCAGCTAGGAAAAAGCAGAATGTGTTTTGAAACCACTTTTACTAATTATTTTACGGTTAGAAACAACTTTTCTATTTATTAGGTAGGTGGAAAGGAAAAAAAAATAATTTATAGGATCACTGATTCCAACTCCTGACAACAGTAGGTTAAGAAATCCTCGTGTTGAGTAAGGAGCTCCAGATGTACGGTACTATACATCTGTACAGTACGGGATGCTGTATGGTACATCATAAGGACTAAATAAATCTGGTCATACTGAAAAATAGGCTCAGATAACCGAATTTTCTTAAAAATCAGTACAGATGTCGTTAGGGCCTTTACAGAAAGACAATAAATAGCTGAATAATGACTTCTCTTGGAATTTTAATTTTAATAGCATATGACATTACTTCTTTCCCACTCTTTTGTCTCGTGGCTACTTAGATAGTTTATTATTTAGAGGAAGAATGCTGGTATGCTTGTTTTCCACATGATGTAATGAAATTTTTCTGTGTCTTCCAATATGTCACCTGTGATACACAAGTAGGATAAGTGTAAGTTTTTACAGAGAGCAGCATCCAACACACCTGAACACAACATTTTTTAAGTAAGGCAGCCTTACACTTACTAACAAACTCCATTTTCCGTAAGTCCAAAGGTAAAGCTAAAAGGGCTATATTAAGAATAAACAAGCCTAAATGAAACAGTAGTTTGGCATAAAAAAGACAAAGGAGAGGATAAGCATGAAAAATGCTTACCAGGAGATACAAATTTGGAAATGGAACCAACCTACATATCAACTATGCGAAGATTTTGTGAGGTTACCTAATCAAGGGCTCTGTTCCAACCTGTGATCAACCTATACTTTTTTCCCAAAATATTTGGTGTTATAGCTGTACAAGCAACTGAAGATGTGAGCTAAATCACAGCCCCCTTATGCTCCCCATGGTGCCTGTGTGGGCAGTGTAGGTTGCTTCCAGAGTTGTATGAGGTATATGCTTAGATGTGGTGCAAGGATGAATGGTAGAGGCAGTGCCAGTGAATGTTTAGGATCAAAGGTAGATATTTATACAATCAGGTTTTGCTGACTTTTCTCCAGAAGCAATAAGTCCCATACTTCATTAAGGTTTCACTAAGTTATGCGCTTTAATACCTTATTGAACTCCACAGGCATATAGGGGCTGAAGTCAGCATTAACTATAGCCATCTGTTATTTTGTCATGCCATACTCAATTATTTTTATTTAGCTCTTTCAGTCATATGAAATAAAACTGTCAAAGTTGTCAAGAACTCCAAGAAATGAAGCCTCTAAGCTACTGCTCTGAGATTTTTAATATTTCTTCCAATACAGATCCTTGTGCCTTAGAAATCCTGCCAGAAGCACATTTGGTCTGATAGTTTGATAGGACATGATCCAACGGCTTGTGGATAGTAGTAGAATAGAAAACTGCAAAAAAATCATCATTTATCTGCATAGATCCTGCAATAGTACATCCAAGAGTACAGATATCAAGAACACACATTCCATAAGATAACTGCTGTTAGTGTGCACGCATTAAAATGTTACCGTTACTATAGTTCATTCAGACGTACAAAAATGTAATTAAATGTAATTAAAAATTCTTGGAGTTTTAAATCAGAGAATTTTCTTAACAGGTGGCAGTAATCGGTACGGTGCTTCCTAATTTTCTTCCCTTAGAGCTTTGGTAGCCTGCTATTTCAGGGGAAGTTTCATCACGTGCGAATGGGTCATGGGATGAATACAAATTTCTCTCTGTCAAAGTGGTCAGGAAGAAAGGCATTTAAATGTCTGGGGCATAGTGAATAATTGAATGGATCATTTAATTTATTGTCCTTTATTTGATTACAGCTGTTGAGAACAGTTTTTTCATGTTTCTGTCATAAAACAAAGCATTTAAAAGTTTCTAAGGATGACTAGAATGCTTTATTGGCATTGTGAATTGTGGGCTATGTTTTAATATTTTTATTTATTAACTATTATTTTTCAGAAGACCTTTAGAATTTTGAAATATTTTGAGATAAAAGAATCATACTGTTTTGAAATAGATGGAATTTTTAACAGATGGAATTTTTAACAAACTTTAAAAAAAAAAAATTATTTGAGCACACTGTTTACCTTTTCCATGTCAATTTTTCTTGGAAAATTCCATAGCATCCCATTTCAGCCTTAGCTCCACAGGAAAACTTTCTTTTCTTTGCTTCATAGAATCATAGAATCACAGAATGGTTTGGGTTGGAAGGGACCTTAGACTGTGTAAAGTGAAAAAGGAAATTTAAGTCTCAAGCCCAGGGAAAAAAACGTGAATTAAACATGTCTTTGCATGGCCAATTTAAACTTGTTTCTTTTGCAAAGAAGGTTTGAAGTTCCTGAAGGTAACTTAGGTGACTTGTGCTAAATACAAATTCCAGTGTCTCTTTTGTACAATTTGTTGTTATTGAGGGTATCTTAAATTTCTTCAACATTTTTCTGGTGAGACTATTTGTGGATATGATGCTTGTGTATTAATCTAATCTATTCAATCTTTTATAATTTCTAAACAAGGATTACTTAGACCCGCTGCACCACCAACCTCATGTCTCTGGTATAATTTGTCTTCACTAATAGATGTTAAAGGATGGAGTTGTTTATATTAGTAGTCTGGGTGCTGGGATTAGGTGGTTTTTCATATCGTTTAGATTTTTCAGGAGGGGAGTGCTCTCAAAAATAAAAATAAAAATCCAGACTGCTTTCCTGTTTTACTTCTGCATTTTCCAGGGAAACAAACCCTTTGCACCCCCTTATATTGCACGTAGGTAACAGTTGTACCTTCACATGGGCTTTGCTTACCCAGCCAAAACAACCGTTAGGTCATAATTAAGTGCCTATTGCTAGAGGTTGGTGGCACTTTCTTACTCTCACTTTTTTTTTTTTTTTTTTTAACCAGTGTGTTAGAGAAAAAACTTGAATTGAGTTATGACTCTCCATCAGTTATATAAACCCACAGAACATATATATATCCCACAGAATAATGAGAAATTTTCCATAATACCTTCTGGCAGCCAGAGCAAGGATGAGTCCTTAGCTCCACCTTAACGTACAAGGGTATCTGAGGTTACGAGACATGTGAGAAAGGGACAAGAGAACCCCTGAGAACAACAAATTCAAGTGGGGATAAAAGGTTCCAGCTTAGAGTATGTGGTTGGCCTAAGAAGGGCAGAGCCCTGGGAACAGAGTGGCTTTTGTGCTGCATAGTATGTATATAAAAAAGTTAACTGAATTTTATCAAAACTTTTCAAATTTAGCTTTCCCTACTTTAATCCTAGCTTTTGTTTGCCCTGTTTTTAATCCTGTTAATTAGAACTTGCATATTTCCAAATAACTTGCTTCCAGATTATTGAGGCTGCTGCCAAAATTGCACTGTTCATTAAATTCTCTGTAATATTAGCTCTTCTTAGCAATTCTAATATAAATAAAATTCTTGCCAGATATTTTTGGAAGAGAAACAACACTAATACTTGGCACATCTGTACCCTTCGCGATGTTTTTTACAGACATTCATTTGCAGATACCACATGGACTGAACTGCTTTATGCTTCTCTCAGATAGATTATGGAAATGCAGGGATTACAACAGAGGCACTTGCATAGTAAAAAGCTGGATTTTGTGAGAGGTGGAAGATTGTAATACCTTTGAAATGGGAATACTTGAGAATCTGTGTTCTTCAAACCACTGCTAACAATTAAATAATATGTGTTTAATGCTGCAATTTTAACGCAGCAGGTGTTTTATTTTTATTCTCAAAACAATTCCAAAACAATTCCAGTTCCTCAGCTGATGTAAGCATGTCTTTTAAAATTAAGTCCATTCCTACCTGTAGAATGTTCTCTGAGTTTCCCTGTGTAGGACTGGACGGATAATAAGTGATGTCTAACAAAATTCGAGTAACAGAAATCTGGTTGTATGAAATCATTATATTATATAAACAAGTTAATAGTGATTCAGAATCTTATCATTACTTTGAATATGTCATTTGCTGATATATGCATAATGCATTTCTTTCTTACGCACCACAGAATGCTTATAAAGAGTAAGTAAATGATCGTAATCAAAACAATGATAAATCTTGCACTAATATCTGCTGCTTTCATTCAAAGGCACCCTGAAGCACTTTGCAGATTATTATATGTAGGAAAAGAAATTAGAAATAGAAAATTACACTGAGATTTCATCAATATCTCTTGGTAATAATTGCAGGATTTGATCAGATTCATTCATCTCCCTTTTGGCTATTAATAGGAATACGACACACTCTGAATTCAATCTTTTTTCTCTTAAGGGGATTTTCTTTGGTGAGGAGAAACATCAGAGACTTTCTCCACCCTCTTAATGTGCAAAGTCTTTAAATACTGGCAGAAGCATTATCACTTGCAGGAATTGAGTGTTCCAGCTGTGATTATTTCTCAGTGTGCAGTACAAAGTCAACCATTATAATCAGTCCTTGGTTTACAACTTTTTTGACTTTGTCAGGGCTGATTAGTATGTCCCAAGGAACTACAAGTACCTTCAAAAAGCATAATGGAGCCACTCAGTCTCTTGAGTGTATTTGTCTTTTTGGTGCCTGCATGGGCTAAAAGCTATCATTATCCCCTTTTTTGGTAAGAGCAAATGAGCTGCATGGGTTCTGCTGGAGAAGATGCTGCACTTCTCTCCATTCTTGGTCCAGTGCTCCCAGCCCTCAATAGCTTCTGTGCAGGGGAGAATGCTTTTCCTGCAATGATGAGACAAGCAAGTGATTATCAGAAAATAAGACTGTTTCTGAAAAGAACCCTAACGTTCAGTTTTATTGTCATGGTAACAGCTTTAAAGTGACGGTATCACTAAATGCATAAATAAAATATCAAAATGAGTAGAAACATGATCGGTAAAGAGGGAGAAAATTGTTACTGCTCTTTTTAATTTCCTTCAAAAGAGTGAAAGCTATTGGTGACAGGGAAAGTGCTGCCCTTTGACGTTCTTCTCTGGAGCTGAAATATGAGCTCTTTTCGTGAGAGGGGAAGGAAAGAAGAGAAATGCCAATAGTTTTCTTTTTATTGCTCTTTGAAGAATTCCGTATTTTAAATAGATGTGTCCATCTTTAAAGCGTTCTTTGAAAGAGTAACAATCAGCAGAGAAAGCCAGCCTCAGAGGAAAATCTCAGAAAGAGTAAAGTGATGACCTACATTTATCCTCTATCTGAAGGGAGTAGGTCCCATGGCTACAGGTCTTTAGCAGAGATGGCAGATTAGGTCTGCATACCCGGCTTTGTTATTCACTCTTTTCTTTCTTAAAGGGAAAGTCCTTTAATCTCCCTTTTTTTTTTTTTTTTTATATATCACTAGTCTCCAAATTGATGAATACGGTGTCTCTGTACAGGGCTTTGCAATCTGGGGATGAAAAGCGGTATGCTACAAGCTGGCAGAACCTCCAGAAGCCCGTGAGGGTTACCCTTCTCTATTTTCCTTCCTTTCTGGCAGCCCCCTGTAGCACCTGGTACAGCTGTGCCCAACCAGAGAGGGCTAATGGTCTCAGCAACACAAAGGTCCCACTGCGAAAGGCACTGCTGAAGGGGAAGAACATCCAGATGAAGGAGTCATCTACTGTTTGAAATGCTCTAGCAAGTAAATCTTTAATTACTGCCTTCATCACAGAGAACTGAAGGGAGTTCCAATGAACTGTTGTTCAAAAATAACGTAGTTATTTTCTTAACTACTTTAGTTGTGTTTCTTTTGAAAAGAATTTATTGCCTTCCATCTCTTCAGAAGGACCCAGTGAGGATGATGACTGGAGACACTAGAAGAAAGCACTACTGTGCTACTGGAGCGTTACCACAGATCATGCAGATCCCTGCTCTGCTTCCACGTTGTTAGCAATCTAATGAGTCAGATCACGGAGTCATCCAAGCGAGACATGAAAAAGACTCTCAGTTTCTTGAAATCCTTACAAGTTCTCAGTCAGAGTCATACTATGCATTTCAGCCACTTTTCCAGATCCTGAATTCATCCTTCTTCTTGTGGTATTTTTGAACAAAGGAATTTATTTTAGTTGCTTGCTTTAGATACTCAATCACATGGCAAGGTAGAGCTAAAAAGAAAGAGAAAAGAAAAAAGATAAATGGATTTATTTTGCTTCCTCTCTCCTTTGTGTCAAAACATATAGTCCTAATACTATGTATGTATAACCCATTTTTTTCCCGTGTGGATATTTTTGGACTTCCATGTATTTATGTCAAAAAAAAAAAGCACCTGAGAGATAAGGGACCTAATTAAATTTGCTTTATTTTATATTTGGAAGAAACAGCACTCAACATGCCAGCTGGATTCAACTCCTGAAATGAAAAAGTAAAAATGTTGTAACTGTGCATAGTGATTTGGTCTAGGCATGAAGAAGGCAGCAGCGTAATCACTGCAGTTGAAATGAGGAGCTTTTAGACATGACTATAAGTTGAATTTTAGTGATCTGACTGACTAAAATAGGGTTTGAGGTGTATAATTGTGGTTAGATTCACAAGTTTAGATCTTTTTGGGCTTAAGACATTAGCAATGACAGGACTAAGATGACAAGCCTTTTCAGATAATTAGTCTTTAATTTCTCTTTTTTAATACAATGCCAAAAATATCAAATATTGTACAAACACTGTTTCCTTGGTATGCAGAGGTCATGCCGTTAGGATAATACCTGACAGCAAAAGGAAGGATGAGGATTTTTTTTTTCCCTCTCAGAAGACATAGCAAGGAGATCAACTGCCAAGCATTACCCACTGGTATGGAGCTGGTCAGTCTGGAAAGCCAGGAGACCCACACAAGCCCAGCTGAGTCCAGGAGCAGCCACAGAAGGAGCTGCTGGTCTTACTGTGTTTCTGGGTGACAGCAGCTGCTACCCATCTGTTTCCCCTATTTCTCAGTCTGGTGGTGTTTGAGGCAGGTTTTTAGATGGTAACACTGCATTGCTATAATTGTTGCATACCTATTATTTTGCTGCTTAGCTCATTGAATAACCATAGTGATCAAAGAAAAATTATTTTAATGTATTTCACAATTTCTTTCTTTTCCTCTCTCTCTGTAATTCAGGAGAAAAGACGCTGGGATGTTGTCATACAAAGAGCACCTACCAGTGAGTCAGATAGTGGTTGGAGATGTTGACCGGCCTGGGTCTGAAGCCAAGATATCTGTGGGTCCAGTGCGTTGTCAAGGAGATCGTAAGTTGGCTGATTTTCTTCCACTTACTCCTGGGTAGAAAGCAAAGTAAATCAGAAATTGGTAACTTTGTAAACACTCCGTGCAAATTTGGAGAAGGGGATGTCCACTCAGAGGCTTTTTTCTGTGAAACAGCGGTGTGATTTGAGAAATTTCGTTTATGAAACTGCAGATAAAATGGCTCGTGTTTGCATTTAAAGTATCGATATTTGCTGTAATGGTAAACATGGTAACTTTGATTATTCAACTAAGTCTATGCAGATATAAGCAGTAATACAGATTGCACAGGAACATCTCGACGTCTGTGTTTCTGTTGAGTGCTCTTGTCAGTGTCGTTATTGTTGTTATCACTGTAAACTATGTTTATGGGTATAAATAGCAGCATGATAGCAAAACTTATCGCTGTAAACTCTGTTTACAGGTGTATAAAGTTTGGCAAGATTGTTTTCAAGTGTTAACCAGATCAGGGGTAGACATTTCCATGTCAAACGTTGGCAGTTTGTTGCAGCAGTCTCTGATTTGGAGGCTGAGCGCTGGTAGGAGATGTACCTCCTCCGGTTCCATCAGCAGGTGACAGAGCAAATCAGCGTAATGGATAAATTTCCACTTCACATGCAAAAAAAAAAAAAAAAAAAAGTTGGAATGCAGTGAGGAAGATTGTATTCTTCCTACAGTCTGTTTTCAGAAAGTGAAATTCGCCACCAAAGGCAGAGCAACTGCTTAAGGCCCTTTTAAATCACACTTCAAAAACTTAAATTCTATGCACTTGGCACAAGCTTTCTACTTGCCCTCTGTATTTGAAGGCCGTTCTGTTACAAGAGGTGCAGTAAGGAAAAGTCACCTGATTTAATTTGCGATAAGTAATATTTGCATAGTCTATAAGGAATACAAACTCTGTCCTCGGGTGCTGGCAAAAAGTACCAGAAGTCAGCCCGTGAGGCTGCAGTGAGCAGAAATACTGAATGGAGGGGCCCATCACGTGCAGGTTGAACGACCTGGTTCTAACCAGCATCTAAACTGGCATGACAGGGATGAGTATGGTTTGTCCTTCCTCCTCTGCCCCTTTAACAGCTATCTGCTTTCCGTCTGCATGTTCCTAAGTACTTTACAAAGAAGGTCAGTACCATTAGTGCTCCACACCAGTGGAGGTGTCCCTGCCCTCCGACCTCCGGGGGGGTTGGGACTTGATGATCTTTAAGGTCCCTTCCAACTCTAACCGTTCTATGATTCTGTGATTATCCCTGCCTTAAGCTAAAGTAAGGAATCCCAACTGAGAGGACATTGCGTACTCGGTGTCGTCCAGCAGGACAAATGCAAAGGGGAGTTTTCTGGGTCTCAGTCTGGTGCCTCAAACCCTCAGGCCCTTGCTCAGTAGTACAACTGAAGCTGCTTAGCATCATCTTTTGCTGTTCGCGGTCTTTCTGGGTTGTGCAAATGATCCTTCTGGCTTTTGTTAATGAATCTGATGCCTAACGAGCAGAAACAAATATCATGGGATGTTTGCAAATTTTCACGTCACATATTTGGTGCTTATTATTTATGGTGACTAATCACAAGTCAGTTTGCATGTGTGTGTTTTTCTAGCTATGTTTGACAAACTTTTGCATAATTGACACTTGAAACTGATGACTTAGAAATAAGGGATAGCATCTTCCTTGCACCTATATCCCTCATATCCTGAATTGGAGTGCTGCTGGGAATACCAGTCTCTAAAGCGTGAGCCATTTCTAAATATTAGTATAAATGAAACCTCATGGGAACAGAGAGTAGCCTTTATTAGAGTGTGACTGAGTGACACAGCCATTTGGGAAACTGAACGGGTATATTCTTAACATCCTGGTTAATTGAATTTTCTGTTTGAACTTTACTGATGTGATTTGTAGTTTTTAAAAGAACTTTGCCTATGAATAAATTTGAATTTACTTCCATGGCCATATATTACTGTCAAAAAGCTGGTGTAAGTTTTCCCGCAGGAGATAATATAAACTCCAGTCCTTTGCTGTTAGTAAAAGCTCCCATTTTATTTTCCCAGTGCATTTACTAAGTGTTCTCCTTCATATTCTTTCCTGAGTGTACACAATGGCTGCTGTGCCCCAGACATGGCTTATGTCTCTCACCATGGCTTATGGAAAACAAGGTTTCTGTCCTGGGGAAAATTCCAAAGTTTCAAAATCTGCTTTTGTTCCAAAGGGAAGAAAGAACCATTTTTGGTGTGTTGTGTGCATCAAAGCCATCATTATTAATACTAAAGATGCTGAGTTTCATCACAACACAACAAGTTCAGTTGCATGTGTTTTGTAGGTACTTACCATTGTACAATTTTTGAAGGTGGTAAATGAAATTCAGTTAGAGGTATGAAGACTTGCAGAGAAATACAGATTTTTGGTCTGTTTGGAAAGTGGAAAAGGTAAGAGAGCCTAGCCAGTCCAATAAAAATGTACCTATTTAGAAGGATTTCTCATTGTGGCTGTAGATCCTGCCAATTCTATGACAACTTATCTCATATTTCCCTGGGGGTTGTCCATGGCATGTAGTGTATCAACCCATAGTCCAGTGATATTTTGCAGCGTATGGAAGGCCATATTCTCACATCAGAATTATGGTATAATTTCCCATCCACTTCAGAGCTGCTTCTGTGCAACACCGAGAGACACGAGCGTGTCACCTAGACCCGGGCACAGCGGTACCCAAGAGCTGTAAGGGCACAGCAGAGCTGCTGGCCTTTGCAGTCCATAAGAAGAGACAGCTTAAAGCTTGCTGCTTGAGGGCAATGAGGATTAAAGAAAGCAACCTTATGTGTTGTCTCATGCAGTTCCCTTCCTCCCATACCCATCAAATTCTTAAAGAATCACTTAATCAATCGGGCCCACAACAATTAACCATTCCTACACTATTGACTGACCAAAGAAAATCTGAAAATCATTCATCTCAGTGCCATTTTTTCGACACAAACCAAGGGACATGAGGGATGTAGTACACTTATTGCAGAATATTAATGGTTCTCGTTTTGCAAAAATCACTAGATTCTTCTTTGAGAAATGCAGATTTTATTTTGGTCCTACAAATGAAAATTTCATTTTTCTGTTCCCCTGGTTAAAGGGGAACAGATTAAAGCCTGATAAAGGCTGCTCTCAACAAGCTTGGATGGCGGCTATCGTTGGAAATAAAATCCAAAAACTTGTCCGTGCGTGATTATCCACCTTGTGTCCAGAAGTATTTTTCGTATTCAACTGCACCTCGTGAAACGCTCTCTGCATCCTGAAAAGTAGTCAGCAAAAGATCTGCTCTAAAGATCTGCTTAAGCTGCCACGTTCTACTAGAATGATTAAGAGTCATCTGGCGTTGTGGCAAAAATCCCATAAATCTTGCCTGGGGCCTGTCTTGTACCTTGGTTGAAATGTCCAGCATGTCTCTTTTCCATTGGCTATTTTAGTGTTCAGGAAATCTTGATAAATTTTTCATTATTTTTCTAAGTGGTGACCTACCAAGAGAACAGGCTTACCCAATTTTATGCAGAAGCGGTGCATAACAAGAATATGGATTCAGTGAGGTTTTTGGCATTATATTGCATCCAAAGATCAAGCAAGGACTTTGAGCAAATGTCAGGTCTACCCAGACCTACAGCAAAGCTGTCCTTCCCGGACACTGCTCTACGAGCGATGTTCTTGGAGAATGGCAACGGCAGTCTATCAGCAGATGCTCAGGTTTGTCTAAGATGAACTGGACTTAAAAATGGAAAACAGGGAAAGTGTGTATCTCTCTAGCTTTGATATTCAACAGTCCTGAGACTGTAATGGTGGATAAAGAAACTATTCGTGTTTTTCTCAAGTGAATGTGTTCTATGCGGGATTTAGGAAAAAAAGGGCCAACGTAGAACCAGTAATTAATCATCTTTCCTCTTCAAGTATCTTTGAGACAGATTAAAATTCCTTTACAGACCTATTGTAGTTGTACAAATACTAATGCAAGAGCACCTGGACTGGGTCCTGTTGCCTTTGGCCTTGCCCAAGCAGGAATAGAAAGACCTTGTTCACCTCTTTATGCCCCTCTCCTACTGTAATGGGAAGGGGCACCTCAAGCCTTCTCCCTTTAGAGAAGGACACAGATGTGTTGGGGGTGGGGGGTGGGGGGTGGGATGGTCTCAGCTCAGCCTCAGCTGGTAGGTCAAGGCTGCAAAAATGGATCTGGTAATTTCTTCTGAAACCTAACTGAAGAGCTTAGCATACTATCTTGGGGCTATTGCTACAGAGATTTCATCAGTAATCATATGGAATCAAAATCACTTTTGTGACTTTTGGAACCTTTTCAAGACTTTCATTCCCCTTAGAAAAATACTGGTGTTCTCTGAGATACCACTACTATCTTGGACAACATGCTGGTAGCACAGTGAATTGTCTTACAGGTTACTGAAAGTGAAAGCTCTGTATACAATGAAATTTAACATCAAGAGTATCCTTTTCCCAAAGACTTCCAATGGCTTTGATTTGAGTCTGCTCTTTATAAGCCCAGAGGGGAACAGACTGACTATTCTGCTCTAGATTCACCTTTCTCCTCGAGTCCATTTTCTTTTTCTCCAATTTCTGCTATAGTAAAGACAGAATTTAAGGGGGAGATGTTTTTTATACAGCTCAGATTTATATTTCTCCATCTCCTCTGGTATATACAGTTTTTACCCCCTCAGTAGGACTTTGATTTCTGAGCCATGAAATTTGTGTTTTACTTCTATTATCGTTAATCTTCAAAATGTGGAGGAGGAAGCACCTGCACTGACTGTGGTTCCCTCTAAGCTAAGGTTTCATGAAGTCCCGTATCGGCACTGTTCATACAGGATCTGCAGTGGCAGACAAAAAGGTATCCTTGACAGATGACAGAAATTCAGGAACAAATCAAAACACAGTTCTTAGATCAGTGCACTAATTTCATTTGTGCATGTAAGTGTGTGACTGTGCCTGCGAGTCCTCACGGGAGAGATACCTTGAGTTCTTTTATTCGGTGGTTTTAACCATGGCTCATCATTACTCCTTTCATGAATGAGGCTTTATTTCTTTCACTTCTAAGTATCACTTTTGTCTTTCCTCTTTTACTTACTTGTAGAATGTTCCAGTAGAGTTGGCTTATTTAATCAGACAGTGGTGTGGACATGGGCAATTTTTGTGACTATGGGTTTGTATCAAAACTAGCATAAAGCTATCCAAAAGAGCCAGCCACTGCCAGGGTCAGTGCTTACAGGCTGGTATCCTTGGTAAGGTATGGGTTTGTATTCCATAAGTGCTTCTTACGTGTCACCTGTGCAGGCTTGTGACTTGGAACTGTTAGCTGTCATGAAAAATAAATTTACTGTTTCGCATGCATCCTTAGTCCATTTTCATTACATTCCAAATTGAGGACACGTTCAACACCTTGAACTTGTTTTTCAATGGTACCACCTGAGTTTCAGAGAAGAATAGTACTGTCTTACAGTGTACATAGGCAAGGTAAACTGGAAAAAATACCCCGGCAACAAACCCACTTGAATTGATAAGAGCTCCAACTGGAATTTCAGTAGAAGTGATTTACTCCTACCATATCTCACACAACATGCTGGTAGCACAGTGAATTGTCTCACAGGTTACTGAAAGTGAAAACTCTGCATACAATGAAAATTAACATCAATGATACAAGGGGGGGAAAAAAAAAATCAAGCCTGAGTGCTTGCAGCTGGCCTCTTCAATGGGTAGCTAGATGTGAAAAATACAAAAATGGGGGTATTGAAACATCTGAAGGAATGTTTTCACTGGAAGCTTGTGGGATGGGATTACATATCTGAAATTTAGGCAATTCCCATTTAAGGTGTTAATTACTTCTCTGCTACTCGGGTTAGAAAATGAATCAAAATCGCTAGATTTTTATACATTTCCCTATTGTTTGTCTGTATTGCTAGATAAATCTGTATACATTTAGTTTTTATTCACTTCTAATGACTTTCCAATAAATTGTGGTAAAATCAGTAGGATAAATGCAGGGCAAAACTTGATCCATCTAAGAGTTTCACTTTTTCCCTCAGTAACTGTAGCTGCTTTTAGTAAACATTAGAATTTGTCTGCTGAAGCCCCAGCTATTACCCCAGCACGTCTTTATCTGTTGCACTGGATTGTACATAGTGAAATTCAGGTGGAATACAGATTAATCCAAAGAACATCAGGACATTGTGCTTCCTCTTTGTCACAGTCATTCCAATGCTACCAGCAAAACAGGAGAAAGAATTCAATAAAAGGTACCTGACAACTATTTCAGACTCACTGGATTTTTTCAGTGGATTTTGTTGAAGGCGCTATAATAATAATAATAATTACAATTTGGTTAGGGATCAGTCAGTTCAGTTAATCAAATTGCTGTGATCACTCTTCTTGAGAAGTTGCTTTCCTCAGAGATCCAAGAGAAAAGAATAACCTACTAGGTCGTTCTTCTGTATTTTGAACATTTGAACATAATTTATCGTTCAATATCTGATTTAGATAAAGTTGTTTCCTGTAGCTAAGCCTATCTCTTTGTCTTCACCTTTAACCCTGTTTCATACTGTATAATTTGCTTTTATTGTTAAATATAACTAGAGTTTATTCTATTATTTGTGCAGAAATGTTTTCAACAGCCAACAGTGCTGGGATGGCCTCCTGCAGTGCCATTTTATTTCTAAGAGAGCTCTTCCTTTTCCCACCTCCTGGGAAATCTCAAACCGTGGCCAGTTGTCTCATACAAGTACAGACCATTTCTGTCCATGTGAATAAAACTTTGTCTGTTCTGAAAACAGGAGCTTTAAAATCTCCATTGTTCACATGAATTTAGGGCATTTCTCTCTCTTTGCTGAAATATGCAAAGAGATTTAAAGATGGAAAGAGCATGTCCTCTCGTGGCTTATTTTATACATGTTCTCATATCCTTCTTCAGCACCAAGTTTCTCCAAGTGCTGGCTTTTTGGCTAGTAGTTTTGTCATCCTTTTTCATTTGCCACCGATTCTCAGAAGCACTATAATTACACTCAAAAATGAGTATCTGATGTCATAAATCATAACTTACTGTTACGTATGTTTTCAACAAGGTAAGCCCTACCTTAGAAGATCCATGGTGACCCATAACAAAATGAGAAGACCTGATGTCTCTGGAATTGCAGACCAGTTCGGAATTGTTTTGAGGTTTGGGGAGCGGGGGTGGTAGGCAGCATGAGCAGCATTTTCGCATCTATGGCTGAAATTATATAAATTCCAAAAAAAAAAAAGATTTTCTTTCTTCCTGCTAATACTTAATCTAATCATTGTAGACACTTTGCTCCTACTCCTTTGTATTTATGAAACAGGAGACATTTTGTCCTAGAAAATCGAGAGGAAATAGACTGTAAGGAAAATTGAGAGGAAATAGAGCACTGTAAGGTTCATTGAGAGCTCTTACCGGAAACCACCCTAAATTTAAGGTTTCTTTTATATAATCTCAAAAACCCAAGGAGGAGTTGGTAAGATTAATGATTTCTGTGCCCGTGGACTCATTATAAGCTGTAAACACTTCTGCCATTTTCTGAGGTTTGTAAAATGACCATAAAATTCTCTTTCAGTTCAAACTTTGCATACAAGTGTATTTATGGAATGAATAGTTGTAAAGTGACCCAGTTTTAACATAAGTTGTATTGACTCATAGGTCATGTATGAATATTCTGTGATGTACCCCACTCACTGTCAGGTTTTGCTCTGTTTGCTTTCTGAGAGGAAACGCTACTCGTGAGCGCTATTCATCTCACAGAGCAGGAAGAAATAAGATCCCATAAAATTTAACCATCATCCTTGAAAGACATATCTTTTTTATGTATGACTGAAGCAGTAGGAAGCCTGGAAATAGTGCAAGAGAATAAAGGAAAAGCAGAGTTAAAATTGTAATTTTGGCATATTGGGAAAACCAGTGCCCCATACAAGTTATGCCATACACAAGTCCATAAGCCAAGGTAAAAAAAAAGAAAATAAAATAAAAAAGAAAAAGAAAACATTTACATGTCACTTTTTAGAGCATACAGAAGAGACATCCTTTTCACAGCAAACATTGACTCTTGATGTAGTTTGGCCCCTTGTTTTTAATCCTTTTCAAGCTTTGCCAAGATCTGGTAGAGTCTGAGTGTTTGGTTCAGAAGAGCAAGACTTAATGCCACTTTTGCCTGTACCTGATGGTGTATGAAAGTGTTATAGACTACACTGTCATTTAGTGTTTATTTTCATTATGAATACAATTTACATGGCTGGGGACTTTTGCTTAAGGACAAGAAATCAGTATGCTCTGAGTATCTCTTTTGAGGGGAAATACATTTAATCCTTGTCATCTTTGCCATGCATGTCCTGCCACTTACTTTTTCTGTGCATTCTTTACTGTCTGTTAAAATGAAGGTCACATCTGGTTTACACATATATTGAATTTAGGTATGAGGAATAACACAGTTGTACAGTTTACATCTCCACACATCCCAGGTTCTTCATGAAATGTAAACCAGATGGTGGCAGAGAACTTCTAACTCATTTAAGATAGGAATGGACCCACCTGCTATTAATTAATTCTCACATGCATTCAATTCTACCTAAATACGTATGTTGGTGTAAACTACAGAAGGCAGTTCTTTCAAATTTCAAAGCACTAATAAACTTTACTCTCTTTATGTATTTGCTGAAGTAATGAAAACATATGGCAATCAATGCCCGTGATCAATTCTCCAACTGATTGCAAAAGAAAAAAATTGTGAAACTCCATAGGGGAGTTATGAGCTTTATGTTTCAGAGATATAGAATTCAAATGAAATTAAGAGCTAATTTTATTCAAATTCCCCTCATCATTATGATTATATTACAGGTTAGTTTTATCTTCTTTAATGCAAAAAAGAAGTATCTGAAACATTTCACGTAAAGTATTGTCTCTAAATTCCTAGGGAATTTAAGCAAAGAGTCGTTAGTCTGATAGATGACATGCATAGCTATTCATATTAAACTCAAATCCTGCTAAAGTTATGCTTTAATTATAATTTCAAACATTTTACCATCTACGTGATTGTAATGCATATTAGTATCTTACCACTTACTTGTAGCAAAGTAAGAAAAGCAATTGTGCAGGGTACAAAATTTGAGAATGAAAAGATGAAACAGTTCCCATGGTGGATAGAGAAGCGAAGTTGCTGGAATCCTGTCAATTACATGCACAAATTCACAGTCACCTTTAAATTTCACCCCATAAACCTGAATAATCTCAGAAATTAGGTATAAAATGGAGGAAAGTATCTATATTCATTTCTTAGGTGGAACTCTTTCTCACTTTAATACTTTTGGCCTGCATATTCCTGCAGCACTGACTGACATTTAAAGATCAGAAAGTGCAGAAAAAGGCAAAAAATGATTGAAAGTGAGGTAGAGTAAGGTCAGTCTCATTCATCGCTATGTGTAAGTTATGCAAATTCAGTCTCATTTAGACGTAGATAAGTGAGTGGCAGCAGGATGGAGGGTATCTAGCTGTATAGGAGCCCGTCTGACCTCACAGCTCCCAACACCTGGAACACAACACGAAGGACCTCAGTAGCACTAAGAAACGCCCAACCACCACGATGGAGAAACTAATAAAGAAGCTGGGGACCCTCGGTGCTCATTAAACTCGCACCGTTGATCTCCGTACTAGGGAGCCAAGTTAACTGGAATTATGCCTTAGGTTTTATAGTAGCTGAGCTTTTTCCATCCAATGGCTGAATAAAAAGGAACGTTAGGTATGTATTCCACGGCCGCAGCTGCACTTCACGATGGTTTCTTAATCCTGCAGGCTCCTCTCCCAGACCTTTGACTTGTAGGGCTGAATTCTGACAGCTTCTGTCCAAAACCATCTGATCATCGAGTCCTGTTCCATGGATATACACAAGGGATTTGCTGTTTACACTATGGATATATACACAGGATTTTCTGAAGAACGTATCCCCGTCCTTCTCTCAAAGAAGAAGATCATTCTGCATTTTTATGTCGACCTAGACATGGTCCCAAAAGAAGAAATTTGGCACCTGTTAAAAGAGGATTGCAAAACTATGCATTTTGGGCAAGGTGATTAGAAGTCTGAAGTGTGGAAAGGGAATATGACAATAGCTTGAGAGATGTAGAATAGATACAGTGTGAAGAATTAACTTCTTATTTCTTTTCTTTGATCTATTTTTTAAGATTTTCTTTCTGACCTTTGTCTTCTATGGAAAAACTTATAAACATGGGGGAAAAGGGCTAGAAAACTGTAAGAGAAATGTGAAGAATTTCCTGCTTACTCCCTTTTCCACTGATGATGCCATGGAGAATTTGCACTGTTATATTTCTGGGTTTTAATATGTTGGGTTACAAGTTAAAGAAAAGCCATCAATTCAATATTTAGAAAGCAGTTTTCAGAGAAAAGGCTGCAATTTCCCTTCAGTCTCCCTCTTTTCTCTGCTAAAAACTTGATCTTTTGTAAAGGGCCTACTTGGTTCTTTAAGGCAAAAAAAAAAAAAAAAGAATAAATTTGAAAATGCTTATAATTTTAGTCAAGGTGTTAACTTTGAATCAGCTCAGATAGAATCAGGCGATGAGTGGAAATTACTTCACTAAATTGTTTTTTTTTTTTTTCCTCATTAAAGCAATTCAAGTCAGTTCTATCCAATTACTGTTAGGAGCTTACAGTAATCTGTACTTCGAAAGTCTTAGCTAAGCTTGCAAAATCATGAAGCCTTCAGCTTTACAATATTAAGCAGCAAATTCTAACATTTTTATATGCCTGTATTTCAGCTCTTATTTGTGAAGAATCATCTGCACATCTGATTTGGCCTAAGTCAGAGGAGCAATATTTTTCATGAGAACAGCTTTCAAGGAAGCAGTTAGGGAAAGAGAGGCAATAGTGACTTATGGTTTCAAAATCTATTTTCAGACTTTTCTTTCACTAATCAATTTCCAACATGCACACTGTATCTATGTTTTATTATTTCCCTTGGTTTCATGAACTCCTGCAGATGGAAAACTTTTGCCTTATCACTGCTTTTGAAAACTAAGGAACTATATGAATTTAAATCAATTATTAGCCACAGAATACAGTTCACATATCTGTGTCCCAATCATGTGACTATCATTTATTTTAGATTTGCTCTGAGAAGATTAAATTTAAACCAATTTATTGTTACGAACTCTTATGGTATCTTCATAATTCAGATGCAGGCAGAAGTTGGCAGGACATCTTCCAGGAAAGTTAAGATGCTCTAAAAACATGGTAGAGAAGAGATTTTCCCAAGAAATACTTTAATTTCCCATCCCTAGAGGAGAGAAAATTCTCAAAAACACTTGCCGTACCAACAGTGAAAAACAGAAGTCATCATTCAAAACAGAACACCTTGGTTATCAAGCCCAATTCCCGTTGATGGTGGGACGTCATTGTGACTTTAACTTTAAACATGTTACAAAAGAGCCTTTTCATCACTGTTTAATTAAATTTCATAAATGAATAAATTTTTAACCAAAAGAATTTTTAAAGTAGAAAAATCACAATAAATTTTTCAAAGCAGTCTCTCCGTTGAGTCACATGACTTTCATGAGCAGTTTCAACAAAGTTTCATTTTCAAACTTTTAAAAGTTTCAGTGTTTTGTAAAAATGAAAAGTTTTTGTTAGAAAATTTGTAACTAAATGAAATATTTGCTCCATGGGGGACACACGCCTTCTTTCCTTGCTTTAAACACAAAGTAATCCCTACACTGAGATAGAGACTTCTGAGCTTTTGCTTTCGTAACCCAAAAGTAAACATTTTTGCAGTAGCTTCAGTCCTGCTTAAATTATAAGGTGATTAACTGATATTCTACCCATCCATATTGTGAAGTTTGTCTTTGTGTATCACCACGCAGAGAGAGCTCTCTCCTGTTCTCTGGACCCACGCTGTATTTCAGGTGGCTAATCTGATTGTTCTCCATAACACCATCAGGTAACTTTGGGATCCCATAAGGGCAGTCAGTTATGAAATAAAAATATTATTATCATGCAGTGCATTGCAGCTCTCCTCATCTCAGCAAATCTGTAGTAGTGCAAGATACAACCAGTAAAATTAAGATGCTTAAAGCAATAGGCCAGATTTGAGAAAAATGGAAGCTATAAGTTCAAGAGATAGCTGTGTCATTGGTAGAAACTTGTTAACAATTTCCCATGGCAACAAAAATGAAATGGTGTTTTGTTGAGATTTTGCCTTAATCCATCAACTGTTTGAACCTTTAAATAATGAAGATGTGTAGACTTTCATTATTCTAGTTCTTTCTCTTTGTAGCCCTTATTTGATAGCATTCTTTTGCTTTGTACTGAAAATGTGGGGCCGGGTTGAAGGTTGTTCAAAGAGGACATACAGAAGCCAACAATACCTAACACAACAATAAAGCAAGATCTCAAAAAGCAGAGAATATGCCACCTTCCACTCAGAAAACCTGTCAGATGATGAAAAAAAAAAAAAAAAGCAACATTTATGCTGTTGTTGCAAATTGCTTTACATCTTTCTCACAATCCAGAACAAGACGTTAAATTCTTAGAGATCATCAAATGTAAGATATTTTCAAGTGCTCCCAGGTTCAGCTGGAGGGATAGGGCTTAGAATCACGTTAATTTAGGTTGGAAGTGACCTATGGAGGTCATTTAATCCGATGTCCTGCTTGAAGCAGAACTAACTTCAAACCCAAATCGGGTTGCTTAGTGCTTTTTCTTTTCATTTTATGAAAATTTCTGAGGATGTAGTTTCTGTTGTCCTCTCTAGGCAACCTGGTGCTTAATGACTAATTGTGAAAATATTTTCCTTATATCCAGTGGGAATTTTCCGTGTTGCAATTGGTGACTGCTG
The DNA here is from genome assembly GCA_025769975.1 of Gallinago jamesoni. Taxonomy (NCBI): domain Eukaryota; kingdom Metazoa; phylum Chordata; class Aves; order Charadriiformes; family Scolopacidae; genus Gallinago; species Gallinago jamesoni. The sequence goes on from JAOQGH010000012.1 coordinate 54,954,779, forward strand.
TCTCTCGATCTTTGGCTTTGCACCTCTGAGAAGAGCCTGGATTTGTCTTGTCTCTAACTAACATCAGCTCCCCTCTGAGCCTTCCTCAGGATAAGCAAACCCAGTTCCCTCAGACTCTCCTCATATATATCATGTGCTTTGGTCCTCAAATGCTTGTTAAATAGATGATATCTTTTGCATCAGGAAACAGACAGAGATCACATGCTGATTTTTTTTTCCTGAGCCGAGAGCTGTGTGTCAGCCCTTTCCTTCTGAGTTGTAAAGGAGATAACTGCTACTGATGCAGTAGCCCAGCTTGCACAGAAGATGTCTTTCCACGCAGGGCAGGTCTCTCTGACGGCTGCTGGCCGTGTGGGCAAGCAACTACTGAGAGGCTTCAGCATGATTCATTTGTGTCTGTCTAGCAATCACAAATCTCAGTCTTCAGAGGAACAAAATATCAGCACAAAAATGACACCAGTTCCTTCCTGATCCTCAGCAGTGTGGAAGTAATCCAATCTCTTTTCATCTTGAGGACATCCTAATGAGCCAGAGACCTAAGGACATATATGAGGAGCTATGTCGCCTTTCTCCATTAGTTCTCCTGGAATTCCTTCTGTATACTTATCAAAATCCCATCATGTAAGTCTCCTGTCTGCAAAAGTAATTCAGTGCATTGCTCCTCAGGTAGATAGAATTTGCAATCAACACTAATTCATGTCACAGCATCACAGAACCATGGACTGGTAGGGGTTGGAAGGAACCCTCAGAGATCAGCTAGTCCAACCCCCTGCCAAAGCAGGTTCACCTATAGCAGGGTGCACAGGATTGCGTTCAGGCAGGTTTTGAACATCTGCAGAGGAGAGTCCACCCCTCTGTGGGCAGCCTGTTCCTGTGCTCTGTCAACACTCAAAGAAGTTTTTCCTCATGTTCAGATGTCCCGTGATCCAGTTTGTGCCTGTTGCCCCTTGTCCTGTTGCTGGGCATCACTGGAAAGTCCAATCTATGTCCTTTTGATCTTGTAGCTATACTAATCTTTTGCTGGAATACATCTTGCTTCCTAATCAGTTCTTCCAAAATATATTAATGAAGTGTCATCTTGTCTCCTCTCAATGTTTTATCTAAACTAACCTAGCAGCCTCTTCTAATCCATTTTTTTAAAAGTGTGTTTCTTTCACTAAACATCCTGACAGGCTTTCACAAGTACCAGATCCATTCTTGTATAGAAGTCTGTCCGCAGATTCCACTTGATTCCATTCAGGTGACTCAGGTGCTAAAAGCTAATCATTGTGCTCCTGCATGGCTGAGGCTACAGTTGAACTAAAGACCATCTTAAGCATTTCCATTCTTTGTAATTAGCAACAGAGATCCAGGGCTCAGGCAATTAATCTCCGCTCACATCCAAAAAGGAATGAGCAAAATCCCAAACCAAGGAAAATCCAAACCCAATAGGAAATTGCCTGCGAGCTTAGTGTTTTATCAGGACAAAACAAGACAGTTCCCTGCCTCCAACCAATACTTTTTGGCATTGAAAAAAAACATAACATGTAAGGCTGTCAGCTTCAGTTCCTATCAGCCTGATTCTCTGCAATACCATGCAGGAAAATAAGGAAACTACTCCACAATTTGCCACACAAAACTTTTTCCTCTGCAAGCTCAATATGTAAAAAGCAAAATTATTCATAAATAGCATTCAGATGTTTCCAGAGTCCACCTGTAAAATTTATTCTACTGGGCTCCAGGGATTCTGAACTCCTCTGACGGTATGAAATGTGCATGGGAGGAGGAATGATTAGACGAGACCTTTCCCTTGCGAGCTTTAGAGAAACAGTGATTTATGCTCTCCACCTTGTTCCTCGTCCCCTCTCTCCTAGTTGTACTCACTCTCTAGAAGAGACTTAAGCAAGTAAACATCATCACTTATCACAGAAAGCAAGCCTGGGGCCCTCCACGTCTCTTCCTTTTTGTTTACACATGAAGAGTCAGTAGTTCATAGTGACTGAGCTATGATCAAGGAGCTTCCTGAAATTAAATTCATTAGTAAAACAAGAAACATTCCGGACGTGCACAGCACAGCTTGAAGTACTCAGCTGAGGAACTAATTAAAGACAGATAGCTGAGTGGGAAATAAACAAACACACATTGTGGGTAGAAATAGCTAGGACAAATACACACACTCCCTCTTACATTTGATGGGAAATTAAATTATCACGGACACTGAAATACATTGAACAATAAGAGCTCTGCTGCAGCTTTTAGGCACAGGTCATCTTTGGGGGTGAGAGAGCAGGCAGTGGGACTGGCAAGCAGGTGGTCTTCTGCAGCCATGGTGTCTTCTGCAGCTCTCCAGCCCTTGGGCAGTCTCCTGCCCCTGGGAGGGTCTGTGCAGCACCCAGCCCTCCTGCCGTAAGGGGACCAAAGCCTTCCCAGTCCTCCCCGCCTTCTCTGGACATGAGCGTAGACCTGCTTGTCCCTATATATTAGAGGCTTTGAAGGACACTTTCTTTATGCACCCCCTTCCCGTACCCACCACCCTTTTCTGCCTCCTCCCAGTTGGTATTTCTGTGGTCACCAGTATTGCATTCCCAGTACCACGTGCCGATGCGCAGTAAGAGTCATCAAATAGATGATAGAAAACATCTGCCCGTCAACATCAGGTAGCACTGTGGACCTTTTAACTTCTTAGTTTGAAGAGCATCAGATTGTTTCTGCAAGGAGCAGATGCAAATAGCAGGGCTGCCTGTAGCTTTTAAAAGGTTTAATGGTGTCTTTTAGTGTCAGATTTGTGGACTCACTCCGATACGCTGCACACCGGCCGTTTCCAGAGGCTGCTTTTTGCACAGCGGTCTGTAAATGAACAGAGAAAACACTGCTCATGACATGAAGGCAGCCAAAAGAGATATGAGCTTTGAAAACATAGATAGAGAAGAGCTCCCAGGGGAACTCAAATAGCCATTACTAGATGAAAAACACCGTTAAGCTCAAGTTAAGTTTGCTAAGACTCATCACCAAAATGAAAGTTGAATTCACAGTTGTAAAAATCCCAAACACTAGGAGCCTGATGGAATTTATGAGGGTGCTTCAGAGAGAACCCGAGTGGTTGAAGACGACGGCAATTTAGTTCTCGGAAGGGCTATTGGTTGTAGCCCTCCCTGCACCCGGAGTTACAGGACCACCTCTAATACGGAGCACGAAGGCTTCCCAGGGAAATCTAGAGCTGAATCCTCCTCCATCATTTTATAACCTATCCTAAAGGAGGCACTGGGGTTTGTCACTCTGCCCCTGGAGCCGGCCCCAGACATCAGAGAGAATAGAGGTTCCTTTGTAAAAGAACTCGCTCTATCCCTGTGCAAGAAACTTTTTATTTTGTAGTATACGTTCATGGCAAACAACCCCAGAGCCAAGACACTTTGCACCCCCGCCTGCTTCCCTCCCTCTGCCTGCTCCCCCTGCTCAGCTCCCCCGTGTACTGGTCCCAGCACCCACCAGTATGACCCCAGTCCCCACCAGTCTGACCCCAGCCCCCCCCAGTCTGACCCCAGCCATGCAGAGAAGCAGGGGGCTTACTGCTTGCTGGCTCCGTGCGCCAGGGAAACTCTTCTGGTAATCAAATCCAGAGAGTTGTGCTTTAGTTCACTAATAGTTTACTTTGGTGGAATTATTAATGGCATGGGATGCTAATCAGGATGATAATACTGATCTTACCACCCTCGCCATGGGAGGGACAGATTCCTGCACACCTCTGTTACGGGCCAGCCCTGTATCAGAACACGGGGGTGGCTTGTGTAGGAAATAGAGCTTACCTACTCTCGATTTCCATGGCTGAGGTCAGGCAGCAGGAGGGCCAGTTATAACGTTTAGCCTACCTAGGGCTTTATTTCTGTACCCACTGGTGCTTAGACTTCTCCTTGGGGCGTTAAGGCCCCTGGGAATGTCATCAGAGGGGCTGAGGCATCCAGTCGGTAGGAATTCAGAGCACTGGCTAACCATCTGCTAACCAACCACTACTAGTAGCTAACCACTGCTAACCATCTTCATGGCTTGCTGGTATCACTGAAACTCCAACAGCTGCTGTCCTTGACATTTCTGGGAGCCTTCTGCAGCAAACTTCACAATCTCCGTGGCTGCAGCCAGAAAAGGATATAAAATATTCTGTTATTCTGTTCCATGCTTGGGTCTATTCTAGTTCTTTTACCCAAGATATTTATTCCAGATTATCTAGGATCCTGACTCGGCATAAATTAAACTGAGCTGAAGTAGCATATTGGAGACTTGTTAGGTTTTGTTTGGTTCCGTAAACCAGAGAAAGGGCAGTATCAATACCTTGGCAATTGAGTGTGTGTGCTTTTGTTTGCTTGTGTTTTCCGGGTTATTTTGTTTCATGTAATGATTTTGTACAGCATATGGAAACGAAGTCCTGTTGTTTCTCTGCTGCCTGCAAATAAGCACCGTTTTACTGCTTGTGCCTCTGCGTTTGTGAAGGATAGGCACGCATAGCCCCAGCGTTCAGCATTAAACTCATCTGGGTAGCAGTAAATGCAAGTTATTTCAGGCTCTTGAGTTTACCAGAAGTAAATCTAGAATTGATATTGTTGGCTTTCCAATAGCATAACCTTTAAGTATGTATCGGTTGGGGTATTTTTGTGGTTTTAACCTTGCAGTTATACTGCTTCCTTCAGCTGCATCTACAATTTATAGAAGAGATATGTTGTAGCGAGACTGGTTCTTGCAAAGAATGCATGGGATTTACAAGCAGTTTTTAAAAATCAGTTAAATGCATTTTGACTTATTTGCCTTTATATTATTTTAAGTCTTCTTCTATTCCAATAATAATTTAAAGAAATCTTTGGTGGAAGATATTTGGTGGAAATCAAATAGACACAGTAGCAACAAGAGCTGCTGCCAGCTGTAACATCTGATGAATTAGTAATCATCAGCACAAGAAGGACATGGACCTCTTGGAACGGGTCCAGCAGAGGGCTATGAAGATGCTGAGAGGGCTGGAGCACCTCTGCTGTGAGGACAGGCTGAGGGAGTTTGGGTTGTTCAGCCTGGAGAAGAGAAGGCTCCAGGGAGACCTCATAGCAGCCTTCCACCTGAGGGGGCTACAGGAGAGATGGGGAGGGACCGTGGGAGATGGCCTACAGGGAGTGGAGTGACAGGACAAGGGATAATGGTTTTAAACTGAAAGAGGGGAGATTGAGATAAGATCTCAGGAAGAAATTCTTTGCAGTGAGGGTGGTGAGACACTGGAACAGGTTGCCCAGAGAAGCTGTGGCTGCCCCATCCCTGGAGGGGTTCAAGGCCAGGCTGGATGGGGCTTGGAGCAACCTGCTCTGGTGGGAGGTGTCCCTGCCCAGGGGCTGGGAGATCTTTAAGGTCCCTTCCAACCCAAGCCATTCTATGATTCTCATTCCTGGAGTACTGCTTTGCAATTTTTTAAGTATTTGAACAATTACACATCTAGGAAACAATGTAACTGTCATGAAAAGGTTTTTTGATGTCAACATTTATTGACAGTTGACTACCCCAGGCTGTTGCCTTTGCAAAGCTCCAGGACTGACACAGGTAATTCGGGCTCACTTGCATCCCTGTTATCAGGGTCCACTTCAAAAATGCTCAGCTTCCAGAACACTGACATCTCTATACCTTTGAAATTGGGAAGAAAGACACTTTACAACCAGGACACAGGAGAATTCCAGGTCTTACAGGAAGGACATGTACTTGTAAAATCTTGTAAAATCTAACAAAAGTATTTTCAATATTTCTGTCCTCACTCATTTTCACTTTTTCACCCTTTTTATCTCTTTGGCCTCTTGGAGTTTTTCTGGTGGTTTTCTTTTGTTTTCTTTCTTTTATTTTAATTTTCAGTTTCTAGATTCTTCATTAATTCTCCTGTCTCCTCTACCCAGAGTATATGTGCACATCCAAAAGGGCAGAGACACAAATGACACATATACATCTATGCAGAAAAAGCGTAGCTATAGCCGAGCTCTTAAATGCTACTGCTGTTATCTCTAACAGTAGGGAGTTTTCCTCCATATCGTTCATTTTTACAGAAGAGTAAAGCAGTAGTAACTGAATAGTCCCTGATCTCAGAGGGGGAAATCCTCCTGAAATGGACTTTCAGCTCATCAGGCATGAGAGGCGACCTGTCTGGAGATTGCTGTATTAGCCCTGCTGTGCACAGAACCTCTGGAATCAAAATTCCTTTCTTCAGTTACTACTGCTCAATAATGTGTTTTAAATACAAATCTATACTAAAACTTGCTGGAATTCAAATTTTGAGTGTAAATGGAAATCGCTCAGTGCCATGCTGCTATTTTACTTTTGTTTGGGATGGGTGAATAGGTGAAAAAAAATTTCATTGGTAGGATTTCAGATTAAAAGAATGTAAATTGTCAGTTGTTATTTTAATATGTAAAAAAATTAAATGCTAAAAAATACTGTTTCTACTGCTAAAGTGTTTGCAGGGTAGTATATTAACTTAATCATACACTGTGCAAAGTATAGAGTAACAAGTATTTTCATTTTTTCCACATATAAAAACCCTCTGAAACATTCTCTGAAACCAGATTCTCTAGTTCAATATGAATTATAAGACTGAAATGTAAAGTACACTCACCATAATGCAGCCCATGAGATTTCTAGACTATTAGCAATATAATAGCTGTAGTTTTGTGTTTCTAAGCTGTAGTTTTGGTCCCTAAGTACTCTGAAGCTATTTTGAAATGCAAGCAAGTTTACTTGCTGCTGACCTGCAGTGCTGTAGGATACAGAGGTCATGGAGAACTTAAAGTCCGATGAGTATCATGACATCACTAGGGAAATTTTGGAAGATAGGTTGGAATTGCCCCAGCTGTAATTTGACTGCAGATGAACACTACTCTTTCTGCAAGCACCCTTTCATTTTCAGTGATCCTTAGCAGAGGTGACGACAAAAATATTTTGTCACACAAGAAGTGGGAGCTCCTTGCCCCAAGACACTCCGTTTGCTAGCATTTTACAGGATTCACAAAGGGGTTGACAAATTCAAGGAGGAAAACCATACCTGGGGTTATTGACGCTGACAATAACATTGACGCTTCTGAATCACAAAGTGTTTGAGGTGCAGGTCTTTGAGTGTTCAGAAAATATTCACAGGGCGTGTTACTGTCTGTTTTTCTTAGCCTTGTACTCTTCCCTGGGCATCCACCATTGTCCTGAGCAGAAGAAAGATGCAAAGCTAGATGGGCCTTTGGTGTGACATGATGCAGCTATTAGAATTGTAGGATCTAGACCAGGTTTCTCAAAGCCCCATCCAGCCTGGCCTTCTAAACTTCTACATCAAAATTCTTACAGGAGAGGTCATCCCAGATTGAGGACCTCAGAGGTAATGATGTTGGAACCAGTACAGCAGAGCATTTAATACCTATTTTTTACATGAAGTAAATGCTCAAATGCAATAATCTAAAACAGAATGTTGTGATTTACTGAACTGATAGTATTAATATTGTTCTAACTATTTTTTAGTAAAGTACCAGTACCATATAAATAATAAAAATATAGTCCTTGTCCTTTGGTAGTTTACTGATATTCCTAATAGAGATAGAAGTAGAATCTTTGCAAAGATTGGAGTATATTTTTATTTAGCTCCAAATGATCTATTCGATTCATATTAGTTCAGTGATGTGAGCTAGCTCTTCATGCTCATTCTTATCTTAATTTGGAAAAAGAAAACAAATCAATCTCTCAGTTTCTAGTGACCTATCAGAAATAGTGCAAGAGCTTTAAATGAACAATTTAATTAGTAATCTCACTATGATTATTTGATCCAAATTAAGCACCAGGCTACTGTTCTCTGCTGTTCTGGCTGACAGTGCTATTTTTCTTTTTCAATTCAAATGCAGTGACGGATAGATGCATTACTCCTAAACAAGAAAAAGCCCACTTTTTACTAATCTAATTTAAAATATTTATATTTTTAAACACCCTGAGCCATGTATGTAAAGTTGATCTGATGATGCATAACAATATTTAACTATTCACTTGCAGTGAGCAGCAATGGATAACACTCAAGGAAATCAATGTATTTAAAACACGCATCGCTTCTGTTTGACTCACTTGTGAGAAGCTGGAGTAAGGGAAGAGGGAGCTGTGTTCATATCCACGTGTTTGCTCCGATGTTCCTGCTGCCTAAATGGAGACTTCGGAGATTTTGTCATCTTCGAGGGGTGAGGCGAGGGTCATTAATAAATGGCCAGTGAAATCTGTTGGTTGAGCCTCATAATGGCCAGAAATGGCATGATCCTAGAATATGGGTTTTTTTTTTCCTTAATGTTAAGAATTGGCATTTTCACCTTTGTGAAATGCCAATGTTCCTTAACAATCTTTGGAAACTTTATAAATGTTAGCGTCCCTTGGGAGAGCGTCTCAGCCAAACACAGACCAATTGTGGAGCCTTAGTCAGTTATGACCGTGTCGTGGGAAAGCTTAGAATTGGATGCAGGGTGTCGCTTCCTCGGTCGCCTTCTCATTGCAGCTGTGGGGTGAGAAACAAAGGGCAGACGTGGGAAGATGTACTGTCTCTGTTTTCCACTGAAGACAATGTTTGCACATGTAGGGTCTGACATCCAGCGGGCTGTGCTGATCTGCTGTGTTACAGCACGCAGCGTCACGGTACGACCCACCTACAGACGGGTCTGTTCCCTTGGCTCTTCTGGGATTTTGGAGAGGAATTTTTTGCATGTTCAGGACAGCCATTTCAAAGGGAAAAGTGATGTGCAGTGTTTGTGCCATCGTACAGGTGCACTCCTTTGCATTTGGGTTCCTGTCGCCAGAACCTGTATGGTGTTATGATGTTATGCCTGCACACTCAGTGAATTTTATGCATCCCTTTGGTGATACACGGTCAAGCATTCATTTCTTTTATACTACACTGGTGTGGAGGTTTCTTTCCCCTTTTCTTTCTGTCTTTAAGAGCTCACTGCCAAAAAAACCCAGAACATGTCTGTGCAATAGAGGAGAGCTGGCTTGGCACCCACGCTGTAGGATACGTGGCCTGGATACAAAAACGGAGGGGTTTAGATAACGGGAGCAGTGTAAGAATGATAAGAATGAGTGAATACTCTTTTGCAGAGAACAAAAGTGCAATGTACCATTTCGTGTTTTCCTGGGTGGTTACTGACACCTGGTGATTTAGGATGTGTTTTCTGTCCTGGCAAAGGACATGGGGGCACTGGTCCAACTCCAGCTCTTTTTCATGCTGCTCCTGCACTTCCTCACCAAGAGCCTTTGGGTTAAGCAGTTGCGTTAGCACTTGAATGGATTGAATCAAAACCTCCTAAATACTGAGCTTTGGGCAATTTGCACTTTGTTTTGCTCATGTTAATAATAAACTAGGCATAATCAGATAATGAAATTTAAAATTGGAAGTTGGAATGCAATTTTAATCTTAATAGATCAAAACACAGGTTGTGAAGCTGCTGTTATTAAAGTTGTTAACATGCTTAAATGTTATTGCTTTTGTGCATATGCTTAATTACCATCCTCAGCAGTAAACAATTTGATATTGTTGTCATCATAATTTAAATGCATGCATCGCAAAGAATGACCACAAACTCTAATTTTAATTCTAATTTGTGAAAGTTTATCATTCCCCATAATGAAAGAAAATGGCTGCACCCTCCTCATCAAAGGCTTCTGGGAAAAAACAGTTTGGGAAATTACAGTAAGAAGTTTATGAATATCAAATACAAATTGGAACCCATTTAAGATATTGCAAACAACTTCATAGGTAGGAAGTGGTATATTTGTTGCAGGCTCAGGCATGCAGAGAATAAATAGATCATTGTTTGGGCCACCTGGAGAAAGCAAGCCTTGTAATTTCTTTGAGCATCCCCACTGTTCATTTCTCATTTCACCAGAGTATAGCTTCCTTATGTTTTTGAGAGATGGAACTAAAGATCCATGGAAACCTTGCTGGTTGTCAGATATGAAGAGAGTATCTAAAGACTGTCAAGTGGAGAGTTCAAAATAAAAGCTTTCATCTCTTGCCAAGACCCACTATATCCTAAGAATGTGTCCATCGCTTCTACAGAATACTGCAAACAAATGTAGGAACTGGTGCCTCCTAAAAATACATAAAAGTGAGTTCAGGCCCCGGTACAGTTTAAAAAAAAAAAAAAAAAAAAAGAAAAGAAGAAAGGAAGAGAACGGAAGAGGAAGGAAGGAAGGAAGGAAGGAAGAGGAAGGAAGGAAAGAGAAGATGATTAGAAACTGAACAATCGTATCCATTCAGCTCTGCGCTAATCAGGGATACTTTGAGGCTCTGTTCAAACCACATTTCCTTCCCTCACCTTCTCCCTGAAGCAGGGTACTAACACCAGAATCACAAATGTGTTTGAAGTTATTTGTATTGTGGAATTATTTTGGGTAATAATATTTTGCATCTTTCTAGTGAGGAGGAGTTTGTCATGACTATTCCAGAGCCAAGAATTACTCATTAATACCAATTGGAAACAAAGGTCAAGGACAGGTTGAGCAAACTCTTGGAAATATACCACAGATCTAATCATGCAGTGTATTTCCACCCAAAAAATAATCAGATACTATTCAGAAAGACAGGATAGAGAATATTATATTGTTATTTAGACGTAGTCTAAATTTAGATATAGTCTAAATAACACTGTAAGATTATACATCTCTCGTTTAAATATTTGAAAATGTAACATTGAGTTGAATTCTCATTATTTGTAAAATTAGTGACTATGAAACACTTTCCATTTGGTGGATTTTTTGAGGAGACCTTTGGAAGTTCTTATTTCCAAGTTCTTAACTTTAATTTCCTTGCAGTTATAATGGCAGAAAAAATGCTATTAATTTCACAATGGCCAGAACCGAGACTTCAAGGCTAAATCCACTAAATGTACTCTCTGAGTGTCCCCTGATGCATCATTAATGTCATGAGACTTGATAACACTGAAGGCAACTGTTCAGCCTTTCTACAATCGCTGACCTCCAATTTGCTCAGAGTGTGAAGATGAGATCTCCCAGTACTGATAGCCCAGAGAAGATTGAGTTGTGGCATGGTACTGAGTCCTTTCTTCCCTTTAGAAACTGGGCTAAAAACTTTCTAAATATTTCTCCAATCAAATGTTTTTATTGTTGCTAATTGCTGGCAGTGCCAAAGGGACGTAACGTGGTCACGGATGGGAGGGCACATGAACATAATTGTCATGGAAAATGTGGTCCTTGCAAATAAACCTAGGAAGAAGAATAATCATCAGCAAGTATTCCTCTTAGTCTTTGCTGTGAAAACCCTAAGAATCTTAATTGACTTAATACACGTAGGAGAAGAGTAGGTGATAGGAGAGGAGGAAAGTCACTGTTGAATTCAATCCTAGTTTGAAAAACCTCCACGAGTGGTTCAGCTCTCAGCTGTAAGAGCTGGGCCAGAGGGTCGGTCAGAAAATGAAGGGAGGGAAGGAGCAGGAGGCAGAACACAGGCTTCCTCCTTCCAACATTTCTCTTAGATGTGTGAACTCACACCCTTCCTTTAAAATATACTGTAGGAGTTTCAGATGTTAACTGATCAAAGCACAAAACTGTGTGCCGGGCCTAACCTTATCCAGAATTAATTAATTACAGGCTTAGGTGATGATCGTTTTTCTCTGAAACCTTGATAATCGCAATGGACCAAGCCCTTAATATTAAATCTTATTTAAAAGTCAACAACTCACACTGTGCGTTCCAGTACTGTCCTGAAGCGTTTGTTCACTGCTGATATGACTATCACAATGCCAAATACCAAAGTGAATACCAAATTCACGGTTTTTAGCAGGAAAAGTTTCTGATAGAAGCCCCCACTTCCTTCCCAAATTGTGAACTGGCTTTTATTTGCTGGACTCTCTCAGGACCACAGCATCAGATCATACCACTGCCGAAGAGCTCAGTTATTTTAATGGACTCAGATTTACAAGATGGAGCATATCATTTAGTTCTTTATGCAACTGAAAGCTTTTTTGGCAAGACATTAGAGAGTGATATATTTTTACAGTTATAGCTTTTCTGCTTATTCTAGAGGGCATTTAAAATCGCGTAACTACTAATACCATAAATTCAATTTTCAGTTAAGCTTTACAGTCAACTGATTTGGAATAAATATACATAACATAGGCCTACAAAATGCTGGTCATTCAGCATATTCAGAATCCGGTACATTTAATTTTATAAGGGAAAGTTTTGCTCTCCAGCAAACTTGAAGGGGTTTATTTGGACTGAGATGGGTAACGAGAAGAGAGTTTGTTTGTCTCTTGTATAGCAACCTACTGGGTAATCCACTCTCCTTAAAAACGAAAATTGGGCAGAGTTGTGATCCACTAATTGATCCACAAGTTATATATTCAGAGCTGCTCCTATCAACTCTGCCTCTAAAATATTCTTGGATAGAAATGCAGGTGTGTTTCAGGGAAACACACGGGAACCAGCGCCTCTGTCCTGGCAAAGCATGAAGAAGGGACACCATTGCAAACAAGTGCAGTGAAATGTCAACTAAATCAATTAAAAGCTTGTTAATCTATTTCTATGACAGTCACAGTGAAAGTATACATGGAAAACAGTAGAGGTGCACCAGAGTTCAGCACAGGCTGAATTTCTGCATTCTTCCTTACTCTTTTGATGCAGAGAAAGTGCCTATTACTCAAGTTTGGATTTGGCTGTTTGGGAAAGGAACCCATGTTTTCTTTTATTCTTATGTACTTCAGCTGAACACCTTTGATATGCACATTGTCAGAAAAATGGACTCCGTACTGCCATTTTATAAAGTCGTTTCTCAGGGGAGCAGAGGGGGAAGCACTTTGGATTTTTACTCAAACATTAGTCAAATGGGGCAAGTCCAAACCATATTCTAGTGCAACTTGTGAGTCACGTATCCTGCAGCACTTACAAAGAGTGACTGCCTGTGAACATCATGCAGCTAAAGAAGAGCAAGAGTGAAAATAACAGAATTATGTATATATTCCCCAAACATTCTACATTTCATATGGTGTTTCTGTAAAGCGGAATGCAAGTGGAATAGAGTTTTGATCTATTCTACTCCCAAATGTTAAGCAACTATTTGGGCAGTGTAAAACTGGACAAGCTCCATGTTTTAGGACTCACTCAGGTAAATCCTAGCCTTCTACTCAGAGCTATTATTTTGTTAACTTTTCTCGCTATAGGGAACTCACATTTTCTTCTCCTAATAGGATCTGAGGTTTGGGCCATGCTTGGAGGGAAAGGCCGTAGGACAGAAGTATTAGAAGGAAGATCATAGGAGGTCTGTATTGCTTCCCTGCTGCTCTCTCTGAAGCCTGCAAATGAGCCTGGCAGGAGCAGAATTGAAGGAGATTTAACTGGAGCTTTGGAAAAGCTTCACAGAGAGATGTGAGCAGCAGTCCCTGGAGCCACTTTAATTTATGTCGCTGCGTGCACAAACCCATCGACAAGTCCAGTGTCCAGGAGACACGGGATATTCACACCTCTTCACCTTACTTGGCCTGCTCATCATGGGGCACATCCCAGAATCAGAAGAGGGTTACTTGATCTTTGCTGAAATAATGCAAAAATTATATATTTCTGCTTTTGATTTTGTTATGTGCTTATAAATAGTAATAAGTAAATAACCGAGCACTCTTGAACATTTGTTATTATTGGATTAGTCTGCTAAAGCAATGGCTAGCTTCATTACTTGTTGCGTTGCACTTCATTTCAAGGTTTTATCATTTTATCATACACTCTTTTGAAAGAATTTGGGCAGCACAAAGGCATTTAAACATTCTTTTGGGTAGTGGATAGTAAATGTTAATTTAGTGAATTCAACAGCTTTTGTGAGTTTTCTATTTCAATTATTTTTGAATGATAATGGTGAACTCTGAGCAAAGCAATCACGTAGGCTGCTTCCAATCTGTGACAATATATATTTAATGCCAGTTATTAATTTATCCTAAGTAGATGGAGCCATGGCCTTAATAATGGCATTCTAATTAGTCTTCATGATATTAAGCAGCATATTAGCTATAGGTTTGGGATTTTTTTGGTATGCAATATTTGCTGGTAGCAGTTTCACAACAGCAAGTACAAATGTGAGTTATTACAGTTTCAGGGTGTAGAAAGAATTAAATTCCGTTTGAGATATCCATCAGCTTTAGAAAAAAGCTTCAAAAAGTTCCCACAAGGCAAAGGTCTGATGTTACGTAGCAAGACAGTACCTACAGCTGCTGAATGGAAGTGTGCTCTCTACATTTGTTTCTACATGCACATAGCATAAACATTTTCAATCTGGTACTCAAATTAGCATATTACAATATTGCAACTAAGTGTATTTGTAATATATCATGGAACTGAGTTTTTTTTAAAGGTAGGTTCCTTTCACTAACTTCTAGTTTCTGAGTATGCAACTCACATTTTCAAAAGTTTTCCAATGCAATCATTAAAGATAGGACCATTTTTTTTTCTTCTTTTTTTCATTTTTTAAGCTTTTTTCAGTGGGAGGGGGCTAGGGGAATCTGAAAGTTCTACATATTTCTGTACTTCCAAGAGCTGAAGCAATTACACAGTTAAAAAACTAATGATAAGGTCCCAAGAGCCGGAAACAGTAAAATTTTAGTCTTTCTGCATGAGGAAACTAAAACTGGTAGTGAGAATTAGTCACAGTCTCTTTCAAATGAGGTAGAAATGATCCCTCATTTGTCAGAAGCTCTCTTCCCTAGTTACTGTGCACCAGGACTACCCGCACATCGCTTTAGACAATAAAGAGTTCCAGCCCATTCTGGTTGTACTCAATATTAGCATTTTATACCTATCAAATGACTTGAGGAAAAAATGGAAAAAAAATGCCTTTAAGTTCATTCATTTGTTAAGCACATACATTCCTTTTCCCATACTTGATCTCAGGAGGCTGATATAAATTATTTTTCTCCTCTCTCCTCATATTTTTATGATTCATTTTCATCCATTCTGTTTCTTTCTCTAAGGAAAATGGGTGCTGGCGTGATGCTTCCAGTAGAGGTTCATTAATAGAGCTGTCCTGGCCTCCCTCGGGGCCGTGCATGGCTCTGCACTGCCTGGGGTGCAGTGTGGTTCCCTGGCTGGGATGCAGTGTGGTTCCCTGGCTGGGATGCAGTGTGTTACACTCCCTGGGATGCAGTGTGGTAGACTCCCTGGGATGCAGTGTGGTTCCCAGGCTGGGATGCAGTGTGGTTCCCAGGCTGGGATGCAGTGTGGTACCCAGGCTGGGATGCAGTGTGGTTCCCATCCTGGGATGCAGTGTGTTACACTCCCTGGGATGCAGTGTGGTTCCCACACCCCTCTCTCCGGGCTAGGGTTCCAGCCAGCTCACACCCGCGTTGTCTCCTCACCCCTCCACCTCTGTCTGAGCAGGGGCACCAAGCTCCTTGCAGCAGAGACTGGGAAAGGAAGGGAGTGAAAATGAGATTTGAGAAACTTGTAGGCTTTGCTCGGGGTTTTTCAGAGGGCATGACAAACCTTTCTCAGTAGGCGTGTGATCAGGATGGAGTCTGACGGCTTCCTCGGAGAATTAATAGGAGTTTCAGCACTGTGTGCCGAGTCTGATCATGAACCACGAATGTGGCCAGACCCCCTCTTCAAATTATCTTTAGTATTGTGAGTCAAGTAAATACAGGACTGCTGTCTCTGCATTTAAGAAGGCTCATTTGTCTGGAATTTGTCTGTGTTACTGAGGCAAAAAGAGGAGCCGAAAGCAGCACTTAAGTGCTTCTTGCTGTATTTTTCTCTCAGAGAGAGAGAGATTTTCTACCTAAAAACAATTCTGGTCTGAAAACTGATTATACAGGTATGTCATCTGACTCTGAGGAGACTTCCTCGCTCAGGACCCCCTGCTGCTGTGAGCGCAGCCATTGCTGTCTGCTCCTTTCTCTGCTGGCTCCGTCCCAGAGCACCCGGACCCCGGTGAAGGCCAGGGCTGGGCTCCTCGCCTGCTCATCCATCACCGACAGTGTCCACTACATTGCCACTGCAGTGTCCATCTGTGCGCCCTGTCCTGCAGGGACAAAAAGCCACTCTGTAATTATGGATAGGCCCTTCATTCTGCCTGAGCAACTTCACGAGCACAAACGGGGACGCACTGGTCAAACTTTGGTAAGTATTTAACGAGCCATCGGCTTCCCAGCTGCTTATGGAGTTTGAGCCAGGGAGAAGTAAGTTACCTGTGTTTCCCTGGGCTGTGTGTGTAGGACTAGTAAGGAGAAGAAGAGGAATTTTTTTTCACTAAACAAAACAAACCGTCTAACTTTGAAACTTAGTGTTGAGAATGGAAGCACGCTCCAAAGAAAACTGTGGAAAAAATGAATGAACAGGTATGTGTAGTCATAGGGTAAATTAAATCCCTAAAGAACATTTTAGATATAATGTGTGAAATGATTTTGAGATATTGAAAGACTGGTGGCATATGGATGCCAAAACAACAGCCAGGATGTACACACCATTTTGCCTTCTCGTGTGTCCTTTCAGCTAGATGTCCTGGGGGAGTGAATGTCTTGAGCCCTGGCATGATCATGGAATCTAGAGTCTTTATTGTCATTTAAGTGAGAACACGTGCAGCGTACGTACCGTTCCTGCTCCCACGGGAATTGTAAAATATGTTTTCACTTGGGGTGAAAGCTGCTGCAGGTCACTGAAGGCCAAACCTCAGCCACCTGAGTCATACCTAATCCAGAGGAGATGGCTGCTTCAGTGGTGTCACTCAAATTGCCTTCACAATTTGTGAGAGGAAGGTTAAAGTCAGACCCCCAGGAATAGAGGGTTCAAAGAGCTAAAACACTGAGCCGACATTTCATTTGGAAGGATCTATCTTTAAAAACAAAAGCCTGTATTTTATTAATATAGCATTTGGGAGCTTTCGGATTGTACAGGAGAGAGATAGTGTTATTGCAAAAGAAGTTTATGCAATATTAGACTCTGAAAATTACTAGTGTAAGGTTACTTAGACACACAGGCATGTGTCAGAGTTGCAATATAAACATGATTTGAAGTTTTTTAGTAGCAGCAGTTGTTGATGTTGCAGTAGCACTCAAAGATTTCAACAGGGATTGCCACCACACACACCGAAAGAGCGATACAAAAGTGTTAGGACCCAAAGGCACAAGGAAAATATGGATGAAATATGTGAACGTGGTGAACCATCGTGTCCTCTGATAACTGTGTCGCCGTCCTCTAGTTAAGTTTGCCCTGGAAATTCCAAACTGTGGTCAGCTTACATGTGGGCATAATCACCTGCTTGTGCAAGCTGGACTTTTAGCTGAGGGCACTATTTAGAAGATGCTTGTCTCTGTTCCTGATAGCACTTATTGCTACAACATCAGCCTTAAAAACCCAATCTATTTTCACCATCCATCATTTGTTTACTCTTTGATTTCATTCTCTGTGAGTAATAGACAGGATCTCTCATGACTGGAAGTTCTACTTTTTGATTTCAGATGCTACTACAGCACTTTTTAAAATGTATCATTGCAGTAATTACAATGTAATGAAAAGGCTATATGTTCTTGTGCAGTTTGAAAAGAAAAATAATGACTGGGTTCTTGCTTTTTTAATTTAGTCCATGTCTGATCCCTCCCCTTCTTACACAGTCTCTGTTGATAAGATTGTCAAGGATGTCAGTCACTTTTCTTTAGTTTACTCACATTTCCGTGAAAGAATTGCTAGGGTGAAGGCTGAAATTTCAAAACTCAGGACTAATATGTCAGCATCGCTTTAATTTGTGACGTTTGCTTTCATACTGAAATTATGGCAAGGTTTATCACATTTCATAAAATAAGATTCCCTTGTAACTGGCTAGTGTTTGTGTGCTATGCCAGGTGGAAAGGAGGGGTTGCCAAGAAGATCGATCGTAAGATCCTGGGGGACCCTGGTCCTGGCACTGTTATGGGCTTTGGCTTTGATGTCAAAGAAAATAGTTCCGATTTTCTGCATCAGTCACCTCCTACGCACAATGTGGAATTAGGATGACAGTATTTAATCAACTTAAGTGGGAGCCATTAGACTTAAGATCTCTATTAAAAAGCTGCACTGTGTTTCTCAGGAAGTGCAGTGAAGACTTAAATCTGGGGCTGGGGGAATTGACCTGTGAATAGCCTAGTTTCTAGATTAGAGAAGAACCTGGAAGAGGAAAAAAGCCCAGCAATCCGAGCGCTTTATGGAGGCTTTTCAAAGGAGTGCAGACTTGTTTGCAAAGACCATGAGCTGCTTCAGCCTGAAGATAGTTCTTCCATGAACGGCTCCTTTAAACCTTTTCATATGGCCACCATGGTTTGCAGGAGATACTTCAGGACCTGAAAACTAAAGAAATGTAGAGGGCAATAATTTCTTAGTAGCAATATTTTTTATTGCTATAGTCACCATTTACTCTTTGACTTAGAGTATCCCAGCCTATGGGATACTTGAACAAAGCACACTTGAAGAAAGAAGCCAGGCACCACGATGGTGTGAATGCGCGTATGACCCAGAGTGAATCATCTCTTCTGCCTGAGAGGGCTCAACACAGGGAGAAGTCAGAGCCTGCACTGTACCACACGTAATCTAGTAGCATGAAGCTCTTCACTTTGGTTACAGGTGGGTTACGTAAGCAGGCTTGAAAGAGACCAATGTCAGATTGCACAACTTTTCCTTTTCCCGTGAGAAAACAGTTGTCTTAATGATTTCCAGGACAGTGCTTTCCAGAAACAATGGAGAACATGATCTCTGGATCGTATTGATGGAGTATGGTGTGCGAATTTGAATAATATGTCTCCAGATAATTCAGCAGCACCTGTGATACTAAAAACATCTATTTATATTCCACACTTCATGTTTTTGGCAGCTTGATGGGCTGCATGTTCCATCATTCTGACATACTGAAACAGAGCTCAATGGGACTCAGTGGAACAACGAGCATCAGCTGCTGGGAGTGGTTTTTGCTAAACCATTGCCTATCCATCTATTTAAAACTAAGCATATAAAGGCAGTTTCCTAATTACCTGAATTAAATGGGTTACAGAATACCTGTAATTCTTTATGATCAAACAGAAATGCATTATTTCAACTAACGTGTTCAAGTCTGTTCAGAGATGCCCAGGAATTATTCATGTTGAAGTAAATCAAGAACCCTGTCTGAATGTTCAGCACTCCCATTAAACTCACTGGAAAACTTGTTGTGCTAGTCCACAGTATTGCACTACAGTACACAAGAGGTGCTGAACTAGGTTCAATATCACAATCATACTTGTGTAACAATATCCAGTAAAAGAATCTCAGTAAAATTACAGTATGTCATGATCACAGGATCATAGAAAGGTTTGGGTTGGAAGATCATCGAGTTCCACCTCCCCTGCCCTGGGCAGGGACACCTCCCACCAGAGCAGGTTGCTCCAAGCCCCATCCAGCCTGGCCTTGAACCCCT
>JAOQGH010000012.1:54976076-54986651 GCA_025769975.1 Gallinago jamesoni
AATCCTGCTTCAGCAGGGGAGTTGGACTGGATGATCTCTACAGTCCCTTCCAACTCTAATAATTCAGTGAAATTCAGTGAAAACAAAGATCAGGTGTTGTAAATAAGAGCTTGAAAGCAATGTGTAAATGATAGGAAATCAATCAAGGGAGGACACGATACGGAGATGGTGAGTCAGACAGGCCAGGAGAGGTTTTGAGGAACAGATAATATGGTCTGCAGCTGCAAGATTGCTTCTGGGGGTAGGTGAGCACGATGTGAGAGCAGGCACACAGCTCCCACACTGGTACCTCCACGCTTCCCTGGGAACGCACCGAGTTCCCAAGACAGACCCATGTCCTGCCCCAGGGCTCACATCCACAGAGATGTTTGGGGAACTTATTCATGTTTAAGAACGTACCCATCCAAATTAATAGTGATTCCTGGACTGTTATCTAGCTCAAGCAGTGAGCAAAGCTCTGATTGGGAGTATTTCACTGAAATGAGAAATATCTGGAGTGCTTACATACGAATTTAGTGCCTCAATCTCTCTAAGTATTTTTCTTGTCTGAGAGAGAATTCTGCCTTCTGTGCTACCTAGATTGCTGCTGGGTTAATCCAGAGGCTGAAGATGTTTGAATAACAAGTAAAATAATGATGGGAGAGATTTCTTTAAAAACCAGAGATTGGGAATGTAGCAGATATTCTCAAAATAGGTGTAGGAATTTCTGTAACTTACATTTCACTCTGACAGTCCTAAATAAAGAAATAACAGCAAAATTAGGGTAGCCATCGAGTAAAATGCTTACTTTTCTGAAACAATTTTGAGTATGACATAGTGCCATTTGTTTCTGCCACTGTGATACCCATAGTACAGTGCAGTATTTTTCTCTACGTGCTCTTTTTGTGTACCAGTTTTGTCTCCATATTTTCAAATGCCATCAGCCCCCAGTGGGCAACACCACAATGGTTTGTTGGAGATAAAGAATAAAATATGAATGAGAAATGTTGACTATAACCCTATAGGGAAAATACAGACAGCATAGAATCTCTTGTCCAACTGACAATGTAGAGGGATATTTTTGTCTTGTGCCTGCAAATTCACATGAATATTTATTTCTGCAGACTATGGCTTCCTTTCACCCTGAAAGCTCTCAAAACATCTATCCCGATTTTGTCTTCTGCCCTTTCATTATAATGAAACGAGCTGGCTTACTAACTCTCTAATTTAAGCATTATTTGAATGGTACATATGCTTTCTATGATACGTACAAGGCAGTAAATGTGTGCTGATTTTGCTCATAATAACCAATGCACAGAGGGGATGCTATTCTCGTACGAGTGATGTTCAGGAAATGCAGACTACAGGTTGTAGGTATTAATAATGGCTTTTGAGTACTAATCTGAAGTGCTCTCTTTCCTACTGTGGATCGCTATGGGTATTTGGTTAGAATTAGCAGAGCTCTGTTTCTGCTGGGAAACTGCTAATCTCACTGCTATTGAAATGCAGAAAGATTTCTGTGGAAGAGAAGCCCCTCCGTACATCATTTCAGGATTGTGTATGAGAAAAGCCGGTAATAGAAACAAACTCCTTCCAAAGCCACAGTGCACCTTTGGAAAGGTACAACTTTCAAAAGGAATGATAATTGCTTCTAAAAGAAAGATAAATTCTGTGGCCAAGGTTCTCAGTTCTCAGTTGAACTGGGACTTGATGATTTATCAACCCAGCACATTCAAACAACACACATCAGGTCCCTCCCAAAGTTGCCAGGCTGTAAATACTGCGTAAAACTTTGTATGTGGATCTTTGAGACATTTTTGCATCTCTCTCTGAGGTGCAAATGCTTTCCTTCTTTGTACTTGGGAATATAATTCTCACCTGAACTCAGCATGTTTAAAAATAAAAGACCCACCGAGTTTACTGGACTTGAAATCCAGGAAAACCAGACTACTAAACCCACATTTCAGAACTATTTTCCCCCACTTAGTCCATTTTGATCAAACTTCCATAAGCAGCCAATTAGGAATTAGGAATCTACTTTCAGCGTTGTGAGTTTGAGAATCTTTTTCGTGATCTCCCTGTTCACAGGGAACCACTACGTGGTGACATGTCTTCGAAGGGGATGAATGTGCTAGGTGCACAAAGCATGCATCAGAAAATCCTATTCAGCGTGTCCAACAAACTATTTTTGCTTATTTATAGCGAACTTTTCAAGCAGGTACCAGCAATTTTAAATTGTGGATAAGAGCAACAGTAAAATATCAGACGTTTGGTTTGTATCTTTCTTGGGGCTGCTTTTTGGGGGCTCAGTGTGTGTGTATGTATTTCTGCAGTTCTGAAAGAAAGCAAGTTGCCTTGGGCATTCAAGAGCAGCAGCAGAAGTAGGGTGAACTGTGCTTTTCCGTGTCCCTCAGCCTCTCTGGGACCAAAGGGACAATTTGGTGTCCTGTGCCCAGCAGGGCACACTAAGAAAGCGTGCCGCTGAGTGACTTGCAAATATTAGAGCTCTTCTCCTGGCAGTGGTTGCTATGCAGTAGTTTTGCCTCTTGGGGAATACTGAAAAAGAAATGTATAAAACATGGAGACCACTAAAGAAACATGAAAATTAATTAATGTGGTGCAGAAAAGTAATGTAGACCGTTGTTGCGGTAAAAGTATGAGTTGATTTTTAGTCCGTTTGCGGTTGTTATTAAGAATTCAAGCTTAAAGAAAAAACCTGCTCTCATGCATCCATACGGCTGTATTTTATCTTTGGATGCTTCTTGTGGTCCACACAGACCTCTTGAGCTTTGCTCTTCGAGTTCACATTACCTGAGTAAATGCTGTGTCAGGTCCGTGTCTCCTGCTCCCACGGAGGGCTGGCACCTGGGCACACCACGCACCCAGTGGGAGAATTCCCTGCTGCTCACGCTGCCTCAAACAGGGAGAGCATCCTGACAGGGTCCGTGCTACCGCTGGGGAAGCCCAGGAAGCAGGTGATGAATCTGAGAATCAAATTCCTCCTGGAGCTCTTCCCTCTGCTCCGGGTGGGGAGCAGGCTGTGGGAGAACACCTCCTGATGCTCCAGCCAGCTCCAGCCAACCTCCTTCCCCTCCAGCTGCCTCCTCCTCGCCTGCCACAGACTCTCTTCTTCTTGTGCACGAGGTGATCATTTTGTCCTTGTACATGAGATAAATGTGTGTGTTTTGCAAAGGAAAGGGAAACTCTCTATTTGCACTGAGTTTTGCACAAGGCAGCGAGCTCACGCGGTGGTCGGGGGCTGCAGGCAGTCTGTACTGCAGCAAAGCTACAGCGTGGTGTGAGACACAGGGGCTGGAAGCCAGGAGGAAAGCAGAGTGAGATAAAAATGCTGAAGGAGGAGCCAGGATGCAGTGCCACTCCAATTACCCACCCAGCTTCCACGGGTGAAGAGTGCACCTTCCTGGTAATCAGTGCCTGGGCAGCCACCAGAGACATCTCAGCAGGCTCTGAACTCTCCGTGCCCAGTTCCTCAACCCCAGACACGGCAGCTAGCAGCTTTTAGGAATGCCTCTTCTCTTTTAAACACCTGGCAGGGAGCTCCTGCAAGCCTCCTTAGGAAGCCACCTGGCCATACCTTACTGCCTTCTTTATGCAAGACAAACATGGGGGGGGCTACAAACCTGGTCAAGCGCCTAGAGCCCACGAGAGAGGGATGGATGTTTGAAACATGTTCAGCAGGAACGACGTACACAGGTTGGAGATCTGATGTAACAGGGCAGTGAATTGCCCATCCTTTTGCTATTCGAGGAGACCGAAGGAAAAAAAAAAAAGCTGATCTAAAAAGTTAAATTACCTGTTGACACTTCCTTAGATATAAAGGCAAAATTCCCATCTGCCTGCTCTGCCTTGTACAATAGCTTGTACCCTGCTGCCATCTGATGGAGGATTTTTTAAGGAGGTGGAATAGGTTACATTCTTAGATGGCGTCAGAGCAAAGAAACTTAGATTCTGTAAGATGCTGAAGCTCAATGATCGTACAAGAAAATAAAAGGTGCACATGGAGACATTTCTGGGGTCACCTACCTCGCCATTGTAATCCTTCTGGAAACTAGTCTGATTGATTATTATCATCATTAACTTCCAGCACTTGGAGAAAAATGAATTCTATTGCAGCAATGCCATGTATTGTATGCATTATTCTTCCTTCTCAAATACAGAGTTCATGGAGAGGATTGATGTTTTATCTGCCATGGTTCTCCAGGAACTCTAGGAGTAGGAAATAAAATAAAGTAGCCATAAAAGAGAAAGTGCTGTCTTTCCTGCTCATGCTCCGTTTGATGTCAATGGGAGAGGTGCAATTGAATCTTTAGAAAGGGCATTATCAGTCCCATATCTGGCAAGCAGAGCTGGCACCAAACAGCAGCGATAAAGAGCAGCAGCCAGTGAACTGAAAGCAGAAACGCTGCAGACAGGGTGTTTTCTTAAACCCCTGGTCCCAAGAGGTGATCTGAAAAAAAATAATGATTTTGTTTACGGAAGATTTGATCTTTTCAGTCACCAGTGGCAGCAGTGGATGTAGTCGCATCACAACACATGATCCGTGTTGTGAAAAAAATTTGAAACCCCGGATGCTAAAAAGCCAGTAGCCCACATTTGCTTTTGTCTGCCTTCATTTTGAAAAAAGGTTGTTTATTTGTTCCATTTAAGGAGTACCAGCTGGGTCTGCCATTAAATATGGTTTGCAAAACAAGCCAGCCCTGATGTTTAACACCCTGATGATCTCTGATGTCTTTTATTTAAGTAATAAATCAGTGTTTAATTTTATGGCATTACGCATTACCCAGGAGAGTCATTTAGCAGGTCAGTTTTAGCGTCGTGATAAAACCTGGAGTAATGGGATTGAATCTGCCACTTCTGGCAGTTCATATTGGGCAATACTACCAATTTAAGTTCCCTAACATGCATTCAATTTAGATTTAATAAGAGTTATTATATCCCACGTTAATTAAAATTGGATTATTTATTGCGAACACTTCCAGAGCTGTGGTTGCCCATACCGAATCTGGCCTCAGAAGTGCCAAGCACTGTCTTTTCGAGTCTTTTGTGAAAACAAGTTAGGATGAAATTGCAGCTTGTCTTCCACATCACTGTGGTCACTATAGTGGCGTTTCTGCGTGTTTATCCCCTTCATGGTGAAAGAGAGGAGACACTTGATGAGGAAACACTCCGGGAGATGCTGGAGCAAACTTTTGAGGTCTCACTGCCATGACACTGCATGTAGGGGAGCACAGGGTAAAGGCCTAAATTAACTTTTCTCAAAGTTTGAAGTTGTTCTTGAAGTTTTTTCAAGCACGTGTGAGCTGCCAGATGCCCCAGCTACAGCTCTGCATGCCCTACCGGCGACAGAGCCAGCGAGTGAGGTCAGAGAAGTAACGTGGCTGCAGTCGTACGGGCCAAGAAGAGAAGACGACACAAACGCTATTCCTGATACAAACTTGTGATGAAATCCCGTAGGCACGTCCCCTGGGATGTCCATAGGGAGGGAACTGATGCAGTGGTAGGTAAATAGGCAAGACATGGAGTCGGTGCACGTGATGAAGAAGCTCGGATGAGAGAAAGCTTCATAACAAGATGTACTTTGGAATGAGAAGGGGAGAAACAAAAAGCAACAAGACTGAGGGCCATCGGCTTCACTTCAGAACAAGGTTTGGTTGATGTGAAGTATCCTCCCCATGAAAGCTAAGGTTTTCTGCCTGGATTTTCTGTTTGGCCGTTTGTTTTTACTTCTCTGGGCTAACGACTCCTGAGTTTTCCTCTGTCTTTGGCCCTGTCCTTGGCAGCTGACAGGCAGCCCCTGAGGCTCAAGTGGAGAGTGGCCATTAAGGAGGGTACCGGTTTCTCTTCCTCAGCCTTTTTGCAGAAGGGACAACCTATCAAAATACTGACATATTTGATTAGTAGTGTTTACCTTCAGACAGGCCCATGTTTAAGCCCCGTGAGGAACCGAGGCCAGAGTACTTCTGTTCATTAAGATAAAATGTAGGCCCTGGAGTGGGTATCTCTCTGACAAGCATGTTCACATGCCAAGCTTATTAGAAGGACAAGAACTTTTCCTTTTAGCCTTTTTTTTTCTGCTTTTCCTTTCTGAAGGGCTGATAGCAGCACTCAGTTATGATGTTTACTGGCAGCCAGCCCAGCACAGTTGTTCTAAGCCTGGATCCTTTTTGTGCAAAAACCTGCGATTAAGCCAGCTTCGAACAGAAGTAACGTCAGATCATGTCAATATCTAAAGCTTTCTACACTTGGTTATTACCCTCCATGGCTAGGTGGGACTCTTCGTGTTGCCTTTTCATTTTGATTTCTGTTTCCCTCAAGATTAAAACTCATGGGAACAGGAGAAAAGGTTTAATCTTTTGCTTTGAGAGGCTGGTCTGCTAAAGCTGCTCAGCAGGAATACTCACGGGAGTTAAGGCAAACAGAAAATTGGGCATTAGGCTTCGTGTCCAGGAGGACAAGCCACGCTTGTCGTGTTGTTACGAAGCTAAAGCAGGCGATCTGCACAGAGCTTAAAAAGGCCCTTCAAAACTTCTTGCACGGACAGATATTTTTTTTTCCCCAAATTTATAATTCCAATCATCTTCTATTGTCTTCGATTGTGGTAGCGTCAGCTAAAATTCCTTATAACATTAAATAGGTTGGATAAGCTGAAGAGATTTTATAGCAGTGGAATATTCAAGTTGTAGAAGGACTAAAAGCTATTAAGGTCAATATGCCGTTTCCTGATTTGCATCTATAATATAGTAGCAGAATATGCCCTATCCATTTTAAAGAATAATCTTATTTATGCAACAAAATACCAGCTCATCTTATTAAAAAAAAAAAAAAAGGAATCCATCTTGTCTTAAAGTAAAATTTTGCACGCGATTATCCTAGTAGTGTTTATTTTTGAAAAACATTCTATTTAGGTGATGACAGATGAGTAAAATGAGTTTGGTTACCAGATTGGACTAGCCTGCAGATAAATAATCAGCTGATTAAAACATATGTTTCATTCTTTTTCAAGCCAAAATTTATAGATGAGTGGATGAGGTGGGAGAGGGACACACAAAATTCCCACTGATATTCATTTTCAAATCTAAAAAAAGTGGCAACAACAGAGGAAAATGCAAAGCTAGAAGCTTACGAAGCTGGAGGCTAGACTTTGGCTTACATTCTTGCTTTTGACAGGGCAGAAAGCAAATGACCTTGTAAATAAACATCTTTTAACCATAAGTTTATCTATAGACTATGGGGATTTTTGCACTTTCATTTATTTCAAGAATTGATTTAGATGTCAATGGGAATAGAGCAGGAGTGAATAGAATAGAATAGAATAGAATAGAATAGAATAGAATAGAGCAGAGTAGAGTAAAACTACTGACTTGGTAAACTGCTGCTTTTATTTCCCTGGTATAAAAGGGAGGCTGCTAATACTGTTGGATAGTCGGTGAAAATGCAAATATTCCTAAATCCTGGTGCCATTGGAACTGCAGAACGTGCCCTTGCATCGTAGTGTTTCTTAAAAGAAATAGTGTAGCTCTGCACTTGTCAAAGACAACTGATTTTGTTCAGGCAAAATATAACCAGTACCATCATAAAAGTGAAAGTCAAATAAATTGCATAATTACTTATCGTATGGAGAAAAAAAAACCTACTGACAGGAAACATTTAATCTGCAAAATAAGCTTTATGTACTTTTCTCAATAAATAGTTGTGGGCAGAATTGCTCTTAGGCTACTGACACGAAG
This sequence comes from Gallinago jamesoni, assembly GCA_025769975.1. Lineage (NCBI taxonomy): Eukaryota > Metazoa > Chordata > Aves > Charadriiformes > Scolopacidae > Gallinago > Gallinago jamesoni. The sequence goes on from JAOQGH010000012.1 coordinate 54,983,804, forward strand.
ACTATAAACAGCCTATAAACATGTTTCTTTCCTTCCGTTTGAGCTTTGCACTGAGTCACGACCTTTTTATATATATTTTTTTTTTTTAGAAAAGTCAATTAGCCTTATTCTGAAGCAGGACCTGTTGCTCTCTGCAGAACTCGTACATCTTTAGATGCAGCTGGAGTAACCCCCTTTGCTGCCGCCCTGCGCTCAGCAAACGGGAGAGAAAGGACATTTTGCAGGTTCAACCGTTCTGCTAGAAAGTCAGTAATGAAATCAAAAATGACATTTTTTTTTGCTAATCCTTTGCTGGCTAACCCTTTCATTCACAGCCCCAGAAAAATCAAATTTTAATCTATGATTAATTGGTGCTTTAGTCTTTATTCTTCTTGGTTTCCTTGTTTGGGATGTGGTTTTTCCCAGGGAAGGAGAAGGAAGGAGGGATAGAGAAGAAAATGAGGGCATGTGAGGGAATAATGGTTATCTTTATGTCATATTACATTATTCGCCTTTGAGTGCTGTCACTGAAGAGATACGAGAGTAACTATTATATTGAGAGAAAAATGAGAAGAAGATTGCTGACAAATATTGATATGTGTACATAATAACATATATTAAACTGTTCACTTGCACTGAGACAATATAATACAACACAGGTGCCCGTTTTGCGTTCCTTGCAAAAACAAAGTTCCATGTGCTTCCTCATCACAAGTCATTTTTATTTTAACCCGTATGCATTTCTATTTTGAGCTCCCCAAAACCACGTAGTGAATTCAGAAACAAACGGCTATAAACACAGCGCAGGAGCAGCCCAGGTGAAGTAGCCCCAAATCAGAGCTAGTGATGGTCGGAGACACGCGCTCTGTCCAGCGTCTTCTTAAAGCAAACGGTGTGAAATGGCTGGGAAGGTGACCCACCATCGTGAGCACGGACCTGCTGTCACCAGGATTCTAGTTCACCAGCTGTTCTGTGTAGTGATGCTACACGGGAAACACGCGATGTACACGCGATGTACAGGCTGAGAAGGGAGGACCCAGGTTGGTCTTCATTATAGTGACTAGTATGAAGGCTGAACCTGAGCCAGACCAGCCCCACTTAGCAGGTCCAACTGCAAGTCAGGGTAATTAGTACAGCCATACGTTAATTTTGCAAGGCGCAGGGCAGCTCTATATAGACTAACGAAGTGCAGCCAAGATGGTAGAGCTAAGTGAGAGGGGTTCAGCAGAAGGCAGAGAGCCTGTCTCAGTGCTGGGTATGGGAAGGCTGTGCTGGGCCAACGTCTGCTCTCAACTCGCTAGCCATCCCGCCCAGCGCCTGGGGAGGTGTATCTGCTCCGGTGGCCTCGGGTATCTGCACCCACCCAGCTCAAAGCGCTTCCATCTCCAGGGTTTGCTCTGGTTCCATTCCAAGGCTTTTCTTGACTAATGTCACTGTTTCCTTAGAGAAATGCCACATTTGTTTCTGTCCCTCGGGGGATTTCCTTCAAGAACAGAGGCTGTCACGCAACAACAGATTCCTATGAAATGAGGTGGTTTACCTAAAGTAGATCCTGATTGACATCAGTTTCTGTGCAGCCAGGCTTTTCCTCCAAGGCTGCCTTTTAGCTGGATATTTGAAGTCTCAGTTGATCCAATGCCAGCAGATTTTGGTCCATTTGTGCCCTTATAAGATTTAAGATCACCGTTCACAAAGACTGTCTTTTCCCCATGAAGAAAACTGTAAAATCCAGTGTCAGAGTACAGCTCTTCCCTCTGGCAGAAGAAGAAAGACTTTGTAGATCAAAGAGAAGTACACCTCTGGTGTCAAGCAGCCCAGCCTCTTCACAGCTTGTGAGTACTTTCTTATTTTAGACCAAATAGAGACCAAAACTCCTATTCTTTAGGATAGCCTGAACTCTTTCTCAACACCACAAGTCTAATCTAGTAGTCGTGATTGTAAGCATGACTGCCATGTCCCCTTTCAAAAAACTTATATCTGCCACGGCAGAGTCCTAAGGGCCCTTCTGCTTTGGGCTGAATGATGTCACGTGAGATAGAGTGGCCTTCAAGGCTGAAGCAGATTCTGAGTAAAACTCACCAGCAATCTTCAGTGATCAAAGTAATTTATTAAATATATTTAGATTGTGAAGAAATGCCATAACAATTAATGAGATGTGATGGGTATCTTGGTTGTCATGAGAAAATTGCACTCGCACAGAGTTACAAAACACTGTGAAGAAACGTTTACATCTTAACACATAGTGAAATATTTGTCATCTTTTAAGCTTTTTAAGTGTTGATCTTTTATTTACACATGTATATATTTTTATCCATAAATGATGTTGCCTCAATGGTATGTTGTTATTTAAGCAGGCAGAACAATATTAAGGATTATTTTCTGTTTTCGATATGTTTTGACACTTAATGGCTTCGCACAAAAGCAATGTGTTTAGATAATGTGAAAGGTACGAAGTAAATTTATGGAAAACTATTGTCAACAATTGTATGACAGTAGTGTGTTCAAATTCCAGGCAAGAGAGGGACCAGTTCAGTATTCTGCTCAAAGGAGAAAAGCTGCATCTTGCAGCTTAAGATTGTAAATGCAGATTGCTGCATAGGTTGAAAGTCTTGCAAGATCAAGATTCAAAAAGACCTTATAAAGAAAAAGAGAGAAGAGGTATTTTCTTCACCTCAGAGGTCTGGCACTCAAGTCATAAGCCATGAACTTGACCAGGCTCCACAGAGTGACCTGGACAGGCTGGATGGATGGGGTGAGACCAACGGGATGAGGTTCAACAAGGCCAAGTGCCGGGTCCTGCCCTGGGGTCACAGCAACCCCCTGCAGCGCTCCAGGCTGGGGGCAGAGTATCTGGAGGTGCCGGGCAGCA
>JAOQGH010000012.1:54994571-55029935 GCA_025769975.1 Gallinago jamesoni
TGAGGACAGGCTGAGAGAGCTGGGGTTGTTCAGCCTGGAGAAGAGAAGGCTCCAGGGAGACCTTATAACAGCCTCCCGATATCTGAAGGGGCTACAGGAGAGCTGGGGAGGGACTCTTTGCAAGGAAGTGGAGCGATAGGATGAGTCAAAGCTGTAACTGTTGCTGTACTGACACCCAAACTGCTTGGGCTGTGCACGTGTAGACACCTCTCTCCCAGAATAGGAAAAGAAGAAAGGAAAAGAAAAAAAACTTGATTTGTTGAGCATAATTGTCTGGATAATCTCGGTCCATTACTTGGTGGCACAGAACAGTTTTCCATTCACACATCCATCTTCTCTGAAATAGGAGACTATTCTTACATTTTATTCACATAATGGTTTTGATAGAAAATCTGTTTTGCTGCAGATGAGGGCCCTGGAGGTTTTTGGTCTATTGTAATACATAAGATCTGCCTGACATTGCAGCATTCGTTCTCTGGTGCTATTGCCTACCAGGGCTAAAAGCACTGACGTCTTTTACAGTTCTGCTATTGCCATTATCCATTTCAATGGGGTTTAAATGTAAAAGTGAAATTGATGGTGTTAAAGCATGAATTTCAATCATGCTAAGAAAGGAGGTATTGATGGGAGCTAGCAAGGGAGTTCTGGACAAAAATATTGAAGGGGGAAGCTGAAAGGCTGGTTGCTATAAAGCTGGTGCCTCTGTGTTATCAAGTGACGGAGCTCCCACACACAAGAAGATGTCACCCCGTGTTGCGTAACTCAGGATGAGGTGAATTTGTCCTTGTGCCAGTCTTATGGTAACCATCACCTTCCTCCTCCCTGAGGTGGAACTTCATGGGGAAAAGTCTTCAAGTCTTTATTTGTTTTTGGTTTTTTTTTTTATCCAAGATTTAAATTGTCCCTTCTCTTTATTATTTGTAGTCTGGGTGATTTCTTGTGGCTACAGACCATCATGCTCCTTGTAAAATCGTACCTTTGTAATTATCTTGCAGCGGTCTGTCTCAGACAGAGTCTTTATGGAACAGTAGAAGAGACACTTTGTACCATACAAATTATAAAGAACGCAGTAACTCAGGGTTAGCAAAACTAATGAGAAAGAGGTAAGGCTGTTTTGCAGGAGCTTAATGAGTTGGATTTTAATTTCCACAGCAGATCATCAGGGCAAGCAACCTTGACACAGATTAAAAACAGAGTCATGAAGGGTTACGTGATCCAGTGAAGCACCTCTGGCACAGCTACTGCTCTCAGCCCTGCTTGGATCCAGGAGAACATCCACCACAGACTTTCCTCTGGGGCTGTGCTCAGCTCTTCCCTCGCCTGCCTCTGTGGGCCCTGTGTCCTGAGGCTTAGTGCCACCACCGAGAAACATGTGACTCTGAGAAACACCCACATTTTGGGGATCTCCACATCTATCTTGGGTGGCAAACAACTGAAAAAGGCTTGTCTGGTGTCTTCATTTATTTGTATTTGTGCTTCCATGGCAGCAGCCTGCTCTCTACTGGTTTAATTGTTTTAAATCAAATTTAAACACTAAGCAAGCTTAAAACAAGAGAGCTGTTATCTTGATTACAGAATTATAGATGAGGTTACAAGGAAGAAAATAAAATTATAATGTTATATTTCAGACTGTACTCTACAATAAAAGTCCTCTTTAGCTTTCATGGTATTTTACCTATCTACAGGGAGAAAGGGTAAAGAAAGGAATGGTGTGTCTCCAAGCACCTCTTTCTTATAGTTTTCAAAACTGAAGCTCTTCTGCCTTCCTCATTTTATGTTTCCAAGCCTACTGCATCCCTGAAAAATACTATCCTTCCTAGCTTGAATGGCTTACTTACAAAGCAGAACTTTTCTTGCAAGACTTTCTCAGTCACATCCCATAAGTATTCCACATTGTAAGGTCCAGTCACTCCCAGGCAATAATCATGACATAGTACTTATTAACAGGATGGATTACAAACTTACCATTTAGAGTGTTCTTTCTAAATAAACTCCCTTTGCCACCTCATATTAGTCTGGTATCCCTGCTGCCATAACATCTGCCCAGTGATTTACATCCCACTCCCAGTTTCCTCCATCTACTGCTTGCTCAGCTTAAAATGGGAGAAAAATGCCCGTAGGATCAATATCTTCAAACTATTTGAGGAAAGGAGTGTGACAATGTGCCAAAGAAACTTTGAGGTATAATGACCAACAAAGCTTCCTAGCAAGCAACAATAAAAAAATGTGTAAACCAGATTTTTATTCAAGATTTCCTTAGGCAGCCCCTTTCTTATCAAAAGATACCATTTTTTGATAAAAATCATTATGTATGTTTAACCCAACATTTCCATTGTCCACTTAATAAAATAGGTTTTTTTCCCCCTGAAAGTTTTTTTGCAAGGAATGTATACAGAATTGCAAAAACGTGACTTTATAGGAATTTGTTATGAATAGCCTTTGAAACTGTCTCTCTCGAGATGCAGGTTTTTTCATTCAATCTGCGCTGTTTGTATTTATCCTCTCGCCAGTAGCATCTGCAGCCAAGGCTTTCTGCAGAGGCAAATCACAGCATTTCGAGTGAAATGTAAAATCCTTAGTGGTGGACCTCTTTAGCAGACTAGATGTAGCACTAAATAAAAACAGATTGATTCTGTTTCAACAAAAAAGTTCCATGCATTTCCATATGAAGCCATCAGCCTGCCTGGCCCTGTAGTGGTACTGGTGAGTGTACAGTGGGAATGGTTTGTGACCCTAGCCGTGTGGTGGACCCACAACCAACACCAGTCCTGAGAGCTCTGAAATCTTCTCCTCTGACTACACAGAGGAACAGTCAAGTGCAACTGAAAATTAATTCCGGGTAAAGCCAAAAGTGCACTTTGGTTATGCGTGATCATGATTAAGATTTTAACTCAAGGTGTCCCAGCATTGCAGACTGATTCTACATTAAATTATAGTTTCAGGTTTGCAAGATCTTACGAAGAGCGATTGAAGGAGCTGGGACTGTTTAGTTTGAGGAAGAGGAGGCTGAGGGGAGACCTCATCACTCTCTACAACTACTTGAAAGGACACTGTAGAGAGGTTGGTGCTGGTCTCTTCTCGTGGTAATTAGTGATAGAGCAAGAAGGAATGGCTTCAAGATGCAACAGGGTGGGTTTAGAGTGGCCATTAGGAAACAATTCTTCACAGAAAAAGAGTGGTCAGAGACTGGAACAGGCTGCCTAGGGAGGGGGTCAAGTCCCCATCCCTGGACGTGTTTAAGAGTCGTTTAGATGTGGGGTTGGGGGATATGGTGTAGGGGAGAACTTTGTAGAGTGGGACTGATGGTTGGACGTGACCATCTCAAGGGTCTTTTCCATCCTGAATGATTCTATGATAACTAAAAGGACATAAAGACAATATTACAAAATACATAGCTGTTTCATATAGCAGCTCTTACTCATTAATTTAAGTGCAGTAGTAATGATAATAATATACTGTATTGCAGCGAAGGTCACAGCTAAGGGAGAGGGGTCTCATTGTACCAGGACTTGACACAGTGAAACAAAAGTATGATCTTTCCAAGAAAGCTGTTAGCCATGCACTGATGGAAGTGATTTAGGTGTGTAACGTGTAGTTCTTGAGGTGTATGAGGCTCAGAGAACATGTGGTGTGGAGGCAGGGCTTGCATAGCAATGGCTGCTGGCTGGATGGTGGTGGTGGCCAGGAGTATCCAGTCCGCTGCTCCAGTGTCCCCAGCCAGAGGAGGAAGCCCTGCCAGCAGAGCCCATCCCAGCTGCACAATTTGGCTGGACGGTGACACCGCGGTCTCACTCGGGGTTAGTGAGGTGGTTGGGGAGCCCTTCTCAGTAACGGAGATTTTTGTCTCCCTTAGTGCTTGAATTTTGTAGTAGGTTCCCTGTAGTTCTCACAGCTCCTTTCCTTGTCACATTCTTTGTGGTTTAGGCTTACAACTTGGGCAATATTCAGAGAACATAGTAAAGCTAGGGGACTAAAATACTTACTTATAAAGACATGCAAACATTCCTACAAGGTCATTCAGAGTAACTAAATTAGCTTTTTAAAAAAGCTTGTGTTGATATATTCCTGACTTTTTATCCGAGTCCTGCTTATGTGGAATAAAACCTGTTTTGAGAGTCTGCCAGCACCTACTGTATCTGTAGCTCCCCGGAGAAGGAAATGTAGATGTCCAGGTGTATCTGCAAGTGGGAAAGCATATATGGTAGAAAATCTGGATCCTGTACTAATAGACTATTGACAAAGCATTCATGCACCTAGGCCATAAACAACCCTGATACAGAGGGAGCACTCTGGAAAGTAAAAGATGGAAAGAGACCTGAGATCATGAATGAAAATAAAATTCTAGACCTTTTTTATTTGTGCTGCTTTATCACTAGGTGTATTTTCAGAGAAAGACTTTCCAAGTAATTAGCAGACTTTACTTGCACAAGCTTGTTTATGGTATGAAGACTACTGACATTTTTATAGAAATAATTAATAATATTCAACCTGGAAATTACCAGTTTGTCTAAATAGGGTAAATAGTTTAAAACCAGCTGACCTAGTCCAACTGATTAATCCGCAATGCCATTTGTCTGTGTTATGAATGCCCTTTCCATCCCCTTTTCACTGCTTGCTTGTGTGTGTACACACAGACACACAAAATCTCAGCTACAATGTTCCTCCTGGGGTAAATGGAAAGCTACTTTTTTTTTGCAAAGCCTCCCATAAGCATTCTTAAGAAAATTAAGCGGAAGCGATGGGATAGAAACATGGAAGGCAATAGCACGCATGTATTTAAACCTAATGCCTTCTTCTGTTAATTCAGATGTTCAATTTAAATTTGAATAGAGATTAATTAATTACACAAATTATAACACTTTGGACTTGGGTGTGGGCCAGTGGTGTTATATATAAGCACTGTTGAGCTTCTGGAGCTTCAGCATCCTCATTCATATTCATTCAATGCAAACCAGAGAAATATTAGCATTATCACCTAGTTCAGTAACCAAATAATGGAAAACCAATCTCTGGCAGTTTTGACTGGAATGAGAAGTAGTTTCCTATTGTGTTTATTAGACGGAATACTAAGGACTCAGCTGTGGTGAGTTAATGAGTGATATTTCAATAAATTTCTGAATCTGGATGCATAAGCATCCTGATGAAAGTGCAATTAGCTGTTGCAGTCTCATTGGCTTACCGTATCTCCTATATCTTGCAAATATTTTTTGTCTTTACAATGTAATGCTACCTTGCACAGAATGTTGACTGCCATGCTAGCTAAAGCACTGTTCTAGTTCTTGAATATTATTAACTATATGCTGTTTCTCCATGGCAATGTATTGGGGAACTATTAGGGGCATAAGTTAATTGTGTCCGTATTGCTTAGCTGCATTTATTGGATTTTTCCTGGGATGTGTATTAACAGGCACGGCTGCATTTTCAGAAGAAATCGGTGTAGTTTTGTGGGGTAAATTTGAAGACAGGTAAGTTACACCTGAGGCAACGTATGAAAGCAAAACACGTGCCTGAGGTGAGGCAGACAGCAAATAAGTGTTTTGCCCATCTCCGATGAATTCAGTGTTCCCACACTAAACATGTAGCAGCAATGCATTTGTGTATGAAGAAATATGATAAATTTGGAACTTGAAAATAAACGTCCCTTTAACGTGCTCTACCTTCTGAAACCCGGCATGCTGTATCCAGAGAGGCAAAAAGGAAGTCATAGAATCATGGTGTATAGGGCTTTTTTATTATTATTTTTGGTATAGACAACACTGTAGCGTATATTGGCATTAAAAGCTTCAACTTTTCAAACATCTTCGGGGAGCACTGAAACTTGTGTCTTTCCTGCCTGTCCCATGCAGGGAATTACTGGAACGCGGCTTCGTTCGTAACTTCGTCATCCTACCTCCACTTCTCCACCTTCCAAGGGGAAACCAGCGCAGACATCTCCTTCTATTTCAAAACGTCGGCCTCGGATGGGGTGTTTCTCGAGAATCTGGGGAACACTGACTTCATCAAACTGGAGCTGAAATGTGAGTATGTGCTTCCCATCACTCTTCTCTGCACCCGAAGCGGGTTCGTGTCTGAGAGTAGGTTTCAGGAAATGCGCATCATTCAGGAAAATGTGTAAGCTCACTAAATTCTGCAAAAAAAATCCCCAGTCAAGCTGCTTGACATATTTTCAAGTCGCCTTACGCGCGAGGAGCGCTTGGAGTGCATTTGTATTGTTTATTGAGGGGAGAAATACAAAGAAGGGTAGAACTGGCAACATCAGTTATAAAAATGACACTGACCTGAAAATATTTTTCAAGATTGCATGTCAGATTTATTTCTTTAAAGTGTCTTTAAAGAAATCTTTAGAAGTGTCTTTAAAGTCTTTAAAGCTCTGTGTGCTTTTTCTGTTTCATCTCATGGTGTTTTGGAAAAGGGGGAAAGAAAAAAAGAAAGAAAGAAAAGAGAGATACCATCCTAATCATCACTGTCAGGGGCCAAAGAGCAGAAAACTTGCATATGATATTTAAAAGCCCTAAAAAAATCTCATAAAAATACATCTTTATCAGCATTACGTGTTAATAAAATCACTGATCTGAAAAAGATGGCATAATGATACCAAGAGGCAAGTCAATTTTATTATTTAAACCATTTTTAATGGCCATGGGGCAAACCCTCCAAGGAAAGTGCTGAAATCCTTAGCTGTTCCTGAATTCTGCTCACTGAAAGTGAATTGGGAAGGGTGGGGTGGGGAGATAGGGGGAAGAGGGGAATGCTCTCTATTTACCTTTGTTATCCCTCGACCCAGTTTACCCTGTCGTAAATGGGAGCAGTGACAGGCCTGCAGTGCTACAAGGCGCTGTGATGGGGGTGACAGGAGTCCAGCCAACCCACCCCCAACCCCCCCCAGAGACTTCCCAAAGTCTAAGCACACAAAGTAGAATGTGGAAATTCAGAAACCACCAGGAGGCCCCTTTAAAAAGTAACTAAATTTTCCCTCTGGGTAAATGTAAAGTGCCAGGTTCCAAGTGGGTGACAGCTTTTCCGTCTTTCTACAAGGAATTTAGTTGATGTTGCTTAATCCTAATTTTCTGTAATCTGCAACTGGTACAAATCAAAGTAGCTCCTATTGAGTGACAGGGATTTGTGAGTCACAGGGAACAGTCTCATTTGTGTTAACAAGGGGCACAGCCCTTTAATCATAAAGTGGCAGCTATTTCTAATTTCACTTTGAATTTAAGTAGTACTTACAGTCAGGTGTGGTGGGAATCTTCAGAGCTTCTTGCTCTTCTTCTGTATGGAAGGTGTTCTCAGCCACTGGCAGTTATCAGACCAGCTGTGCTGTTCACTTACCTGAAAGGTGACAATAACAGTGAACAAAGGTGACTTGACAGTGACTATAACTCTTTTGAACTCAACACAGTTTAAATAAGAACCATGCTGCAGGGGCTCAATAAGTAGATGCACCAGTTCAAGGAAGCATGTGGCAGTGTACCCAGAATGTCATTGAACAGGAGGTTAATTTTAAGCTTGAGATCCACTGGCTTTGCTGGGATTTGAGAGATGCATAAATTCAACCTCATGTCCCTTCACTGAATATAAACCTCAGATTAAAAATTCTTGATGGCAGAAATTTAAATATCATCTGTAAAAAACAGCCTGTGAGGTCAAACATACTATTGCTGTTTAAAGTATTAAATATCTTCTTGACTAAAATAGTCCTGACTGTATTTGCTAAAAAGTACAAAGCAGCTCATTCGATATAATTGAATCACTTCGCCCTTCCTTTCCTGGAAACTATTGCTTGAAATTTTCAGAACTCCAGAAAACAGGCCTTTCTGCAACTTAAATGTTCTACCAGTCGCTGCTCAAAAACAGTTTAATACTTTGGGTTCAGTAACAAAGAGAAACTAATTCTCTCTTCTGAATTACACATTTATTTAATGAATGTTAAACAGCCAGTGATGCATAAGCTTAGCTTTGCAGGCCAGGAGCTGAAAGGTTCTACAACATCCAGTATTTCAGTCAGCTGGCTGCACTTGGTGAACGCATTAGGAAAACAAATCATTCAGTCTATAAAAATTCTTAGCTTCAAGTCTTCGGCAAGGAATTTGCTATTGCATGTTTTCTTGTGAGCACGGGAGTTGTCACCGAAAATGCTCATTAAATAATTTTACTGATGTGCTGTCTTGGAGCTTCTTAAGGTCTAATAACTGCACAGATTATTTTCTGACTCGGGTTGACATCTCTGAGGAGAGGGGGAATACGGGAAGGAAGGGAAGAAAGTATTTCTCTGTTTTAAGAAATAGCTTTTCCGAACAGCTGACAAGGAAGACTGTCATGAAAAAAAAAAAAAACAGTGATAAAATGCTACTATGAATGTGGCTGAAGTCTGTAGTCATTCCCTTTATCAAGCAGCTCCTCTGGCGGGCTCGTACTTCATGGAACAGTTGGCAGAGATGTAGAATTACCTGAAGCCTCAGTTTTTACATACATCAGTAAATCTACAGAACCCCATTATTTTTATAGCTGGCTGGTCAGCTGACAACAACTAGGATTGCTTAGAAAGCAGGTAGTTGGATAAGGTATAAATTTTTCTGTAAAGCAGTGCTTCCAGAAAGCATACATCTCTGGTCAAAATTTCCAGATGTTTTTTAAATGAAAACTGGTTTTTTAGAGAGAGAGAGAGAAAAAATGATGTTTTCTCTTTTACAGCTTTCCTATACAGTTTAGGGAGGGTTTAACCTAAAATCCAATCTTCCTATAAAGACACCGTTAAGAACACCATTTTTTTTTCATTTATACAAGCCAACAGCAGCATGGATCCTCCAGTCTTCACCAGCAATCCTACTGGTCCTTTTTTTTAAGCACTTCGGGGTTGAATGTTGCCCAGTGAAACATGCCAAGAATTCAGTTTTGAATTCTTGAAGGCTCTCAGCTCCCCTCCCCATTCAGTTCTTTCTTGCAGCCACTCCTCCCTGGACACGGTAGCTTTGTAGAAGGGAGCCTGGCTGGAGCCATTCGATTGCCAGGACATAGACCTCCAGGACCCCAGCTTGAAACTCTGCATCAGGCAGTGGGCTACCTGAAATCCAGCTGAACATCAACATATCTGACTTGGGTCAAATGAGCAGAAGTATGGTTTTGGGCATTTATGAGGTGTGGGTTGAAGACTTTGAAGATTACAACAACGAAAGCCCAACTACTTCATACCCATGATGTATTCCTGAAAGCAAATTTTGGAAGAGGCATATTCCTGAGAATTTAGGAAGAAGCTTCTACCATCACTGTTTTGTATCAGGTTCCCAGGACCGTTGCTCTAGAAAGCCTGTGGCAAATTAAACTGTTTCCAGAAAACTCTCTTAATGACCCTGTCATATAATTGTAATGAAAAAAGCGCTCTGCTCGCTTCTGTAGCTCCTCTCATCCCAGCACTTCCAAGCAATTTACAGACACTAATGAATTGGGTCTCACTGTTACTATTCTGAAGTAAACAAACAGCAAGTCAGTTTTGCCACGGAAAAAAAGGACGCGGCTTAGAGGGATACAGGTCAGCTTGTGTCTGATCCTGCCATGAACACGTAAAAGGGGAATGAGCTTTCTTATTAATTTATTGTAGAAAGCTAGAAATATTTGCAACCCCTACATTCGGAGATGTCACCCCTGCAAGGCTGACTGCCCTGAACATCTCCCCGAGGAGGGATGGGTGAACCTGGCTGCTGTGCAAGGGACTACTCGGTGTAGCTGGCTAAGGAGAGCAGCGGTACGGCTTCAGGATGGGTCTACTGGCTCTGTGTGCCAGGGATACTGACAGCACTCCAACACATAACATTGAAAAGTCCTACATTGCTTCTTGTGCTTAGCCCTTCCTAGCCTACCTAGTTGAGACGTAAGTAATTTCCCCAAAATCAGACCAGAAACAGTGACAGACCAGGGACTACGATTCCCATCGCTGTTTGCTTCTGCCCAGGCAGCATTCACTTGTCCAGGCTGAATGCTTTAACACACGACTGATTAATATGTTTTCTTACAAATTTTAATAACTTCATCACTTAGTTCTCCAGAGGCATCCCAAAAATGGACTTCTACCATATCAATGAGTTTTCCACATGATACTCTTTGAATTCCCATATGTTAATGTAAATGCAGCTTGCCTTTTCAGCTGCTTTATTTTTCTAGCTGCGTAGAAAAACTGGTGTGACCTTCATTGTTTCTTTTAATTGAGTTGTTATTTTACTTTCATAGAAGAAGGTCACTTTTTTAAAAAAACAGCCCCTTAGGAGAGCATGTTGCATTATCCACATGTGAAAGAATGCATAGAACAATGAAGGATCTCTTCATCCCAGGGGCCAGTAAAAAGTTATCAAATTAAATTGAAAAACATTAAATTTCTTCAGGGAAATTTTTGACCCAAATGCTTTTGCAGCAGTATTTGCAAACATCCTATTCCAGGACAATATGAAAGTTATAAACAAAAAAAAAAAGAAACCAAACCACAAACCTAGTCTGAAGAAGCTGCAAGCACTATTCTTTTAAAGGTAAGATCACTTTTCAGATGAGGTCGGTGATGCAGAAAAGCCTGATATTCAAAGAGGGCAATTTATGGCCCATCTGAGTAGGCCAGTTCCACCTGTATCCTTCTTCCTAATTAGCAGAAGGGGATGGGTGTCCAGGTTGGCATGTCGGAGCAAGCCAAAGGCAGCAAGTGAACATCCCAGCTGGGGAACTGGCTAAAACCGATCAATAGAAAACCCTAGGCACAGGGCTGTGGGGGAATTAAGGCCATCAGGAGGTCTTCTGTAAGGAGCTTGGACTCTGACACGGTAGAGGTTGCTCTACTTTGGTCTCGTCAGAGTCAGTTTGGCATTGGTGCCCCTGCCCTGCAGTGCAGTGTCCCCTCGGCGTTACCCCTCTCCTCTCAAGGGTGATGGGGTGCTTTTCTCATCGCCATAAATGCCACTTTAGTAGTCATTTTATGCGCAGCGTCTTATAAACCAGTTTCAGCTCACATGAAGTTAAAGGTGGGAAGTGTTAGGAATTCAAAATGCATAGTTCTGCCTGACTTTGGTTTGTATTGGACTAAATTGCACGCAACGCCCAACAAACCACTGCAAGCCCTACCGCCCACCAGCTCACCTCAGGTCTCTGCCCTCGTTTCTAATCTACTTTCTGTCACATCCCAAAGGTGCATATGCTTTTTACCTTCTTCACGTAGGCTGATCTTACCTGCAGAAAGTAGGTATTTACTATGCTGCCCAAAATGACCAGACGTCTTGGGCACGTTTCAGGAACAGACCTTCTGGGTTCTTGAAACCAGATACTCGCTGTCGCAGTCAACCACGATGCAGAACCTGTGTCTGGCTCCCTAAATTTGGCCAAGTCACTACTGAAAATAGTTTGAACTTTTGCCAGCTGGGCAACTGTTTCAGACTTTGCTGGTTAGAGATATTTTAATTCCTAACAGTTTCATTTGCATCTTGTGTTTATAGCCCTTCGTTCTTGTTTCAGTATTGTTCGTTGGCTGAATTAATTATTTTCCCTTCCCAGCATTTACCCTCCCCTTGTGTATTTATGGAGCAATCATATCTTCTCTCAGCTTTTAATTGCTATGTTAAGCAAGACAAACTCACTTCATCTCTTCTCATAAGATATTTTCTCTTGCTCCTTTCTCTGGTTATGCTAATAAGGTTCTCCCTACTCATTTCACCTTGAGTTCTTCTTTCTTAAACACAGATAATCAAAACTATCCACATTAATTCTGATAATGGTTTACTAGTGCCTTGTACAATGGAGTGAATACATTCCCTACCCACTGCACCCCTGGAATTTTTGTCTAATCACACTGGGATCCCATTCGTTACGTACTATTTTCTGATCTTTCCGACATTGTGTTAACTGGCAAAAAAAAATATAGACATATGCTGACTTCTTGTGCATTACAATACTAAATATGACTTGACCCAAAATAAATTAGAGGTCTTTTAATTTTCCGGTGACCCATACTTCATCCATCTCACCAACAATCTGCGTAATACTATTTTCCATCTCTCCTCTGTTCGGAAGAAAATCAAATATGCTACATCTGTAACAATTCTCTTCTTCCAAATATCAGAGGGGTTTTTAATCAAAGAAAGATATCTATTGCATTGACTCTGTTAAATCCCTTGTAAGCTTTCATATTCTTTGTGTTCTGCCACACATTAGAAAGTGATGCCTGCTTCACTTACTGGCTTTGTGTGCACTTTTACCTTGCTGGACTGCAGGGCAAAATCTGGGCACTAAGTCTTCAAACAATGGTAGCTATGTTAGTTTACATTTGCTTTGTAATTTCCTGTAATTTGAAATAAAAATCCATATGTAGAACTGAAGTCAACAAACTGATACATAAATACTTCCTTGTCCTGCTACTTTTTGGAGTGACTGTGTGACATCTTTCATCAGTTCATGTAGTAGGTAGTAGCAGGATGACACTTTGAGATCAGTCAACTTTTACAGCCCAACTTTGTCACTGAGTTTTCCTCTTTAGCAGGGTAAATGGCAACATATTCCAAAATGAACTAGGACAAGCTTCCTCTTTCCTTGATAGGAATAACTGAACTTGTTTTACTTCTCACTGGATGTGTCTTCTCCTGAAAAAAAGGTGTCGGAGGCTAGATCCCCCAGCAGACTTAAGCATCTCAGGGCTAAATTTTGATACGCAAAATGCCTATCCAGCTGCCACCTAGCAGGAACTGTGTCAAGCCTGTGTCAGCCTAAATTTTCCAAAGGAATTTCCTTAGAGAGTATCCTCTGGCATGCCCTGATGTGCCCAGTAGCACGTGAAGAGCTCTGGTTTCAGTGGAGTGGGCACTTCTCTGCCTACCTTACATGGCCAGACTTGGCAGATGTTCCCAGTGCATTCCTTTTCTCTGACCATATGAGTTTCAGATACCTACCTTCCGCTGCATCTGTGGATGCTCTGATCACTAGATTATGTGGAAAAAATGTCTTTGAAAATCTCAATCTTTTCTTCACCGCTTTGCAGGAATGATGGTGTTCTTAATGAGCCATGGAGTGAATGACGGGATAGACCTAGTGGCTAGGAGACCCATGTGACGTGCAATTACTTTTTTTCCCCAGAAAACACTTCAACATTTAAAAATATTCATCTCAGCAAAGGAAAAGTGTGTAATTTTTATAACATCCTGCCCATGGGACTAAAATGAATCTCAACTGCTCTTTCAGTAAGTAAATAGCCCACATAGTGTCTCCAGGCAGAGTCACACAATGCCAATATGGTTGAGCGTGGAGAGGACTTCCTGGAGGTCATCTGATCTAACCCTTCTGCTTTGTCCCTGATCTCTGGGGCCTGGAACTCCTGAAGACTGGTCTTGCTAGTAAAGACTGAGGCAAAAAAGGCATTCATTACCTCTGCTTTTTCCATGTCCTGTGTCACCAGGGTCCCTGCTTCATTCAGCTTTGGGCCCATGTTCTCCCTAGGTTTTTTTGTTGTTGTTTTTTTTTTTTGCTACTGAAGTAGCACTTAGGTACTTGCAGAAGGCTATCTTCTTTTTTGCTCTGCTCTCTCCTGTCAGAATTCTGAACTCCACCATCTCATGATCATTTCAGCTGGTGCTTTCTTCAACTTTCACTTCCCCAGCAAGTCCATCCTCTTTTTTGAGCATAAGGCCCAGCAGAGCATCTCTTCTCATCGGCTTCTCTTTCAATTGTGTCAGGATGTTGTCATTGATGCTCTTCAGGAACCTTACTTATGCTCCACTGTGTTGTTCCTCCAACAGATATTGAGGTGGTTGAAGACCCACATGAGGACCGGGGCTGTGAACATGAGGCTACTCCTAGCTGTCTCTAGAAGGTCTCATCCACTTGTTCTTCCCGGTCAGGTGTCCTAGCAGACACCCACTAACTCTACCATAACCCATACCACTCAGGTCTTTAATCCTTACCTTTAATCCTAATCATCAATATCATCTCATATGTCAAAATACCATGGATGAGGAAATCTGACGTGGTCCAACCAGGCTGCATTGTTTCCTGAGGCTACATGGCCTGAATCTGTGGATCTTCTGGTCTTAATTAATCTAAATTCCTTTGGGAATATTTCTTCAGACTATTTAAACAGGGTCTTGGTACTCTATAAACTAATGATTTTTTCAATAAATTGGACTTTTTAGACAAAGTATTGGCAATTGCTTAGTTAGAAAGTCAAAATTATTCTTTATTGCTTTCACCAAAGCAATTCAGTTTTAAAGTAGAAAAAGATTTTCTGTGGCTGAATGATAAGATATAATGAAAGAGGTGGTTTTAATAATAATACATTTGCATCTGTGATGCTTCAAATATTTATGCACATGATTAATTCAAATTATGTCACTAGATTGATTCAAGTAAATATAATATTGTTATCTTTCACTGTTTACAAGAACATTATAATGTGGTATGTGCTAAATGTTCATATAAAGTTTTGGCCACCGATTTTTCTAACACTTTGCAGCATTTCATCATGTTTTAAATGCTAGTTTTAAAAATACCAATTTAAATAATGACAAACATTAATTAATTTTTAAGTCACTCTTGATTCAGTCTCTGGGTCTCTGACTCTCTACTTGCTTTGCTACTTCTCAGGACCAGGAGAAAGAACATTTTGTCTGACTTTTCACTCAGAAATCTTGCACACATGTATCATTTCTTACATTTTAAAAGAAAAGAAAAAACATTCATGTAAAATTTTGTATAAAAGTTAGTAGAACAGTGAATATATTTTTTAAGAAGAGCATGAAGGCCATTACTATCACAGGACAGCCATTCAACTATCTTGCATAGTTTAGGCTTTTTATGTGCTCTTGATCTAAACGTCCTGACTTTTTGTTTTTAAAGTAAAGCTTAGATCCCTGTAGTGTATTTCGTGAGACTCATGCTCGCAGTGAAGCACAGCGGTTAAGAGAAGGTGGCTAAACCAGGCAGGTCACTTATTCACGTACTGGTCAAAACTGGGCACATGCTGGTATCCCTTGGATCTGCTTCTGAGTACTCTGAACCGTTGCTCAGCGGTTTTAGAACCATGCCAACTTTATAGCAATGTTTTCTAGGAAAAGAACCTGCTCTGTCCTCTCAAAAGTCTCTCTGATACTTCATCGTGCTCAGATGTAATCTGATTTCATGAACATTAGCACACACTTTTATTTTGCCTTTCATCCACCAAAAAAGAACTACCAGTTACACAAAATCCTTTATATGCTGTATGGGAGATCTCTGTTTTGATGTCTGTGCTTCCCCCCTAGTTGTGGTGTCTTCTGTTACGTGGGACCGATTCAGTTTCATGGTAAAGTCTTGCAGCTAAAAGGACATAATGAAGTACATTATAACCCACCACAGACAGAAAAGCACACGCCCCCCCTCTTGTTCCACTCAGTGCACTGACTACGGTTCCCTTTGGGTGAATCATCTCTCACGAAAGAGACCAGAAGATATTGCTGCTGTGTTTTTTAAGCTTTAGTAATTCTTACGAGAGGAATCAACAAGACCTTCAACTGAGTCACCATTCCTTCCTTCCTTTCTTCCTTCCTTCCTTCCTTCCTTCCTTCCTTCCTTCCTTCCAGGCAACTAAGTAGTTCTTGGAAGAGGTCTGGCTGGATGGGAGGTAATGTCATGTATCTGAAATGGGGTTTATTGCCTTAGAAGTTAAGCAAGTAGGTATTTTTTCAGGCCCTGCTCTAACCATCTGATGTTTGACCTTAAGCAAATCCTTTCCCATGTCTCTGCTTTGGTTCCCTGTTTATGCAGGACTGATAATGTTATTTTTCATTCTTGATGTCCATGGCTGAAAATTGCTACATCAACTAAAATATAATCATAAAAATATGAGAGTTGTTTCCAAGTGCTTATCTACAAGACAGCTGGAGTGCAATTAGCATAACTGAAGTAATTAATAAATAATTATAAGAAATAATTATCTTTGTAGGGCATATTTGGCCTTTGCATGATCCTTCATGAGAAAATTTGCTACTTTCATTTAAATGCAATATATTTTATGCCCCAAAGCAATCTAATCTACTGAGTAGGAAGGCTTGAATTTCTGTTTGATTGGCCGGTTGGTAGTTGAGTTTATTTTAAAGTGAAATAAAAATAATGTATCCTTAGTTATTACGAAAATCAAATCCCTCTTTATCTTTGCCCTCATGATGAGAAAGGTGCTGTATTCAGTTCTGATTTTCCTTCTTACGGGGATCCAGGACAGTTACGCCTTTCCAAAACATTGCGAATTTTACGTGCAAGTGGTTGTCTGCCAGGAGAAAAACAGTGGGTGTCCTTCCTGGACAGCCCCAGGGAATGCTCAGGGAGGGACCGTGAGTCTGCCTTGTTCTCTGCTCCAGAGGAGGAATCTCATCTTGGATGTGGATGTGGAAACACGGTGGCTCACTGTCACCATCGCTCTCTGCCGCATCCGACAGATCTGCCTCCTCCTGTCCACGACTCATTAACCTTCTGAGAGCAGACTTTTAATGCCAGCATTGTTGAAACAGTGCAGCTTGAGGAGATTACCCCACACAGCAGCATCCCAGTCTATCATTCCCTTCAACACTGGGGAAAAAAAAAAGAAAAAAAAAGGGGTGGTGGTGGAATGGTGTTGCTGCCTGATGTCATGTAAAACTGCAATAAGGATGCCCTGAAATCCACCTGCAAATGTGTCAGGATATGTTGACGGAGATGGATATTGGTGCAAGAGGCATGTGCACAAGAAAATTAAGCTTGATGGTGCAGGCTAGCCAGCAGACTACCGGAATAATGACCTGAAATTTTTTATTTCTTTATATATTTCATTGTAAATTGGGGGATTTTTGTTTTGGTTTGGGTTGTGGGTGTGTTTATGTGTTTGGGTGTTGGGTTTTTTTCTTTTTGTGGGTTTTTTTGTTTTGGTTTGGTTTGGTTTTTTTAGTGTGGTTGGACTCGATGATCTCAGAGGTCCCTTCCAACCCCTAGGATTCTGTGTGTGATTCTGTGTGTATCAAACTGTAGTTTCTTTGACTTTCCTAATGCAAATTCAAGGGGACTAATCATGCACTGGAGAAAAATGGAAAATATAGGATTTTGTGATTTACTTTTTGGAATCGAATTGTGCGGGTAATAATAATAGCAATCATGCCCACTTTTAGCTGCCAGAAATATAGCTCACACTAGCAAAATCTTATTTAGTAGACACTATTAGAAACCCCTAGCCATATGAATACAGACAAAAGCCATCCTGGTGCCATGCTCCAGAAACATACATTTTCTGTGAGGGACACGCTGCTGCTAATTAATATACTTTTAGACTTCTTCCTTCTACCTGGATCTACCACTGTGGTCTTATCTAGCGTGACCATCAGCAAACCAGCTCGCTGTGCTATTCCAGTTCTATCCAGAGAGGCAAGTATTCAGCATTAGAGGGAACCTCCTGTGTCTCAGCTTGTACCTACTGCCTCTGGTCCTGTCACTGGGCACCACTGAAAGAAGCCTGGGTCCATCTTCTTTATACTCTCTCTCCAGGTATTTGCAGACATCGGTGAAATCCCTCCTGAGTCTTCTCTAGGGTGAACAGTCGCAGCTCTCTCAGCCTTTCCTCACAGGTGAGGTGCCCTTAAACTTTATCAGTGGCCCTTTGCTGGACTCTCTCCAGTATGTCCATACCTCTCTTGCACTGGGGAGCCCAGAGCTGGTCGCAGCACTCCAGGTGTGGCCTCACCAGTGCTGAGTAGAGGGAAAGGATAACCTCCCTTGACATTTTGGCAGCAATCCTACTAAAGCAACCCAGGATACTATTTGGGTCGTTTGCCACCAGGGTACATCGCTAGCTCCTGTTCAACTTGGTGTCCAGCAGGACTCCCAGGGCCTTTTCTGCAAAGCTGCTTAACGGCCAGGTGACCCCCAGCATGTACTGGTGCATGGGGTTTTTCTCTTCAGGTGCAGGACTTTGCACTTCCCCTTGCTGAACTTCATGAAGTTCTTGTCAGTTCATTTCTCCAGCCTGTCAAGGTCACTCTTGTTGGCAGCATGGACATTTCAGTTTTGTGACATCTACAAACCTGCTGAGGTACGCTCTGTCCTGTCATCATCTAGATCATTAATGAAGATTTGAAGAGGATTGGGGCCAAGATTGACCTCAGGGGTGCATCACTAGTTACTATCTTTCCTAACTTCCAACTTCCATCTACCTTCTCCTCATTTGCCTTTTCCATATCTTTTTGTCCCATCCTCCCCTCCCCGGTATTTCCCAGTACTCTAGGAATCCCAGACTATGGGAGTCCCAGAATTTCCCAGGACTATGCTGCAATGGAGTACAGTACTTCTGAGTCAACTGGTATATGCTGAATATCTAAGATTAAAACCACAGGTGAGGATAATGAATTTCAAGGGAATTTCAGCATGGACACAATATGGGAAGATTATTAGAGTCAAGGGAGTCTAATCCAACACAGGCAATGAAGGAACAAGAAAACAGCTAGCTATTCACTTGGGCAGCTAGATACATGAAAATATATTTGAACAGTCATAAAATGAAATTATGAAAGAAGGATTTTAACCTATGTAATTCCCATTAATCCAAGGACAGTTGGTTTCTGTAAACAGAAAGCTGGGACTTAGACTTAGTGCTTGTCCAGTTGTTGAAACTACTGGTCCAGTTCTAAATCTTACTAGAAAGAAGATGTGAAAGTGTTATGGCAGACACACAATGATGTATTAAAGTTCACATCTTTTAAATATGCAGCAAAGCAATTTATTTGTGTGCAGTCTTGTCCTACAATGTGAGAACATAGTCATATGCATAAACAAACAGCAGTTCTTGCTGAATTGGGACAATGTCTCTCAGTAGATCTAATTCCCTGGCTTTGATGGATGGGCTGTTAGATCAATAAGAAACTGGCTGGATGTTCACATCCAAATAGTTACAGTCAATGATTCCATGTCCAAGTGGAAACCAGTAACGAGTGGTGTCCCTCAAGGGTCTGTCCCAGGACCAATACTATTTAATATCTTCATCAATGACATAGAGAGTGGGATAGAGTGCACCCTCAGCAAGTTTGCAAATGACAAAACTTGAGTGGTGCAGTTGATAGCTTGAGGAAAGGGATGCCATCCAGAGGGACCTGGACAGGCTGGAGGACTGAGCACCACGTGAACCTCTTGAAGTTCAACAAGGACAGGTGCAAGGTCCTGCACCTGGATCAGGGCAATCCGCAGTACCGCTGCAAACTGGGTGATGAATGGATTGAGAGCAGCCCTGCAGAGGAGGACTTGAGGGCACTGGTGGACAAAAAATTGAACATGACCTGGAATGTGCACTTGCAGCCCAGAAAACCAATCGTCTCCTGGGCTGCATAAAAAGAAGTGTGGCCAGCAGGTCAAGTGAGGTGATTCTCCCCCTCTTGCAAGACCCCACCTGGAGTACTGCATCCAGCTCTGGGTCCCGAGCACAAGAGAGACACGGACCTGTTAGAGTGGGTCTAGAGATAGGCCACAGAAGTGATCACAAGATTGGAACACCTTTTCTATCAAGAAAGCCTAAGAGAGTTGGGGTTGTTCAGCCTGGAGAAGAGAAGGGTCTGGGGAAATCTTATTGCTGCCTTTCTTTATATTAAAGGGACTTATAAGAAAGACAGAGAAAACCTTTTGATGAATGTTTGTAGTAACAGAACAAGGGGACAAGGACCAATGGTTTGAAACTGAAAGAGGGTAGATTTAGATTAATTATAAGGAAGAAATTCTTTCAATGAGTAAGACACTGAACCAGGTTGCCCAAAGGAGATGTTGATGCCCCATCATTGGAAGTGTTCAAGATCAGGTTGGATGGTGCTCTAAGCAACCTCATCTAGTGAAAGATGTCCCTGCCCACGGCAAGGGGGTTGGACTAGATGATCTTCAAAGGTCCCTTCCATCCTGACCCATACTATGGTTCTGTGATTTTGTGATTGTCCAATGGATTGTTTGCTCCATGAAGATGATCAGCGTGTTCTAAAGGTTCAGAAAGACACTGAGCCTCACTTGTTACTATATTATATCTTGGGGATGGATTTATATCATGAGAAGTGGAAGTTAAATGATGTTAAATCAAAGTGGTAGCTTTACTCATCCTGTTTTCCTTCTTGGAAAGGAAAATCCTTCATTTCCTTCCATAAATGGCTGCATAAGATCCAAGAGATATTCTTTTAATTTGACTTGTTAACCTACAGGCAAACGTAGAGCATGTCTACAATGATGAGATTCTACAATGAGATTCTACAATGAATCCCCATGCTATAGAGATACCTAAGCTAATTCTAAGAAAGATGCCATGTCCACAAAAACCTGCAAATCAGCTCTGCTGGGTTTGATCCTAGGTGCAGTATAGCCTCTCATTAGAACTAATTACTCTTGGCACAGCGTCCTGCTGATGCAGCTGTACAGCTTCCAGAGCTATTTCATTTGGCTCTTAGCTCAGGGTTCACTGGAGTCTTGGGCATAGATGTGCACTGTCATTTGGTCAAATGAGTGAAGCTTTCACTCATTAGTTCAAATGGCCATTTCATTTGGGAATTAGATAAATGATGAAATCTTCCAGATGCGTAGTCCAATTATTGTAAGTATGGTCATGATTTTTGACAACTACCTGATTATTAACAGGCAGCCAAGCTACACGGTAATTCCTGCATTGCAGTCAAGCAACTTGGTTCAGCAATTTCTCTCTGAGATGTTGTTTTGGGGGCTTTAATTTTCAGTTGTGTCCCTTGAGAAGTGGCCTCCTCAAACCAGGTCCTGTCTTCCAATATGGCACTTCAGGGTAGCATCTGGAGCCCTTTCCACATATTTTCAGCAGCCAGGAACAACATACCAATGCTGTTTCCATGTGAGCATTGGCGTGGCCACCTCTCACCCCTCTGCAATTGAGGGCAGCAGGGCACATAATTTAGAGATGACTTTGTAAAATTATCTTTAAACTTAACTGTCTGAGTAGGAAAGGTGGACAAGATAGTTGCTTTCAAATCCTAGAAAACCCTCTTTTCTATACAGAGTCTACTCTGGAAGGATTCCAGTGATTACAGATATGAGACCTGATCTTGATCCTGGTGATGGATTCCAAATAAAGATCCATAAACTACTAGTTCTAGATATGTTTAGCATCTCTATCTGTTGATTAATTTTTCATTCATTTTCAATCTTTTCACTGAATCCTCTCTACTGGGTTAGTCAGTGAGCCCTTTGTCAGAGGTGTATTTACAAACAAACTGTCCGAGAAGTTTTGCAGGTGGTGCCCTTACAGGGATACAGTATTTTCAAGCTGTTGTTTTCATGGAACAAGCACGCAAAGTGGAGGGGGTAAATATACGTCTGGCAGGTTTTAGTCCACAGTTTATAACTTATTGTTGTATCCTCTTTTACAGCCAAGCAAGTAAGCTCTGATTCTAGCCATAACAAGGCATTTATGTTCTAAGAATGGGATTTCAAAAGGGTCCTAAAGAAGTTAGATACTCTTCCCTTTGATGTAAGTCAACTAAAACGTCAGTGAGTCTCATTGAAGGGTATAAAAATGCATCAGGAGAGGTAAGGGAAACAAGTACAAGGGAGAAGATGAAAGAATGTGTTTCAAAGAAAGGATAATGGGATGGGATGGGATAATGGGAGGGAAGGAGAGACAGGCAAACAAAACTGAGTGTGAAGAGGGTTGTATTCCCTCCTCCTCTTTTTTTTCACAGCTGATAGGTCTTGAGAACCTCCACTTACTGCTTAGCATCTTAGGAGCATCCACCTGTCTCTTAGAGTCTCTCCTTTGCTGGCAGCCTCATTATACCTAGAGGTACTAGCCTGCAATTTATCAACAAGGATCAAACTAAGAAAATAGGAAAAAAAGATATTTTCTACACAAGGGAGGTGGGGGACCTAGCTGTTCATAGATCTTGAAAGCCAGAAAAGCCTATCAGCTCATTTAGCCTGACCTTCTGCATAGCAAAGGATGTAGACATGCATGCTACTTCCCATGCAGTTGAACCTCAGAAATTGTGTTTATCTAAAGCATATCTACCAGAAAGCCTTGAAAGGAAGGACCCAAGGAATGCACAGTTCTACAGACAATGCAGTCATAGAATCATAGAATACCAGAGGAATATGGAATGGAAGAGATCTCAAGGATCATTTGGTCCGACCTTTCTAGGTAAAAGAGTGGTCTAGGCAAGATGGCCCAGCACCCTGCCCAGCTGAATCTTAAGTGTCCAATGTTGGAGAATCCACCACTTTTCTGGGGAGATTATTCCAAGGGCTGATTGTCCTCATTGTGAAAAATTTTCCTCTTGGGTCCGATCAGAATCTCTACAGGAGTAACTTGTACCCATTACCCCTTGTCTTTCCCATGAGACTCCGTGTAGCAACCTACAAATATTTGAATATGGTGATAAGGTCTCCCACATTCTTCTTTTCTCAAGTCTGAACCAGCCCAATTCTCTCAGTCTTTCCTCATACGGCAGGCTTCCCAGTCCTTTGATCATCATTGTGGCCCCTCTCTGGACCCTTTCCAGCCTGTCCACATCTTTTTTGCATAGCGGGGACCAAAACTGAACACAGTATTCCAGGTGTGGCCTGACAATTGCTGAGTAGAGTAGGGTAATGACTTCTTTATCTCTGCTGGTGATGCCCTTGTTGATGCAACCCAGCATCCTGTTGGCTTTCTTTGCTGCAGCAGCACACTGTTCACTCATGTTGAGCTTGTTGTCCACCAAGTCCCTTTCCACAGAGCTGCTCCCCAGCCCAGTAGATCCCAGCCTGTGCTGCACTCCTGGATTCTGTTTTTCCAAGTGCAAGACTTAATGCTTGTCCTTGTTGAACTTCACATAGTTCTTGTTAGCTCACTCTTCCAGCCTATCCAGGCCTTCCTGCAGGTGCCTCAGTTGTGTCCCTTCCTTTTTAAGGGCCTCAGATTTAAGATGAGGAAATGGTGGATCTGAACAGAGGTAAAAAATAAGAGCACAGAACAAAGGGTGAGGAGAGCATTTTGTTTGCCAAAGTTGCACTTCTATGTTCTGAACAGATGGCTGACAATGACCTGAGACCTTAGAAAATTGAATCAATGAAAGAAACGTGTTCAGATTTAATTACAGGTAATTGCACAAAGCACAGGAAGGGTAAAACTAAGCCATAAGCCTCACTTTATTGAGTGAATATATGTGGCAGGATCACACAAAAAAACACCTTTGTTCAATTTTATGAAGTTACTACCACAAAACATTGTACTGGTTGAATAAACCAAACCCCTCATTTCTTTTCCTTTTTTTTTTTTTTTTAATTTCATAATTAAGCAATTTAAGATATTTGTTCAAAGTCTGCTCCTCATTTTTATTTCTTGGAATAACTAGCTTGAGTTTTATGGTATTTGGTGGAATAGAAAATATAATGATAATTAGGAAAATTCACTACATGTGCTACAAAGTGACTGACCAGTAGAAATCTCTGGGGCCTGTACAGTTCATTTTCTACACGTTTCTGAAGAAATCCTGCGCTGGTTCAGTTGGCCACTGTGAACAGTCACATGTGCACAAGTATGTAAGGTAACTTCTAATCATTCCCTTCAAAAGCTTGGCAGAATAATACCACTGTTGTGTCAACCAAGGATGTATTCTCATCAAAGATGCCCCATCATGCAAGGGTTGCGTGTGTAGACATAGAGAGATTGAAAAGTAAACCATACTTCAGGAAAAAAAAAATAAAATAAAAAAAATTACTACTCCTCTACATAACTATTTATGCTGAACTTCAGGACAAATGTCTTGTTGTACTGCATCTGGCTGAGACAGAGCTGACTTTCCCCACAGCAGCCCATATGGTGCCATCTTTTGGATCTGTGCCTGAAAGAGTGTTGATGCCACATCAGTGTTTGGCTGCTGCTGAGCAGTGCTTGCACAGTGATTCAGGGACTCCAGAGATGTGGGAAGAGTAATTGCCGGTGAAAACTGAGGCAAAAAAAGTTGTTGAGGACCACAGCCTTCTCTATGTCACGTGTCACCAGATACCCTGTCTCATTTGTTAGGGATGTCTCTTTTGTCTTCCTTTTCTGACTAACATCAGATGTTCGTCCGTTTTTGTTAATGTGTCAATCTTTTTACCTAGAGATGCCCCTGGTTGGAGAATACACTTAATCTGTAGGCTCAAAAAATTCATTCCAAAGGAAACCGAGAATGAAGAGTAAGAACCAGCCACAAAACTCGCGTGTGAGACATGCTGTCGTGCAGCCTCTGCCCATCTACAAAGCTCTTTTCATAGACCTACTTCATGGTATATTTTTTAATCCATCAGTCTAGCAAATGTCTCCTGCCCTTTGGTTTACAAGAGTCGTGTTCTGAGGTCCCCTGGGGGTGGATCAGCACAGGCCATGGATGCTGCACTGCCTCCTCTAACTTTCAGCATTTCCATGGGTACACGCACTGAAAATGGCCTTTGATGAGCAGGTTTTTCTGGAATGCTATAAGGTCAAATATAAAACTATAATACAACTTTATACAAATGGTACTCACGTCAGAGTGAATAGTTTTCTCCAATAAGTATGAATTTCATTGTAAGTTTCTCAAGGTTGCGATACAGATTTCAGTTGAAAGCCATGCATAAAGCTAGCTATGCAGGCACAGAACTTCTACTCTTTGCCAATTCTCTACACTTTCCCTTTCTCTCTTAAAGGAAGAATGATCTTCCTTTAAAAAACTAGAGATGCTTCCATCCAGAAGAGCAAGAGGTTGCAAATAAGCGTTCTTGCAGAGGTTTTCAAAATCCTAGATGAGGTTGTACTTCAGGTACCCACAAACAATATCAACAGTGCCATCAGTTGCCTCAGGATAAGATGAAGAGTCTGGTAAGGGGTTCTCATTTCACAGACTTGTAGACAGCTTTTGGGAAGCAATTCAAGCCTGTGAAGACAGTGAGAAGATTTGAGGCGGTTCTTCAAAGCAGAAAGTAAAGGAGAATTACACACACCCCCTTGAAAATAGACTTGAACACAACATACAACTTAAGTACTGGAGAGACTTTAATTCCTAATTTTCCTGAGTTTATTGGCAGAATCACTGAAGTTAGAAGGCATAATAACATTAAAAAGAAACATTAGCCTTCCTTTAATGGCAAGCTTTGGCTCATACAGATTTTCTGTCTTATAAAGTGCAAAAGGCCAAACAGACTAAATTCATGGCTTATGAAAGGCAGTTCATTCAAGGAATGAAAATATTATATTCAGCAGAGAACAGAGAGTACAACAGTGATAAAATATGCTTTTAATTTTTTCTTTTAGACATAACCCATTTTGCAGGAAAAAGGTGTCAATTTTGTAATTTGTTTTGAAATAACATTCTCTGTAAGAAGTTTATTCCTATCCTTCCAGTTTTCATAAAAATGCATTTAATTTAGTCTGACATAACCTTATGAACATCTATTAGGCCATGCGCAAAAATATTTCCTATTATTTATCAGTATTGTTTGTGATAATGAACATGGAGTGATGATACCACAATTTAATAGCCTTGCTGGGTGAGACTTTTATGGGACTGTTTTATTAATTCAGCCAAACAAGAAGCCACAGCTGTGCTGGAACACTGAGACCATAATTTGGCACCCAAGATTTTTGAGAAGAATTAAAAAAGCACTGAGGATTTTATATTTTGTATGTAAGAAAAACAAATTAAATTGAACTCTTGGTTGTCTTTAATTCTGTGTCTGGTATCCTCCTTTGTGAATGCTGTCACTTATAGTCCGTTTTCTGGAAACCTTTTCGTCTGATGTTTTGCTACCATAATGTAATTTACAGCTCCAAATTATATAAATTAAATATCATTAAGAAAGTCAAAATTCTATTTGTTCATTCGAGAATCATCCATATATTATAAATCACACTCGCTGTTTAATAGTAAGTATCAATTATATTCTTTGCCACGGATGACCTGGAGGAATGGCTGGTAGAGCCTACTGGACATTTTTAAAATTTCTAAACATATTTTGGATCAATCACTATAAATGGAGCACTGTAGTGTTTGCTAAGAATTAATTTCTTTTTTAAGCCATAAAATATACATAGGTCAATACGACTGCATTATTTGTTCACTGTAAAAATTAATTACCTCTCAAAAAAAAAAAATTGTAGACTTCTATACCTCCTTACCAAAACACATATTTCCCTAAAAATGGAAACTCAAAAGCTGCAGAGATCAAAAAGTAATGTCATTGTTGAAGGGACAGTTGATGTTTTCATCTAAAAGCCAGTGAACACGTTTTTCCAATGTTATTGAAATTAGTAGTGGAAATTAAAAAATCATATTCAGGATTATAATTTATTCTGGTTAAATTTTACAAGCCAAACTGATTTGATTTCCATCACGCACTATAGAAACTTTTCACAATGTCTTCCTTGGAAATACTTTAACTCTTACTCAAGTTAGAAGGAACTGACCATGCTTGTAAATTCTGAAAGGTGGCTGAGCAGCCTGTATTTCTAGTAAACATGACTCCTATCTGTTTAGGAAGCATAAGGGTATTAGGGTGGTGAGACACTGGAACAGGTTGCCCAGAGAAGCTATGGATGCCCCATCCCTGGAGGGGTTCAAGGCCAGGCTGGATGGGGCTTGGAGCAACCTGGTCTGGTGGGAGGTGTCCCTCCGTTAAGGTTTCTGCCAACCCAAACCAATTCAATGATTCTATAAGTGTATTTGTTTACAGTGTAAGACGGGATCCCTCTTTCTTGGTGTTTCAGCTGCTGCAGAGGTTTCCTTTTCGTTTGATGTTGGAAATGGGCCCGTGGAAATTGTCGTTAGATCTCCCAACCAGCTCAACGATGACCAGTGGCATCGGGTCCATGCCGAGAGAAACGTCAAACAGGCCAGCCTGCAAGTGGACCAGTTACCCCTGGAGGTCCGGAAAGCTCCAACAGAAGGGCATACGCGACTGGAATTGTACAGCCAGCTCTATGTTGGTAAGAGGCAGGGTGGGGAACTGGGCTTTGCTCTCCTGTGTTGACCTCTCCTTTCCTCACGCCTTGCCAGCAGCGGGTAGTTTGATGTGGGAAGTTGTGCTCCAGAGGCACGTGCGTGACAGCACAGGGCAGAAAAATAAAAATAAAAAAAACCAAGAAGACAAGCAAGCATGTGATTATAGAAATAAGATCATCTAAGTGAAAAATATTCTCTGTTGGCAACTTGTCGTTTTTTGCCTTTCCCCACCGGGCTGAAAGCACCTTTAGCAGGCAGCAGTGTCTAACTAACTCCTTTTTTTGCCCAGTGTCTCTCTCCCACACACGTAGTCACCACAGAAGAAGTGAAGAATTCTGCCCGGGTCTTGCCAGGGCTGCGAGTGCCTGCAGTGCCCATCCGAGCCTCGGCAGCACTTTCAGCCTCTTCAGGTTTGAGCATCACCTAAGCTTTTGCACCCGTGGCCAGGGAGCTGCAGCCTCTCCCCTTGGTCCCAGGGGCTGTTTGCCCTTTTGGTGTAGGAAAAAAACATTAGATGTAGGAAAGCACTGAGTGTAGGAAAGCAGCGTTACGCAAGCGGAACCCTGGAACCAAGTTAGTCCAGCTGCTTTCTGGAGCTGCTCTTCTCTGCTACATTTTGGGAAGGCTGTTCCAGCAGCACTTGTATTTCTTTGACTGTTAGCCCCGGGGCTGTGAAGCACAGACATGCCAAGTGCCATTAGCTGCAATCAGAACCGCGTGAAATGTTGAGCAGAGAAACACTTTTCTACCTCTCCAGATATCTGTAAATGGGAGAAGAGGGAAGGGGGGAGGTAAAAAAGACATCATCTCATTTTTTTTCCCGTGTTACTCAGGATTCAACAGCTAAACTAATTAAAAAAATGCTTAAAACCTTCACTGCCTTAGTAAACAGCACGGTGTCGCTGCAAACTGTGTATAATGTGTCACCAGATGTGCAGTCATTATTTACAAGCTTTGCTGCTGACTGTGATCCCAATAAAAGGCGGCTTCAAGATAAGATTAAATGTGAACTTTGTTTAAAAGAGGGAGCCTTAACTTTTAAAAAGAAATTCCAAGCCTTTTGCTGAAAACAGGAAGAGCTGGGTTTTTTCCAGTCTGAGTTCTTGGGGGATTGTTATTAATGTTGATTTTCATTAGTAGTTTTGAATGAACTGCAACATGAGCAATGTTTTGAAATACCTAGTACCTTTATTGCCAAAACCTGGATGTCCAAACCTGCACCAAATTTCCTTTATTTCCAAATCATATCCGTTGCATACAACTTGGTGATTGAAGCACATGCCTCAAAAAAATATTTAAATCCTTATCCAGAGTCAGACCGAGAACTGATTTGAGTTGGAGTGTCCCAAATGATCACCCTAAACATCGGGGCCTGGAGAGCAATACCAAGCAAGAATTGGTTTTGGTGCCTCTCATTCCACTTTCTGTAGTATAAATACCTATTCCTAGGGCTGCGAGAGAGCCTGAGGGAGGATGACTTCCCGTCCTAGGGGCTATAACAGTCACTGGGAGGGGGAAGAAGGCAATTAGATGTGTTGGGGGTCTTTGTCCTCACTGCAGTGTATATGAGTTTACATAGAATGGAACTGCACCAGAATGCCCTCTGCCACCTGCAAGGGCAGAGAGCGAGCATTGCCTCCTCTTCCCCCAGACCATCCAGCTACCAGCAGCTGATTTGAAGCAGCCCTCTCTCTTTGGTGTCTATTTAGTCCTCGTCCCCATTCAGGTAGAGATCAGCTCTGTGCTCTGTGGTGAGGAGCGTTCAGGTCTCCTCTTCAGCACCTGCGGCACCGCAGGGATCAAAGAGGTGAGATGGTGAGGAGAAAGGAGAGCAGCCACTCATCGCTATTTCCATTTTTTAGGTTTTTCTTTATTTCTAATACAGCCTCAGATAAGACTTTCCTAGCTAAAATCACATTTTTCAGCAAGTGGTTACTAGGGGGAAAAAAAGAAACAGTTCTTATTGACTGCTAAGGAAAGCCATCTCAACCCAGGTTGTCAAATGTAGCTCTTCAGTGCCACATCCTTCACCCTGTACTCTGGCAACTAAACAATATACCTGATGTTGCTTGGAAATTAACATCTGTATGTCCTACTGCAACTGAGAGTGGGGATTTAAATCTAGTCCTTCTTTCCCCATCATGGCTTTGAAAAATGTGACACTGCATAGCATATTATGGCATTATTAGTAGTCATCTCTAATCATATGGAGAGTAAAGCTACAGCTTAGCAATCAAGCCAAGCCCATTTCTTCCACTGCTGTTTCTAAAAATCTGGAAGTGAAATTAATTCTTGCAGTGGAGGGCTAGAATCTCTGATGTCTAATGCTGACATTTATGCCTACTTATGGTATGGTATCCAAGGTTAGGGTTCATTGATTCCGTTGTCATTAGGACAAGGCAGTTCCTTGCCTTTACAAAGAAGTTACTTACTCCCAGCCGTTGCCACAAGCTCAGCAGGCTATCTCATGCAGAGCAACAGCAGTAACATCCATTCGGTGTTGCCTTAACAGTTTCACGTTCTGTCTCAGGTGCTGCAGGGGGCCAGCGAGGCTTCCTAGGTTGCATCCGTTCATTGAGGATGAACGGGGTCACGCTGGACCTGGAAGAGAGAGCAAAAGTGACGCCAGGGGTGAAGCCTGGCTGCTCGGGGCACTGCACGAGCTACGGGATGTACTGCGCAAACGGGGGCAAGTGCGTCGAGAAATACAACGGCTACTCCTGCGACTGCTCCAACACCGCCTACGATGGACCCTTCTGCATTAAAGGTAAAGGCCGGAGTGTGAGGGAACTGCCTGAGAACAACACCACCACCACCACCACCATCACCCAGGATTTAAATATGATGGTTTAAAACCACATCTCTCATTAGTGCTAAAATACGTGACCTGTTTAAGTCAAAGAACACAACAACAAAATGGGTCAGGAATGCTTGCAGCCGTAGCAGGTCTGGCACACTGTACTCTGTAGTCTTGAGCTTTTGAGCAGTAAATTCCTGCTAGCACAATGCCGTGGTTACTTCTTTATCAAAAGCAGAGATTTAAACAAAAGCGACCTAGTCTCATTCAGAAACCGATTTGGAGATACGTAGGTGTGAGCTTTGGGTTGAATATCCATAGAAGTTGAATGCCAAAGTAAATTGGGAGGCCAGCATTTGGATTCAAAATTTTATCCCTCCCTAACCAGATCAAATCTTTCAGTAGCTCAAACTGTTTTAGAGATTGAACTTGGTAGGGTGTGGGAAGGTATATGTTAGTCCTTTGGAAATGTCTAAAGTATGTTCTGAATTTTCAAAATCAATGATTTAAGAGATCAATTTACTACGGACACACATGACTGCATAAGAAAGAAAAGTGAGGGAAAGAATCTTACATACAGAGAAAAAAAAAGAGTAAAGATACTAATTTATTTCTACATGTTTTTTCTTACTTTGACCAGAAATTATTGTGACAAAGTGGTAATGGCAATATAATTTTCCATGTTTGCACAGTTTGCGGGCTTTGTGGCTATTCATATGTTTCCCTTATATATTCTCATTATATTCTTGAAACATCCTTTTCAACACCTCTAAAGGTTTCATCACATTTACCTGAGGTTCTGATATCTCTCAGCAGCTCCCTTTCACTGTGCTTTTATTGGCACATAAAATCATCCAATCTGTTGCTTTTCCTAATAATTTTAAAAGCTTCCTCAAAAGATACTAAACCTACAGTTTCAACTAAAAAATGTGAAGGCACTCCTCAGCCGTATCTGTGATGTTAAAGAAATCTCTAGCCCCCTTTTTTTGCCTTTACGTTGCCCACTGTAGCAGGAGTCCTGCAGGCAGGCTGGGTCTCCAGTCACCACCTTCCCTTAACGAAGCTCTCTTGGCAGTGAGGGAAAGCTCCTGTCCTTCGACATCCCCCTTTCCAACTCCTTCTTAACTTCTCTTTTTCTGCTGAATCAAACTTGGAGTGTTACTTTGCAAATACCCATCCCCTGCTCCCTTCCAGCCAAACCAAGTTTAAAACAGAAAGAGGCAGTCTTTTCACCTGATCCTGGGTTATTTCAGGTTATTTCATTTTTTTTCGTTAGCACTTTGACACTTTCCTCTCTCTATAAGCACTGAAATGCCCGTGAACCATGTTTTTAAAGACTGTATTCTCTGTTTTCATCCAATACCACTCTTTATGGTGTGAGCTGGGTGCTGGGGCGTTGGGGAGTCTAATAGGAGGCAAGCAAGAATATTTTCCTTTGCTACCTTCACTAGGAATTCATGTCAACTGCTAAGATACAACGAAGTTAGCGCTTTGCAGGATAAACCAGGACTAGGTTTTGTTATTTTACTTCTCTGAGTAAATCTCCCAGGCCGAGCAGCTCTGTTGATTTGATAATCAATAGTGCCCGACTTTTTAAGCCATCACTTAGATGACTCAGAGGTGGTGAAGGGTGCATAATATAATACCTTTCCATATACCAGAGTCTTCGCTTCCTGTTGATTTTAATTTGCCAGAAGAATCTTATCCCAAAATTGTATTTTGATATTCAATTCACTTCCCCACGGTAAACCTTTTGGGGTTGGTTACATACTGAAACTGCTGGGAAAAGTCAAAGGAAAAAACCTCATTACTTAAGGAAATCACCACACAATGGTTCATAAGTAATAAACATATCTCACGATAACAACAGGCCTCATATTGTGGATTCTTTTGCTGATGAAATCCATCCTTAGAGCAACTGATTGATGACTGACAAGAAATTGCATTGTCTCCAGCCTTATTAGCAGCAGATCACAATGTGATTGATGTGGTAGTGGCCTGGAAATTACACTATTTTTTTACAAGGACAAAAAAAAAAGTGCAAAACCGCAGCCTGACATCAATTTTAACTTTATTTTTGCTTTGTATTTGGGGCATATGCAATTGGCTTCACTTCTCCTTTATTGCTCAGAGAAATTGTTCTGTGGAATAGCTGCAGTGTTTCTGCAGTCCCACAGATTGCTTTCTGACCTTTCCCTGTCCTTTGCTTAAGCATAAATTCCCCCCTTTTTTTTTTTCTTTCACAGCTGTTCTATTATCATTAAAGCATTTCTGAGAAAACAATCATTTTTTATTCCTTTAAAAAAAAAACCTCTTTCCTTCCTTTAAACAAAAAGAGCGAAGGTCAAATACTGCTGTGTCTATGCAAAGCGTATGGCAGCACTGTGGTGTGGGGGATCCCCCAGGGAGAAAGCATTCCTCATTTAGGAATTAAAGTGCTGTGGATCAAGTCTAGGAGAAAAAATTGCCCGCCACCAAGAATATGTGGCAAAAAAAAAAAAAATTAAATAGATGGTGCTGTGACTCATGTGCCTTCAGGTCTGCTGGAAGGGTAAATTCAAAGCTTCCCAGTTTCTGTTCAGGTACTCAGTTTGCATCAACAAACACCAAGAAGAGGAGCACAGTGTGTATGGTTTTTTTCTTTCTGTCAAGTAAAGCTCAGATTCCCAGTGTTAATTTCTGCAGTCCTTCTGCCAGTGCCCAAACTGAACTCCTTCCCGTTTGTTTTTATATTTGCATGAACCCTGCAAGCCCTTACAGTACTATTGTCCTGCTCAGACTGCCTTCTTTTCTCACTCCCTTCTCTGCCTCAAAGAGAAAAATCAGCTTTTTACGAGCCTGAGTGGATGCAAAAAAGACATACCAGCTCTGGTGCTACGGCAGAGGGGTGAAGTATCTCTGAAGCCTTCCGTAGACTCTTAGACTGACATTTGACCACCTCCAAATTCTGCCCTGCTTGTACCATTCAATTCCCTTTATTTTTCTGGGTGCAAACACATTTAAATTCTTTGCTGTAAGCAATGGAGTAGTATTGGCGCCTCACAAGCTGAAAAGGTATTTATCCTTACAATAGCTCTGTGATTCAAGCAAATGTTTGTATTATGGTAATGCAGAAAGTGAACGCGATAATGAGGGAAGCAAGGAACTGTTCACTTGGAGAATGGATACCTGTGGTACAGGAAGGAATTGAAGCCAGATCCCACCTATCAAAGTTGTCACTCTGAATACCGTGCAATCAACGGGCAGTCTCTAATAATTTTTCAAATGGCTCTTGCAAAGCTGCAAGACTTTCTCTGAGGTTACCTAGAGAGCACCTCCAAAGACTCCCTGGCAGGAAATCATGAAACCTGGTCCGTTGTATATTTGACATCACATTTTTCTTCATCCATCCTGTTTTATTTGATGGGGGTTTTTTTCAACCATTTTTCAACCATTATGGATATTTCCATTAGAAAAGGAGCTGGGCTTTTCGTTTAGATTCAGCAGAAAATACACAGCACAGGTTGCCAATCCCTTACTGTGAGCCTGCTGTCCTAGACATCAGTTCAAACCGCCGTCGATATAGAGAGATCTCTAGTAACTTTACATCAGAGCAGAATGAACAGCAACTGTGACTTTCCCAACCTTTTTAGTCTTTCCTTGCACTTCTGTCCAGGTGTAGCAAGGTAAGATAAAAGGCACTGGCTTTCCAGGGCTATTGCAAATGCAGGTTCAGAGCTCAGCCTTGCTTAGGGACACCAGGCTGCTTCCCAGCAGAATCTACCTGTTGGCATTGAGTAGGGAGGGCTGAAGGTGTCATCGATCCAGTGGCTTAAACCCATCTGCTGTGACACTCATCCTGTCCTACTGAAGGTGGCAAGAAACTTGGCATCAGTTTATGATGGAGCCCCGTGGTTTCTCAGGTGGGCATTATTTTATACATCCCCCAATTCTGATGGTCATTTGTTCAAGAAAGATTTTTTTCATAGGGAGTACTGATATATTTATATAGAAGAAGCAAACCCTCAGTGGGTTTGTATTCTGTCAATGCCAATTGCTGTATTTTGGTATTTTACTCCGCATGTAAAACATTAAAACGTGCATCACAAATTATTACAGTAATGATAGCCAGAATCTAAGAGTGGAGGATGTAGAACAAAACCTTTTAATCCCCACTTCTTGGTTTCACAAACTAAATACTGTGAGCCTGAAGGAGGAATAAAACATTGAGCATTACCATCTTCAGAGCTCTCAAAGGAAATTCTTTCCCAGATCAAGAGCTGTGAGAGTCTGACCCTTTACTGATGCCCTGGTGCCCGGGATGTCTCTCAGCAAACACTCCTAATCTTTGTGACCACAGCCTAGAAGTAGCTGCAATTTCTGGTGCTTTCTAGCACATTTTTAGCCACACGCCAGAAAAGCAAGCTGTAGTTAATTTATATTCAATATTCATAGCTACATGAGAAATCAAAAAAGAAATAAAATTATGCACTGGGAAAGAGGTTTTGTTCAGCTGCCTAAATCGCCCTGACAATCTTTGTACATGCACTGAGTGTCAGAACGCCTCGAGTCACTGGCCTTGCTTAGTAATTTGAAAATGCTGCTTTTTGCATCCAGAACTCTGGGAAGACACAGCATTGAGCACGGGCAAGCAGTGCCACAGAGTAGTATTTTCAATTTACCAAATCTGGCCAGGCCAAGAAGGCGTTTTAGGGCGTCCAGACGGGACATGCTTAAAGCTGAAGAAAGCATTTCAGTCAGCTTTGTGAACCAGAGAGGAGAGAATCTTTCTCTGCTGCGGTTTTCATGTGTCCTGTCCAGGCTTCATAGCTGTCAGGGTTTTTACTTCAGCTTCTGTAAGGCAGAGATTTTCCCCTGTTATTGCTTTGAAGGCCCAGCCTCAAAGAAGCCAAATACAGTAATACCAGAGAGGTAACCAGCAGTGCTTTCTCCTTGGTCCTCGGATAAAAGGTGA
The DNA here is from genome assembly GCA_025769975.1 of Gallinago jamesoni. Classification (NCBI taxonomy): domain Eukaryota; kingdom Metazoa; phylum Chordata; class Aves; order Charadriiformes; family Scolopacidae; genus Gallinago; species Gallinago jamesoni. Next base: position 55,029,259 of record JAOQGH010000012.1, read on the forward strand.
GACTTGAGCCAGGTCCTGAGTTTACTCGGATAAAATGTGAGAGATGGCAGCTGTGTGGGTCAGTGGGAGCTGTCCTGCTGCAGAAGGTAGATTCTACCTCTTACAGTGCCACTCTTGAAAAGCTCCTGTGTTAAAATTGGGGTGGTTTTTGGGGGGCAGATTTTTGATTGGTTTTTTGTTTTGATTGTTTTCAGATTATTTCTGTAGCTCCATACATCTGTTGCTTCTTCATTTATTAGGAGCAGTATCTTGATTCATGACAATCCCTGTTAACATTTGTGTCCTGACTGTCAGCACAAGAGCCGATTCAGCTGCTCTACAGCCTGCTGAGTTCTCTCTCTTTTATATAGAATCATAGAATCGCCTGGGTTGGAAGGGACCTTTCAGATCATCCATCCAACCATCAACCTCACTCTGATAAAAACCATCACTAAACCATGTCTCTAAGCACCACGTCAACTCGTCTTTTGAACACCTCCAGGGATGGTGCCTCAACCCCTTCCCTGGGCAGCCCAGTCCAAGGCCTGATAACCCTTCCCTTCAGGGAAGAAATGTTTCCCCATCTCCAACCTGAACCTCCCCTGGCACAACTTGAGACCGTTTCCTCTTGTCCCATCGCCTGGGACTTGGGAGAAGAGACCGACCCCCCCTGGCTACACCCTCCTTTCAGGGAGTTG
>JAOQGH010000012.1:55030549-55046898 GCA_025769975.1 Gallinago jamesoni
TGTGCATTTTGTGTGGAAATTTTGGATCGGCTTGTCCTTCATTCCTTTTCAAATTGAAGCCAGAGGGTTTTGTAAAATGCCTGTGGTTTGCACTGGGGATATCCCTCTTGCTTGATAAAATAATTTCCAGTGATCCAAAGTGGAGGGTGGTGCATGGGAACACCATCCACATTTCAGCAGCAGGGTTTGTGCTGCATTTTGCCCATTTTATTCAGGAAGCGTCCTGGTTTTCTGAATGGTTTTCTGAATGAAGGACTTCCAGACTTCAATATTCCTTCTATCAGATCTTCAGGAAGATGATATGCTTGTGACCTCCAAGTAGACAGCTTTTTCATTGATCAGTCCTCAGCATTTCCAAGTCATCTTAAACCTGCGTTCAATATAGAGAAAATTGTCCTTTAGCTTTTCCTAATATTTCTTGATAATTTAAACATCTTGCTCCTGTGAGCTGCTAAGCACTTCGCAGCCCTGATGCAAGGGCTTCAGCTGCATTCGCTAAAGAGCATAATCATGTGCATCAGCCTCTTTGCTGAGCTGGAACTTGAAGGGATTCAATATCTTCCTGGTGAGAGCCTAATGCACCCACCCAGCCGAAGTGAACCTTCCTCTTATCCATCCTTTTAAGAGGTGGTGTGCGTGTGAGAAGAATTTCAAGGCTCATTACTGAGGCTTGTATGCCTGTAATAGTAAAGCTGTACTGGAAATTATTTTCTCTGCGCAAGTCAAGTTAAGCATACACAGCATTCTTAGCTTTGCCAAGAAATCCTTCTGGGAAATAGAATCAGAGAATCATTTGGGTTGGAAGGGACCTCAGAGATCATCGAGTTCCAACCCCCCTGCTCTGGGCAGGGACACCTCCCACCAGGCTCCAAGCCCCATCCAGCCTGGCCTTGAACCCTCCAGGGATGGGTCAGCCACAGCTTCTCTGGGCAACCTGTTCCAGTGCCTCACCACCCCATTTCAGAGAGCACCATTCTTTGGTGCTCAGAGGCTCAGAGAGCTACATTCTTTGTAGTAATCCACGCTTCCCAGTTCAACCCCAGCGCAGTGCTGAGGTCAGGACCATGGGTCCCAATATTCCCAGTGCAAGCATAGCCCTGGGCAAAATACCAATAGATGGCTCCTAAAATAAAAGCCAGGATAAGCAGTGAAGAGGCCAGAGGAGAACATAACTCTGCATGGGTGTGCTGCATGTCCAGGCAGAGCCTCCCTCTGCCGCCGGGGGAACGGCAGTGGGGACGGGCACCGCGGCACCCCGATGGCAGCTGGGGCCAGCAGCTCTGCTCTGGCACAGCTCCTGCCCCGGGAGCAGCTCCCCTGAGCTAGAAGCAGAGGTTGGAGAAGAATAAACTGCCAACCACAGGGATATTTTCAAGCCCGTCTTTCAAATCCTGAAGGACCACAGCACAGACGGCTTTAGATGCGTAGGTGCTAACGCCGATTTTCAAGAGTGAGGCATCACAGTTTTGGGGAGTATTTTCAGGATAGGGCCCTTCACTTTTAATACAGGAGTACTTAAGTTGAGTCTACTGCAGAATATAGTTGTTAAATTGAATTGCCTCTCCCATGACTGTTTCATGGTGATTTAAGGTTTCTCCTATAAAACGGCAGTTATAAATCTATCAGAACGATTGAATTATTTATAGCACCTTGGGCCCACAACTTGATTCCATGTTTTATATGGCTGCCCGGTGACAGGGACTAGGATATTTTGAGTGTTAGAGAGTTTTTACCTGGCAACAGGAAAACACAAAGCCCTTCCAGCACTAGATTTAGCAAAATTCTGAAAAGGAGCATCAATAAAGTCTACTATAATTTTACCTGTCTTCTTATCTTTTCTCTGCTCAGTTACTCTGAATAAAGCCTGCAGGCTCTTTCCTGACACCTTCTGTGTCGCTGCACAGCTTGTAAAATGGACATCTTGCTTCCTATGTTTTGTGATTAAGCCTTTGCTTAGAATTGTGTGAAGACTCCAAATGCTAAAAGGAAATAAAAATTAAATTTATTTTAAAATAAAGACAGCGTCTGGATTTTTCGAAAGTTTAGATGGGCAATCTATGGCAACTTTGCAACATGTAGGAAGCTAATAAATGATGAAAGATTTTTTGTAAAGACTGGTCACCTCTTTTAGCATTCTTTAGATACAGTACTCATGCGCTATGCTTGTAATCCTTATTCATCATTTTTTAATTTCTTATGAAGTGTTAATAAACATACCTTCTTATTAAGTTCAAATGTAATTTAAAAATTTCCTTTAATGAAGTTGTCCCAAACAGCTAAGATTATCCAATGTCACTAAATGAATGACTGCCATAAAAAGCCGGCCCAGCCATCCCCAATAGACTTAGTCTGTTATACACTGCCAACGGTAGGCAATTGTGCTATGATTCCCATAGGATGCAGTCAAAGTCCGCCTTCACAGTAAGAATGTCAACCTTGAATTATGTTTTTAATGTTAAGAAATAGGCATTATTATTATGAGAAGTAATAACAACCCTTTTTCAACTGAAAGTGCTAATTCTGCCCCCAGAAAAATTTATTTTCTGTCAGGGATATTGAAACATAACATTTTGTCTCAGACTGGTTTGAAAACTTTGGATAGCACCTCCTGGGAGCTCCCCAGGAGGTTCATGGTTCTCTTGCCTTGCTCCCCACTGAGTCAAGCTCCCTAGTGAATTTAGTCACCCATAAGGGCATCATAGTTATGCAGTTCTCATGCAGGATTGTGCTAACAGTGGATAGCTTTCTAGCATTGCATCAAATCCTATTTCAAATCTTTGATGATGGAATTTCCATCATTCCTTTGGGAGGTCCTTCCAAATGCACTCAAATTTGCTGGTCAGAATTGCTGTTTTTCCTTTTTCCTTGACAGTGTTTGCTTACTGTGCGCAAAGTCTCTCTTCCTTGTATCTCCTTCTTTGGCGCATTATCTACTGCAAGACCTCAATGAGAATAAATCCAAGGTGTTTCTGGTCTGTAGTATTAATAAAAGATATAGGCATAGACCTTCTCTGTGACCCAAAGGAAACCTGTCGTTTGCTCTGTGAATCCAGGTACTGACCAATAAAATGGAGATTGTCCTTTTCATTCTCACTGGAAAACAGTGAGGCTCTTCAGCTAAATATTAGCAGTGCTTAAATAATGCAGCAGTAGAAAAATGCACATGGATTAGTACTTGTCAAGTCAGTAGAAATATGTTTCATCCAAAAGTCATCAGCACATTTAATTTCTCTTTTTTTATTTTTTTTTCTCTTACGTTCAAGATGTTGGAGCATTTTTTGAAGAGGGAATGTGGCTTCGTTACAACTTCCACTCCCCGGGGACTAGCATGAAGGATTTGGTTAGCCGAACACTTTTGAGTTCTGCAGATCCCGAGATCACAGCACCTGACCTCAGCTTGAATAAAGAAGAGCTCAGCTTCAGCTTCAGTACCACCAAGTCCCCTTGTGTCCTACTGTACATCAGCTCCTACACCCAGGACTTCATGGCTGTGCTTGTCAAGCCCTCTGGTAAGCAACCGCCCTGAGCTCTCTCCGTTGAAGGCACCATTGAAAATAGCACCAGCTATACCAGTCAGATCCATGCCATGAACCAGCACTATGGAGGGGACAAATAGGCCTCCACATGTAGGCACCTTAATTGCTGAACTCACGGCAATATCAGCAGTAATCAGTGGAAAGTGTAATGTACTGTTCTTCTGAACACTGGGATACTCACCGGGGTGACTAAAATATAGATGTAGTATATCAGGTCCTAAGCATTTTGATGATGGTTGAAGATTGGATATGGATCATTTTCTGTTACAATATTAAAACTGTATATAAGCTGAATCTTCTTTGATTCCAAATGGTGCCTTAGTGCCCTGTGAAAATCACAATTAGGATGATTTTACTATCATTCTTTTGCATGGGATAAGTTAGTATGAGTATTCCACATGCCACTCATTTTTTCCATTCACAGGGAAGAAATAAGGTGCATGAGAGAAATCCCACACAAGACATCTGAATAATAGTCATAAAGGTCTAGGGCTGCTCTTTTGGGCCAGAATATTTCAAGTTTTGATCTATAACGGGGTCTGTATTTCCCTTTTCAAACATCCTTCCTTTTAATCAAATATTAAAATTTGTTATGAAGAGCAGACACTTCACTTTTGTTTAGAAAAGAAAAATCTGTCAGGCAGTACACCATGAATATCAATTAACCATTTTGACTATACTTTTCTAACGATACAACCTGAGGTTTTCATTTCTCCATATATTATTAAATTTCCATAGAAGTCCAGACGGTCACTTGTCAACAACAATTAAATGTGAGAGCAAGGAAGTCCCTCGTGTAGATTATGTGTCAGTGTTAATTTGTTGTAATTTTGCCCTTATTCATGGCATATCAGTGGTTCATTCTTTAGAAAACGTCGTGCTTTGTATAATTTAAAAATAACTTTACTGCAGCAAGGATAACGGTCTCAGCAATAAAGTGCTGCTTGATGTTCTCAAATTTGTACCAATTGTCCACATTGTTCAAGGAATAGCTCTGATTTGTTTGGTTTGCAATCTGGAGTGTTTACAAACACTTTGAGGTGCTAGTCATTGTCCCACTTCTGGATGTAAACTGGAAGCAGTTTTCAGCCCAGTGGCTTTATAATCTCACACACTGGCTCTTCTACTGCAGAGACCGGCTCTGAGAGCAATTTAAGTGTAAAATGACAACTCTATGTGAAAACAGAGAGGAGAAAATAGCTGATGAATAAAGATCAAAATACCTGAGGATGCTTTTCACATTTCTCTCACTAGGGAATTTGCAAATTCGGTACAGCCTAGGAGGCACCAAAGAGCCATATAACATTGATGTTGACCACAGGAACATGGCAAATGGACAGCCCCATACTGTTAACATCACACGGAATGGACGGGACATAGTACTACAGGTAAGTTGTAGGTTGTCTGGTTCCATTACTTGCAGCTTGTAGCATTATCTATCTAGATGGTCTTCGTTTCTCTGAAGGTACCAGCGCAATTTAGGAAATAAAATCAACAGTAGATGGTGTTCTGCTTGCAGCTCACACTCCCAGGAGTTAACAAAAGCTATTCCCTCCCTTCTCTGCATGGAGTCTGAGCTGTGTTGCTCTGAAATCCACATTCTAGTGTGATGAGAGTTGGGCTAATACACGTGTCACTGTAGATGCCCGCGGGCATGAGAGACATCTGGGCTGATAGATAGGCTGGGGCTTAGGATAAACCTGCACCATTCTGGAGCAGCAGCTGGAAACCAGGAGGGTTATCCTACAGCCTCTTAAATGGCACTAGAGCCTGGTGCACAGACAAGTAAATATCATGCCATAGGTCCTGAGTCTGCAAATGAGAACGTCTTTAAATGTAAATTTACCCTGCAGTCCAGTGAAATCGAAAGAGCTGTTCGGGAAAGATGAGCAGATGCTTAAATGTTTGTGTGACAGGGGCCTGAGACAGAGAGTGCTACTGAAGGCACACAGCTCTGGCTTATTTAGTTTTTGGTAGAGCACAGGCAGGAACTTCATCTCTCCATATCTCAGTTTACAAATCTTTGAGATAGTGTAATGCCATTTAAATAACTGAGGCGAGCACTGCAAGAAGCAATCAATGTTTCCAGGCAGCTTTCCATCTGAGGTCGTTACAGCACTCCGTTTTCATTCCCTGCTTGTCACATCTGCAAACATGGAGACTGCAGCAGGGTCTGAGAAGAGTTTTGCTGGCAGGAGAGTCAGGTGGATGGGATAGATTAGTCTGGATTTGATCGTTCACAAGAAGCAAACCAAAACCAATAAGAAATGTAATATGAAAAGAGGAAGTCTCCTTGGGAACCAAGCCAAAAGGTAAAGGATAGTAGCTGTCAGAGTATTGCCTACTGAAAGATTAAAATAGATCCCTGACAGTGATTGTTTCAAGGAATCAAAAGGAAACTTTTTCAATGTCATTTGGCCGAGGCTCTCAGTACTCAGAATCACTGGATGCATTAAAGTGCAATTGCCAAAAATTATTTGCAAAATGCCAGATAATTTAAAAAAATATGTAGGTGATGCATCCAAACATTTTTCATTCTTTTGGAGGTTGGGAGGGGTATATGTTGATACACACATCTTGCTTGCATGCTGTTGCATTTGGATTTATTTCTCTTACTGCTAAATAGAAGCTAAAGACGACTTAAAGTTAGTTTCCCCACTGCTGTTAAATGCTTCTATTTTGGGGAGGTAAGGCATGGTTCTTACAGAGTCATAGTTGGCTGATTTAGGCAGCCACAAAACTAAAAAACTAGTAACAGGATCAGATGAGGTACCTTGCCCAGCTGGAAAATACACAGTTAAGCATCCCAGCATTGTAGCATCTCCATACATTTGGGGCCCAACAGTATTTTTTTCCCTGGTGTTTTATGGCACCAGTCTAGGGTTTTGAAAAGCCAGAAACATTTTGGTTGGTGCTGATCTTCTAGGGTAAAAATTTCTTAATCTAGTTCAGTGTGCTTAAAACACAGCTGGTTTATGTAATCAGAAAACAGATATATTTGATGCTTATTAAATGAGACGATCTGTCTGATGCACATGTAAGAATAGGGAAAGGAGAGACCCCTACAAAGCAAATCCAGAAATCTTACCCCTTCTGTATCCCAAAACAGATTTCCATCAGATTTTGTTTATTCTCCATAAGGAAGTTGATTTTGTTACTTACCTTATTATGTTCTGTAAATGAGAGAACTGACACGAACAGAACTGGATTTGTTAAGTAGATTGTTCACTGGAAAATGAGTCCTGTTTTCAAATATGAACTCTTCATGGTGTCTGAAAATACAGAAGATATAAATACAATTTTTCTCAGTATCCGGAGGACAAATCATAAAGTATGAGTTTTCTCTTGCAGATCTGAGCAATGAACATTTGAGTAGACTTTTATTTCCTGCTAAATCCTTATCCAACCTGATGAGCAGCTGGTTTCCTTGCTTTTAAGGAAGACAGCTTGCTTGCCAGGTGCTGTTGCTCACACTTCCACATCTCTACATGGCATAAAAGTGTCACAAGAAGGATTTATTTCTCATCAAAGCTTCAATTCAAGAGCACTAAGTTAGTATTTTTGAGATCTTAACAGCAAGTTCGTACTGAGAATACCTGTCTTTCTAACTTACTGTAATACCCCTATAGTGCCAGAGAGACTTAAAAAATCTGCAGCCAGGCAATAAATTGCTACCATATGAACTATGTGAACTGGAGTTATATCATGGTTCTCATGAATTTCACTTTTATATAAATACAGTAGAAGACTCATTACTGAACTCTATAAGACCTCACCCAGTGCTGGCAGACAGGAGACCACTGATTACTTACATAAAATCAGTTAATCTCCAATCATTCAGAATTTTAGGTGAGCTTTGAAATAACCATAGCCACAATACTGTCTATGCCTAAGGTAACAAACAAGCACAAGAACAAATATTTAGTGTGAATTGTTTTCATCAGAGTTACATCCCTATTCCTAAAATACCGAGACAGTCAAGACTAAAGGTAGTAGCAAAGACTCTGTCAAAAGGTCTTTGTATTTTAGTTTTCTACATTCACTGACTACAGACAAATCAATAATTACTTCTACATTAAATTACAAGCTCCCATTTGTGATGCCAGTGACTTCTCAAGGATAAGAATAAGGATATACAGTTAATTTAGGTGCCAGGAAAGCCAAATGACATAAATTCAGGGACAAAGATCTGCTTATTTTCTGTTGTTTCCATGAGATGGGCAAAATTAACATTTGCTAATAAGAATTCCTCTCTCTCGCCTCTAGTAAAATACCAGATACTAGTAACTATGGCACATCTCCAAAGCTGCATTAGTTCACCTGTGGCAAGAAAAAGCCCAGACTGACAGATGGGGAATGCATTATCCCAGTAAATGACATTTCAAGAGCTGAGCTTTAGGTCACGGAGGGCAAGTTTTACTTTGTTTGACTTCATTAAAAGGTTTCATGCTTCAGCAGGGTATTTTCCATATCATAAAAGCCAGATCACTCTTTACCAAGTGTTCATGGGTGATTAATGCTATTCACACATCAGTAAAATCTTCTTTTAAGAAAACCAAGGACAAAAATTCCCTAGCAGAGGTTCTGATCCAAAGCCCATTGAAGTCAATCAAAGGCCTTCCATTGATTCCAACAAGCTTTAAGTTGTATCTTAAAGAACTACAACAGTGCATCTGTGCAAGACTCATTACCTCCTGTTCTCTGCTTGTCCCCAAAGTGAAATAAGGGTGGAATCTGGATCAGAGACATTACTGTTCTGTTGCATAAATCTATGGTTGCATAAATCTATATCTGTATGTTACGAAGAAAAAAAAAAGAAAACACCCATATGATGTGCTTTAATTTTCCATTGAATAAAGCTGATAGTCAACAGACTCGGTCTGGGCCTCTCAGCTTCCATACTAAGACATTCTTGTAAATTCTCACCTGATCTCCAGTTCTTCATACCTGCCTCAAAGCCATTTCTAGAGTGGGTTGTGAGTCACAGCTTCTAATGCCGCCTTTGTCCCCGAAAAGGATTAGACCCAAGCGACTCTGTCGAGACTCCTGTGTCTCAAACCCATGCATACTGTCAGCAGCCAGTGCAGATCTGCTCAGAAGATGGTATGGCAAGATAGCTGGCAATTCCCTCTTTCAGGCTTGAACAATACAGGGAACTGTGCTAGAGAGGCTGTAGACAACAATACCGTGTATTCATTACGTTAATAGCCGACTCCATTCAAAGTGAACTTAATTATGAAGCTTTATGGAAATCTGAACTCATCATAAGTTTGAGAATAATGCAGAAAATGTGTTTGTACAGACCCCCGTTTTCCAGCCTCACCAGAGGTAAGCAGTGCAAATACCCATCTTCTGTGAAAAATAATTAAATATTTGACACTTACCCAAATGAAACCAAGAAGAAACAGAATTTTTGCAAGTCTGTTATGTTATTTCCATTTTGAACTACTTGAAAAGAGGTAACATTTGCAAACTCCTCAATGCTTAAAAGGTGTAAATCAGAAAAAGTTAATTCAAAGCTAATCTGAAGTACAAAATAAAAAGGCAAACATAAAACAATAAAATAAAATGGGTAAAGTGAAGCAGTCTGCATATAATCCCAAACTTAAATGCAATGAATATATCAAATATTTTTATAATTATAGATTAAATTCCGTTCTCATTCAAGGGAGTGTGAACTTCCTTATAGACTTCAGTGAGGCTATAATTTTACCTCCTGTCCTTATTGTTGCTGTAGAATCATACCTAACTATCATGTTTCATATATTTGGAAGCCTCAACAGAATATGATCGCTCTGTTTGAGCTCTTGCTTAACAGAGGGTATAAAATTTCACCAAATTATTTTCTGCAGCTAACCCAAAAAGTAATGACAGCAGTATAACACATTTTCTAGAAAGACATTTTCTCTGGCTTTAAAGACTTCAACTGATAGAAAATTTACCGGATCCGTTGACCATGTCTTCCAATGGTTAAGTGCTATTCCTGTAAAGAATTTACACCTAGTTTACAGTTGGAATTCTGCAGACATCAGCATTTAACTTTGTAATCTTTTTTTTGTCTATGCCTCATAGATGGAAAATTGTTTGGTGCCAGGTGTCATTCCCCTTCACACTTTCTTAGAGATGCGGATTAACACATCTTTTCATCTTGTCTGTAAGAAGCTACATGAATTGAGCTATTTTAGTTGACTATCAGAAGTCTATAATTTTTGAGCCATAAAACAATTTCATAACTCTTCTCTGAAAACTCTCCCATTGATTCACATTGTGAAAACCTTTACCCGAGGATTAGACATAATAATGGCATCTATGGCATAAAACAAATGTAGATGTGCCACCTTTATTTCCTTCATTTTCTGGGCAAACCTGCTGCCATAGCATTATTTGAACAGTACTGTAAATTGTCTGGACTCCTGATTAATTTGAAGACAGGTTTAACTAGCATTTCACTCACTGGTAGGGAAAGGGGAAGTACTTTTCACAGTTTGAAAACAGCCAGACAGTATTTACAAATTCCATAGCAACTGGCATGAATGAAACATGTTTTAAATATCCAGGACTTTAACCATAGTTCATATCAAGGCAACTGCAACCCTCTGGGTTTTTTTCTAATGATCAAGTGTATCTATTATATAAAAGCATATGTAATGAATTTCCAAGCAGATTTTACCTTAAAAAAAAAAAAAAAAGTGTTCTATTAATAGTAAAGGCCTTCCTCTTGAAAGGAATTATTTAAAATCCCTGGAGATACGTTATTTTCCCTGTGTCATTCTACAATGACAATGTATTACTCAAACTGCTAGTGCAACAGAAAGGCAAACTCAGACCATTTTCTAGAGCAGAGTCCTACATTACCTCTGTGTATTTACTATATTAGCACTCAGCTTACCCATGGCTACTGAGCTTTCTCAATCAGACATCACAAGAAAATGTTTTTTGCTCGGATTTAGAAACAGATGTTTTGCCACAAATAGGTGACAAAGGAGCATAAAAAGATATCAATATGAGAAATTTTGAAAATAAGACAAAGCTTTGATATTGATATAGTATCTCATTCCTAGAACCCTAAACTCCAAGAGAAATACAGACTCTAATCTTTGTGCACTTCAAATTCCCTCCAAGTATAATGATGTTATGAATGTTGCTGGAGACTAGATGTTCAATTCGCAAAAGAGTTTGTGAACAACAGCAAGAAATAGCAGAACAAAATTTAAATCCTATGCATCAGAATCAGAAATGAATGACTAATGCACCAGTTAATAATTTTCTTACTTGTTCTTTTGTGCTCACAGGATGTCCATGAGCTCCTAGTAGTTTTGCTGATTTTATCCTTCACTGAAGTTACTCAACTTCTTTATTTTATCGTGAGAGTTACAATCTCTCAGGTAAAGGCAGCAGTTGTGGGTATAAGCAGGAAGCTCATAAATGAGCCGCTTCTATGCATGACAGAGTTGGTCAGTGGCATCTGCCGAGATGAGTCTGCACATCCTCCCTGAACCCCAGAGAGGTGAAAGTCAGACAATTTCTTTTTCCGAAGCAAGAACTCCTTTCACTCATTAGTAAACGAGGGGGTGGGATATCCATCCATATACTGAAGATCAGAACATGGGGTCAGATCTTTCTCTTACTCATAGAGATGCAGTGGGCAAAATGTGATCCATAGAGCCCCACCTGGGGGTAGCATCTCACCCTGTAGTTGTAAAAACTGCCCCATCCCTGGAGGGGTTCAAGGCCAGGCTGGATGGGGCTTGGAGCAACGTGGTCTGGTGGGAGGTGTCCCTGCCCAGGGCCGGGAGGTTGGAACTCAGTGATCTTTAAGGTCCCTTCCAACCCAAATGATTCTATGATTCTAAAACCTGAGCCCCCATCATCCCTGCAGCTGCTGCAGAGGGGCAGAGGCAGATGCTGAAGTACGTATCTGTACAAAAGTTTTTCCCTCTCTCCCTGCATCAGCTGAGATGATAGTTTCAAACCTTGAGGCCTTTTGAAGAATATTCTTCTTTACTTTCCGTTCTGTAAAACAACTCCATAAGAGAGAAACTCTTTTATGTATCCATCCTTCTGACATCTTTTCAGCAGAGACTTCATTGCTGGATTTGGGGGAATTTTTCAGTTGTCCTCTCCCAAACTTCGGCCACGTCTAGGCCACATATCATGATGACACCCAGAAGTGAAGTGTCTTCCTCGCCCTACAACTCTAATTCCCTTGGAAACAGAGGTAGGGCTGTCAGGGCATGAGGGATTACAGTGCAGTCCGATAGCTCCCCAGTCTGCATACCCGGGCAGAGGCTTACCCACCCCTCGTGTGTTACCTACACTGCCTTACACTGAGACTACTTCCTTCTTCTAGAATGTTCTATAATTTCCAGTGACAAACGTGTGCATTTTCCTTGGACAGTATGATTGCTGGCTTGGTGTCAGCTTTTATTGGAATTAAAGAAACAAAGAAAGGACAAAAGAATCATTAAGTATTTTCAAAGTCTAACATTAAGCCTAAAGAAGTCAAAACTTAACATTAAATAGGTGCTTTCCATTATATGGCAGCACACAATGGGCAAATTAATATCCTGTGAAAGTCATCTTTAGGTACCCGAGGTAGATCTCTTTAATTTTAATAACTTGGCATTATATGACCTGTTCTTGCTTCTGTTAACATTTGTTGTAATTCATCTATTAAAGAGAGCGATAAAAAGTCAACAGATATGTGAAAGAAGCATCAGAGAATTGTTTCAGTTGGAAGCAGCCAGACTAAGTAGTGTCATTTTCCTTATCAGTGGATCTGTTATATTTTGAGTTATGTATCTACATTTCCACTTAAATTTCCTCCAATTTGTGGTATTTTTTTTTTACAGTCAGGCAAATTATCCCTGATACTATTTATCAGAGCAAGAACAGCTTCAGGGAAATATACAGGATAATTGCACTCAAAGGATTCAAGTTTTTAAACATAAAAGATACCCTTTTTTTTTTTTATGTATTTGATGTATCTATGTTTTTTCTGTGTCTGTATCCCATGTTGATCAAGTTTCTAATTTAAATCCCTGAAAAAAAAGAGATTGCAATTGATATTTATTTAAAAAAAAAAACAAACCCAAACACAAAACTGCAGAAGACTAAATCAGTGCATTCCAGAAAAAAGAGATTTGGAGTGGTTCCTAAAAGAGTATTAAATATACCTCTGCAGAAATTTCACTGAAGAGTTCAAATCACGATGCAAACCTGAAGCTCGCCTCACGTCGTGCTGGTAAGGTATGTGCCTCCTCCTGTGTTCCAGGTGGGCAGGGGGGCTGTGACAGTCTAAGCCAGAAAAAAAATGCTGAGTTTATGATCCTGCCATCTTCTCAGGATCCACTATTCATTTGCAGCCTCCGGCTTGTCCCTGCTCTGGCTCTGAGCTGATGTACAATAACCTGGGTCAAGGACCTAACTTGGCAGAGAAAGATCGGCAAAGCGCTAGTGCCACACTAAGGAAGGAGCTGAACTGCAGTAATAGTGGCTTTGATCAGCCTGAAGAATTGCACAATTGACACCTCAATCTGGTCCTTTTCTGGTGTATTCAAAGTATTTCCAAATATCGCAATATTCAAAATATTCGTTTTAAGGCTTTTCCTAAAGTTTCAGGACTTGAATGCTCAATCTCTGTTTCATCATAAAGAGGTCAGATTTCAGTCATCCCTGAAAGAAAAATAATATCTCCCTTTTGATTTTCATAGTTACCTTCCTGCTTTCTCCTAAAGACCTGGGAGGGGCTCCATCTCCAAACAAACACCTGCACACCACCTTTTTATTTCCTTGGACTCTCATGCCTAGTCTATTCTGCATTTGTAGGCATTTTTGAGCAGGAACCTTCTGTTGTTATGCATGTTATAGCACTTAGCACAAAAAGCTCTCTCCCAGGACTGAGAAGCTTTTTAGTACAAGTGAAAACTCATTATAATAATGTAGAAAAGAAATTTTTCATTGTTCATGATGATGAGGGCCAATGGGATCCTGGGCTGCGTAGGAAAGACTGTGGCCAGTAGGTCAAGGGAGGTCATTCTCCCCCTCTACTCTGCACTGGTGAGGACACAACTGGAATCCTGCATCCAGTTCTGGGCTCCCCAGTTCAAGAGGGACAGGGAACTACTGGAGAGAGTCCAGCGTAGAGCAACCAAGATGATTAAGGGATTGGAGCACCTCCCTTACGGGGAAAGGCTGAGAGAGCTGGGGCTCTTTAGCCTGGAGAAGAGAAGGCTGAGGGGAGACCTTATTTATAAGTATCTAAAGGGTGGGTTGAAGGATGTTGGAGCCGGACTCTTTTCAGTGGTTTCCAGCGATAGGACAAGGGGCAACGGGCTCAAGCTGGAACATGGGAAGTTCCATTCAAATATGAGGACAAACTTCTTTAGGGTGAGGGTGGCAGAGCCCTGGCAGAGGCTGCCCAGGGAGGGTGTGGAGTCCCCTTCTCTGGAGATCTTCAAGCCCCACCTGGATGCCCTCCTGGGTGATGTGCTCTGGGCAGCCCTGCTTTGGCAGGGGAGTTGGACTGGATGATCTCTAGAGGTCCCTTCCAACTCTGACAATTCCATGATTCCATGATAACACATCCCCTTCTTTATCCTGCTATTACTGAAGTCAATAGCAAAGCTGTATTGAGTTCCGATGGTGCAAGATTAAGCCTTACAGCGTTATTATTCCATAGCATTTTGAAATGTTTTTATCCAATGTCTTCAGCATAAGGAAAAACCTTAGCTTTATAGCAGTACACACATACAGAGGCTGGATTGACAATGATACAGATGTAGATATATCCACAGGGTGAATATAATGTGTGTGTATGCGTATATACCTTATATATTTATATTTTTTCCCCCAAGACTACTAAGGTGATGTAGGCATTGTATTTGCCCTTAGATTGATAGATCTGTTAATCTCAGAACTCCTGTCAAGATTAGTTTTATTATCTAAGTGAACAGTAATTTAAAAGAAATAGCATTTTATTGAACTTCTGCTTAAATCCCAGCAACTTGAGATAAAGACAGTCTGCCTGGCGTGACATGACTTGAGAACTGAAGCTGCAAGTTCCTCAGAAACTGTCATCTGCTTTCATCTGTGTAGTGCTCAAAGTCACACTGTGTGTTTGATTAAGCTCAAGTGAAATTAATGAGTTTTTAAAGAAAAGTAACTGTAATGAAAAATTTTAAACATAGTTTAAAACCTGCAATTCAATACAAATTCGTGACATCAACCTCTTTGTATGCAGAGGTTCTATTTAATTTTCATTAAATAATTTAATATCTTTTTTCAAATATCATTTGACGCTAGTAATTCCTTTTTTATTATGTGTCATATTAAATTGATAGCCTGGTATCTCATACAAAGACTGCAGGCTGCTCAGTTCCAGTTGCTTACACTTGAGCACCCACTGGATGGCAGTCACATACAACTTAGGAAGGAATTCAGTTTGGTCCTTCAACTCACTAACCTAAAAAAGAAATCCTAAGTTAAGTGTCTCCAAAAAAAAAGTTTTCTTTTAGTAGATATTGGTAGTTTAGAACAAAGACAAGCAATAAAAGCCAGCTGACAGAAATCTCAGTGCTGACTCACTGTTGCCTGGTGGTGCACCATTTTCAGGTGCCAGGACTAGAGAAGGGCGCAGTCTTGGCTCCCAAGAGCTGGTCTTGGGAAGGTGTCCCCCCTGAGCCAGTGGTGGGGCGGGAGCTGCTCTATGGCTGACCAGAAATGCTGACCTCTGCTGATGGCAAGGCCAGGAAATCGGTATCACCAGTTTTTTTATATGGAAATTTACTTCAACCAAGAATCAAAAGAACCCAAAACTTCAGACAGAGTTGTTAAACTCTTAAAATGATTCATAACTGAACACCTTCTGAAATCTTTTCCTTGACTTGCAATGAGATCTGAGAAAATAATTTGGGTAGGTGGATTCACTGATAAACTAAGCACAAAAGGTCAATTAAAAACTAATGCCTCTAAGCAGTAAACTGCCTGTATCTGCTAGGGACTGTGATACATGGCAGTGTTAGAGTCCTCATGTTGACATCCCTGGCTCCTACACCCAGCAGGACCTCCTGCTTCTGCACCATGATGGTGTGATGTGCCACAAGGAAGACTCTGGCCAAGATCACTGCTAACTAAACTGCTCCAGGGTGGGGGGAAGAGGGGGCACCTGCTCATATTTTTGACTCCTATGTGGCTGGGCCGAAGGCTGCATGGTTTCCCTGCCGGCATGCCCTGCACACCCTGCTGCAGCCTCTCCCTTCGAGCTTTGCCACAGAAGCCCCACTGGAGGACTCCAGTGTGCAGGTATGGGCCTGCCTCTGCCTCCCTGCCCTGCTTGGGTAGGGGTTTCACAGAGGAATCGGAAAAAAAGGAGGGAGAGGGAGAAGGTGAGAGGGCTGGCTCCCTGCCATTTGCTCCCCTGTCACAGCACGGGCACAATCCCTCTTTACAGAGATGGGCAACCTATGATCACAAAGCAGTTTGAAGGATTTGATGAAATACAGTGTCATTATTTTGGGATTGTTGTCATAGCGTATGACACCAGTCACCAGTGGTGTCCCCCAGGGCTGGGTACTGGGACCCGTTCTCTTTAACATCTTGATCAATGATCTGGACGAGGGGATGGAGTGCACCCTCAGTAAGTTGGCAGATGACACCAAGTTGGGAGTGTTGTGTTGATGTGCTGGAGGGTAGCAAGGCCTTGCAGAGGGACCTGGACAGGCTGGATGGATGGGCTGAGACCAACGGGATGAGGTTCAACAAGGCCAAGTGCCAGGTCCTGCCCTGGGGTCACAGCAACCCCCTGCAGCGCTC
>JAOQGH010000012.1:55047252-55070791 GCA_025769975.1 Gallinago jamesoni
GGAGACCTTCTGGCTCTCTCCAACTCCCTGAAAGGAGGGTGTAGCCAGGGGGGGTCGGTCTCTTCTCCCAAGTAACAAGTAATAGAACAAGAGGAAATGGCCTCAAGTTATGACAGGGGAGGTTTCGATTGCATATTATGAAACATTTCTTCACGGAAAGGGCTATAGGAACTGGCTGCCCAGGGAAGTGGTGGAATCACGGGAGGCATTTAAAATATAGGTCGACATGGTGCTTAGGGACATGGTTTAGTGGTGGTTTTGGGCCTGTTAGGTTGATGGTTGGACTTGATGATCTTAAAGATCCCTTCTAACCTAGATGATTCTTTGATTCTATGATTTATAATTGTATATTTTTAATTATTTTAAATGTGAGTGCCATTATGCATTTTTGCCAGGAAAGGCCAAGTTGGAGATCGGTAGCTGGCAGAACAGGGTGAGGGTTGCAATGCCCTGTCATTCCTGAAGGATTTTCCACCATGGCCTCAGAAGAACTTCTTAGCAGATATAGCATGTTGCATTAGCTAGACTACAAAACCTAAGCTATGGGTGATAGGGTAATACATTAGATATTCTGGACCCAAATTATGGAGCAACTTAAAAATAAAGACCTAGGCATCAAAGCTGCCATATGGGTAGAAATCAACCTTACAGGAAACCTGCACTGCAAAGAAGCAAACTATAACTTTGCATAGCTAATATACAGACTCTCTTTTGATCCATTATGAACCAGTCTTTCCATATCCTGAACAGTAACTGAAGAGTTTCACCACCCCACAGCTGGCAGGATTTGATATTCTGTGTTTGTACATGTAAATGCTCACAGTGATTCATTGTTTCAATTGACTTTTCATTTTCAGGTATGTCCTGCAGACACAATTAGCATTCTCAGATAGGCAGCCTGTACATTAGGCAGGGATGACTTTTTTATGATGTGTTCCTTACCAGTATGGTTCTTAAACTAAAGATAGAGACTTTAGAGAGGCATATCAGGACAAGATTGGTGAAAAGACTGATCCACAAAACCCTGATCCTCCAGCCTCTTGTATGCCGAGACTAAAACCTTCTTTGCCTGCAGAGGAATTATTTCTCATACATTCTGATTTCACAGGATCCATCTTCTAGGTTCTCCTTTTATACATATGACTTAAAATATGCTGAAATAACTCTGATATAATAATGTGGTGTACTACCACATACGTTAGTACTTGTCAACATCATCAACATTTAAGTTATTCTTCTTCCAAAATCAATCTAGAGCAATTTTAAAGTATTTCTTTTATTGTGACTTGGAATCTGAGCAGTGGGGTTGATCAAATAATCACTAACTTGATAAAAATAAATACTAATAGATCATAATAATTTTTACCAATCTATCATTTCCTTTATCAATGTATTGTGGGTATCCTAGAGCTGTAACTATGGTCCAGGTGTCCATTATGGCTCTGAGACATGACAGACCATGACAGCTCTGAGATTTGATCCGAGCCATTCCTCTTTGTCTTCTGAAATAAGAAGGCAATGTTTTGTTCACCTGATATGCCTGCAGCTCCCGTTGACCACAGGTCTGACACCTGTGATGCTGCATGCCAGAACGGTGATTTCCCTTCCACCAGGGAAACCAATAGCGAGCACTGAGTTGGAGTTTGTACTCAGTAGGACCTACTGTGGTTAAGGCTGGGAACTGTTTTGTATTATATCTCTTTTTATTCACTTGACTACACATTTTCAAGAATAACTCATTTTTATTTTAAATTCTTTAAGTCTATTTTCAGGTAAAATATGTATTTCTGCTATTAAAAATCTGAGAAAAGCTGTTCAACATACTGTAAACACGCTGAAATTTCTTACTTTCTGAGTAAGACGATGGAACTATGTGTTTCCATGTATTTAACTCAAACTGCAGTCTAAACTTGGGAGCTAGCCACTAGTCATGCTGCTAAACATTGATGGCCAAATTTTAAATAATCAGGTTTTTTTAATCAGACTTCTGCAATCTGTAATACCCTGCAAAGTCTTAAATCACATATATGAGCTTCTAGCTTCTTTTGGGCAAACTGGTTTGGGTCAATTAAAAATATTTTCTGAATATAAATATTTGCTTGACCTCTTCTGGCATCTGCAGGGAATATTTTCCTTCTGTCTATTATGTACAGACACTTCTCTTGGGGTTTTATAGGGCAGTATAAGAAAGACAGGAGCCATCTTTTCCAGTTATCATAGTTTTTTGAAATTATTATCTCTGAAGATTTATGAGTATGACATTAGTAGGCTTTCCAGCTAGTGAGCTCACAGAATTCCAGGGAATAATGGGATTCAGCCAATCAGTTCCATGCAATCTGCCATTCATTTCTTTTTGAACCACTGCAGTATCATTAAAGCAAACTAATCCAATATAATAATACTTTTAAATTAGACATACAGACAAAATGATATGTTAAAAAGTTGTACGCCCTTTAGTATTGCAAATTCTTCAGAATTACTTCTGCAATCTATAATACCCTGCGAAGTCTTAAATCATGTATATGAGCTTCTAACTTCTTTTGTGCCAGGGTAAAGCCAGAATAAAATAAAAAATTGTTCTTCTGCCCTCCTAAAGGCTGTGTAGTAAACTCTTGAAGCCAAGAAAATAAATAACAACAGCAAAATTAAAAAATCACCCCAATTACCTTTATCAAATGTGAACGTCAAAACTCTACTGAGCTGTATTGAACTATCTTAATAGTGCTATCGCTAAGCATAGGCAATTTGTTTTATTCCTCTCACTTCACATTTTTCTGTTAAATAGTTTAAAACAGGAAAAATATGCTAATATAATGTGATTGTTGTGCCCTATCAGGGACAATTTGAGTTTCCTGTAGATTACACTATTTAGCTAGGTTGATTACTCGTTAATTTATTTCTTAGTTTTCGCTAGGTGTCATCAGAATTGAGTTCAACAACACTTTCAACAAGGAAGCAATAAACATGAAGTGCACAAATGTGTGTCCTATTCATTTATGACTTTCCTGAGAGAAAAGGAGAATTGCCAACACCTACATTAGTGTCGGCTACTCTTCAGTAGGCAAAGCATGTAAATCTAGCTTTAGCTGTAACATAGGTCCCAAATGGAAATCCTGCATTAAAATAATAAGCTGTTTTATCTTGGTGCTGTTGTTATTTTTAGCAATTATATTGAAGCACACAACCTAAAGATTAAATGATTCTATAGCAACCAGAACATACAAATGTCCAATATAGGTATTTTTCAGACCTTGGGAACTTTGGAAATGGCAGATATGGCAAGGAACGGTCTTAGCTGTTACTTTTCCTTTATCAAAATGAAAGCAGAGCCTATCAGACAGAGTTGTAAGTGGTGGCGTAAACTCTATAAAGCAGACCTGATTCAGTAGCACTGTAAGAAGGCAGATCAGTTCAAAATACTCATAATTTCTTTTCTCTTCCCCCAGCTTGATCACTATCCTCCAACAAGTTACAGCCTGCCAACAGCATCTGACACACAGTTCAATTCCCCAAAGGCACTGTTCCTAGGAAAAGTTATAGGTAAGATTGTATACCTGGTTATTTTATTAGGTGTTTTCAGAGAATACTGAAAACTGTAAGCATGTGGGACAATGATGCGTGTAGTGTTTGCAGCAGGACACTTGCTGGACATGTCATTCTTGACTAGAAGGTTGTGATATTGGAGTTATACCTAACGGAAGAGTCATGTTCACCTTGTCACGTAGGCTGATGTGCACACAAATAAGTGAATGATCAATGCATGGGGGGAAAAAAGATATGGGTAAAGAGACACGTATCATATTTGTGCAGTTCCTTACCTCTAGGTGTTAGGTGGAGAGAATACGAGGAAATCATTGAGACCTCTGCTTCTACGAGGAGATATTGAAGCTATTTGAAATCATATCTATCACTGTGAAGTTAATGTATGTTGTATATAATGCCTTTATCCATGCAGTCAGCCCTCTTATCCCAGTGCAATCTCTTGTGGCATAACTATCCTTCATCAGTCTGGCAAAACTGCCACTCTCTGACAGTGAGGCCCACCATCAAGGTCCTTTGGAAGTCTGTAAAGCCTCCAGCAACACTCCTCTACACATTTTCCATCCCTTTTATGGACCTCACTGTTATTTCCCAGTGCAGCAGCTTCCCGGCCAGCTCCCCAGTTGAACTCAAAAAGCAATACAGCTGCATCTTAAAATGCCCTGGCCTCATTTTTCCACTATTGGCATCTTACATGAATTTCCAGGGTTACTCATTTCAGGAATCAATTATTCTCCTTATGGCTTTTAAGGGGGGATTTTTTCCCCTTTTCAGAGATAAGAGGGTATTGATATTATTTCCTCTAAGTGCTTTGTACAGGTATGTGGTTGCTTGAACTGCATTGAAGTGTTCAATCCAGAAAACTGCAAACTTTTCTTTGCTTAGGGGTAGAAGGCAGTAACCAGTGAACCCTGTGCGCTTATTTTTGAAGTGGAAAAGCAACTGACCACAGAGCTAATGTGACTTTTTGAAGATACGCTTTTCCATTTGTTTCGATTTTTAAAATTTAACGTACTGAACTTCTGTGAAATAGGAAACAAAAGACCTTTAAGCAAGAGAGGCATGGATTATTGTCTGGTACTCTCCAAGTCAGTTCTGTCTATAGTACAGAAGACAATGCGGTCTGATTTTGGCAGGTCTCTGGAAACTGGGTGCATTCCACCTCACCACATTGAATTAGGAGAGTTGGACTAGAGCTGACTCTCTGCCTCAGCCAGGCTACCGGCCTCTGTACTCATTAATTAAAGTGAGGGAATGAAAGTCTTCAGGTGAAGCATCCAGCAGGTGGAATAACTCTGCAGGCAAGGAATGGGGCTTGAGTCTTTCCTGCCAAGTAATTGTGAGCAAAAATATCAGCTATAATTCACTGAAAGGTATTGCAGTGTCCATTTCCCATAACGGCCAGCGAGGTTGTGTGTCCTTTGAGAAGGCAGCTCTCTGTAATGTTTCATTGTCTGAGAAATTAATGTTTCATTTGTCTGAGAAATTTTTGTCTGAAAATTAACTCGGCCGTTCTAATCGGGCAACGCTTTGGAGGAGGCCAAGCAAGGTGTGAGAGAGACAGAACGTGGGATAGGCTGACAACGGAGAAAATCCTGAAGTGTAAGAGATAAATAAGAGAGTGAAGGAAAAGGACAATTCCTAAAACACTGGAAAACAATGCACTGTACACTGGGGTGTGAAAAGAAAAAAAAAAATATGGTAGAAACACAAAATGAAAGAGAAAGCAAGCAATAGTTTTTGCTGCACTAGTCTAAAATGTCCACAGCGCAGACAGAGCTCTGCAGCTTCTTGCTCCTGTGGGTTGCTGAGCAGGGGGTGTACTAGTGACACAGGTTGCTGGTACAGAGAGACCAAACCATGACGTAGACGTGACAGAAACCATGACATTTAGTCTTTGCACTGGTTCTTTCCGGACTGAATTTTTAAACACAGTCAACACTGCAAAAATCAAAGTCCACCCAGCTGTCTCCTGCATGACCCCGTGCCCGAGTGCTGGGGTTTTTTTGCTGAATTTAAGTACTTCCATTCTGAAATTTTCTTTAGGCTTTCTTGGAGAATAAAGGGGCTGCAAGAACTGAGAAGCGCAGAGTGTCCGTGCTACCACCATTCATGTCTAGGATACTTTTTTCAATATTGGCAGTGACCAAAAGGCATAACCATCTCAGAGGTCCAAATAAAATGAGCTATCAACCCAGTTCTGTGGTTCTGTTCCTGCAGGTCTAAATCCACAACATCTCACATTTACATCGTTTGCACAAAGTCATTTATCTGGCTGAAAATAGAGTTTTAAGTATCCTCTGACTCTTTTGGTTGGATCCTACCGAATGAGAAGTGAAGCTTCCATATTCTGCCTGTTTATATTAAGGGCTTGATCATAGGAATCGCTGAACTTTTTCAGAATAAAGACATACAAGAAGAAAAAGTAGCAGAAGTCACTGAATACAATTTTATTTTTTATTTTAAAAGAAAAAAAATACAAAAAGTTTGAAATATCTGGGAACTTTCAGTTGATATTCCTCTCACTTTTTATAAGTAGGGGCAACCGACAAGAGCAATTAAAAGCAAGTTCCAAATCTAGAATTTCAAAGAGTAAACATAGTCCTGATGATATCTCTCCCACAGCTAACACAGCGACACCAGCGCAGCAGTTTGAAGGGCAAAGGAGATGCAGAACCCAGTATCTTTAAATCTTCTGATTGTCACATGGTTCTGGCTGGGCATATTTCGGTGGACCAGAGGGATTAGCACTGACAGAAGATCGGGAGGCATATGAAGTCACAGTTTGTACCCACCTGCAGTTACACGCTCTCTGAGAGCAGTATGCAGCCTCCTATTTTGCCGCTGCTCTGTCATCCTTTGCATTCAGTTTCTGTTGGTCCCATACTATCCGATTTTTATTTGTCATCAAAAATGAACCCAAGGCCCTATTTCTAAGGGTAGATGGGTTTTTGAAGAGCACTCTGGAACAATCTTACTAAGAAACTGGTCTTCTCCTGTCTTGTTTCCATTTTTATTAGGGTTATTTGCGGTGCTTGCTGCGGCAGCTCATCTGTTGCCAGTCAGACGTGATACCTTGTACAACACCTTCCACTGTGCAACACCCCTCTCTGCTCCAGGTCTTACAACAATAAAACGGTCACAAAATGGCTCAGCTCCTTGTAACTGTTCAAAATATTTCCTGTAAAGCAGGGGGGGTTACATCACCAACAAAAAGAAACGACTGAGCTGCAGTTGTAATCAGGGAGCATTTCTTCTTCTTCTTCCAGTTGAGGTGCTTTCTGCTTTCTTGAAATAATTTCCAGAAAATGCAGTTGTTCGCTGGCTTGAAAAACACTGATATAAAATATTTTTAGCCGTCTGGGAAACTGGAGGTAAAGGCATTCAGTATATAGTTCTTACCCAGTTAAATGGGTTATGATTTGAGGTGTAAATAACGCTGAAGGAGACAAAGAATGAAAAATCCTGTTTTATGTCAGTGTGTAGTAATAAAAATAATAGCACTCGACAAATACAGGATTTTGTGGAAGTGATAGAAAGGAATTGTTAATGTTTTAAGGAAGTTCTTTAATCTGTTTTTTAAGCATACTTAGGCTTTGCTGGCTGACACAGATGAGGTAAAAGGGAAAAGCTGGCTGTCTGGATGACCAGCTCTGAAGAGAAAAAAAAAAAAAAACAGAAAGTAGAAAATGTGGCAGGAAGTGTAATATGTCACAGTTCAGATCTGAAACTACATTTTCATTCAAGGCTGCAACTTGAGACTCTTTACTGAGATAGAAAAGAGCAGAGGTTTGATTTGCCTTCTAAGGGTAGTGCGCTTGGATGCAATGTTCAAGTTTGTCGCATCCTTTCTGGAGACCTACACCAATTTCTGCTATGGGAACTTGCTATAGAAGGAACTGATGTCACAGTATGTGCTCTATTAATGAAATGGAGTATTTCTTTGGGTTTTAATTTGCATTTATAAAGACTTAGCTACACGTAATTAAACAGGATTTTGTAAAAGTATCATTCTGGTGAACAGAAATAATTTGAGAGTTTCTTAATAGGCTGTTTGATTGAGTGTGGAAACACCGAGATCAGACAAGAGTTGCTCTAGAGAAAGTGGTAGGGACACAAAGGAAGCGCGCTCATTGTCTGTTTCCCATCTCCACCAACTGCTCCAAATCAAATGGCATAATTTCAAAAATACTTATATATCCACTTGGAAACAATCAAGATAACGTAAGTCATCTACAACACAGATCATCAGTTTCAGAGCTGGCAGCTGTCCCTCAGCTAAACCTACTGCAATGTAGGTTGCATTTATGTCTTTGACTTGTCCCAGTGCTCTTCAGGTATTTCCAGTAAGAGCAGCAAAAAGGGAAATACCTTTCAGGTCTGCCTTCCTTCTTACAAAATCAGCTGCCATCACTATACAACTAAAGAGAGTTCCTGGAAATCAACTCCAGGGGCCTGGAATCTTTTCTCAAAAGGGGGTTTCTTGAAGAAGAAGAGGTAGAAGGTCCATTTCTAGATGTGTTACTTGCCTGATGTCAGTGAAAGGATTTCTTATTGTTCCCTGGCTGGAGTTCCTCTGTTTCTTTACTGGTGTGTGTGGTGAAAATAAAAACTGGTTAGGAGACATTTCTCTGAATTCATTATGACATTCACTGCCTTGGATTGCTGGGAGGTAGGACCAGTTTACATCTAGACCAGTAATTAGTTTCAAGCATGCAAAGGAGAGAACATAGGAAAACATCACAAAAAAATAGGAAATAAATGACATTGCTTTTATGGCTTAGGTGAGGTATAGAAATGGGAACTGCTTTTTTCATGCATGGCATCTCTCACAAGTATGTACTCAATAATAGAAGATGAAAGTTTTTAATCCTTTGAAGCACCAGCAGGGTCAACAGCAATTTTTTGAGCCGTAATGATTCTTTACTACTAAATAAGATACTTTCTTTTCCATAGAAGAAGCCTGGGAGTTTAATGCTTCAACACTTCTAGCTGAATTACAGTAATGACCTAAAATGAAATTCATCCTACCAAAAATATCATATGCTTTCAAAATCAACTTCAAAGTCCATATTTCCACACAACTGCGGAGTTTTATCACTTAGAGGGTTTGTTTTGTGCCAAAGGAAGCTTAAAACTATTCACCTCTGAGAACATTTACTCTCATTGAAAAGGGTCCTGATCGCCTTGACAAAAAAATCTGTAGAGGAGCTGGGCACTGTCATCATTGGCGCTCAGTTTGGGTATGCTGCTTGACACTGACTAATTCTGATATGAAGTGAATATTAATCAAGTTTAGATAACTTAGATATTTAATATTTAGATATTAGTCTCTGATAATGTAAGGTACTTTGTTCAGCTTTTGAATTTGGATCCTGTAAAAAGGTTATGAATAATCTAAAAGTATTCTTCTACTACACATCTTTGACATGTGTCTACTACTAGTTCATGATCATAATGCTGTCGCCTCATTATATATATATATTAGCAGTGTGGCAGCCAGGGCCCCACAGCTTGAGTTTGCTCTGTGGCTCTCCTTCATTTTGCAGGGTAGACAGATAATCTGGAGAATATTTTAGACTACTTTTAGTGCTAATGAGCAGAAAATAGCTAGCATGCAGTAAATTCCTTCACTAATTTACTTCAAAGTAACTGACTGGCTACTTAATTTCTGAGCAGCAGCATTAACATTCAGTACTGTAATCTCAGGGAGAATGCGTATGTATATTGTCATATTAGGAGCCCTTCTGCTACAGTAGCAGTTGAATATTAAAGATGTGCTTTCTACTGCATGAGTCGCACATGAATTATCATACAAAAAATATAACATCTGGATAATTTTCCTTCTCCTCCTCCTCCTGTATAATAGCATCAACCTGGTTGAAACTCCTCTGGGATTTGATATTGCCTGACCTCAGATCTTTCTATCTGCCATATCTTACTCTTTGAAGTATTTCTGGTAAGGGTGGAAACACTCCATGACTCTTTCAGTTAAAACAAGAATTAAAGTAAAAAAATATTTCTTTCAGACCTCTGAGGTTTTGACCTCAGGGATTTCTCTGAGAAATCCTACCTACAAGCCATATTCAGAAAGGAGCATTTCCCGCCTCCTGTTCAAGGAGAAACCATAAATACTTGGAATTGCCAGTTCCACTTCAATAACTTCTTTGGCAGAAATCAGGGTACCCTAGGCAAAACCTATCTTTTGTTTGAGAACTGAAATGAAGAAGGGAAGACAAGAATATCCACTGGTGCCATTCTCCTCTCAGCATCCGTACTGCATCTCCTTTCCATTTTTCAGAATATTGTGGGATTCGGCGACTATGGCACCAGCCTGCAGGCAGGTCTAGAGAGGCAGAAGATAGGCTCCAGACAAGCTGGACTAAATTAGATGCTATGGGAATCATGGTAGTCACAAGTGTAGCCAGCTCTACTCTTCCAAAAATTAGCTGGAGTCACCTCCTCCCATTAACTTTTCACTCCCACCCTTCATCTTTGGGCCCCTCTCCTGTGCTTTGAAGCTGGAGGCTGCCCTCTCACTTGCTTATTGCACTATTCTCAGTAAAAAGACTTTACTGTTTTTTAGTCTTTAAGCCTTCTGAGGGCATTCAACAGCTCAGGAAGGTCAACTACCTTTTTTTTTTTCTTCTCATGCTCTTCTAGCATGCTCTCAGGATGCAAGACTCTCCTAGTTCCTAACTTACTAAGTTCTTTTCCTTTGTGCTTTAAGATGTCTCAGAAAATTGTTTCATATAAATTGCTCTACAGAATCTTGTGAAGAAAATAATCCCATTGCTTTTACAGTTCTTTCCAAAGTATGCATCTACTGGCTCTGGAAAAAAAAAAAAAAAAAGAGGAGATAGTAAAAACATTCAATTTAGTTAGTGCCATTTTGAACAGAGTATTTGCACAAGTCTTATCTGACATTCAAAACCATGTGATAATGCTATTTATATGTAATAGGATAAAACGAAAACTTACATTTTGGTAATTAGAGTGACCTTTTCCTAACTTCTGTATTGTATTAAGGTGGCATGTCTTAGTTATACAACTTCCCTACCACAGGAAGAGAGGAACAATTTCACCCATACTGTGTAATATCTACTACTAATTTATTCCTAACGCAGCTGCTGTAAAGGGTCAAAGAGCAGAACTGAATATGGCACCACGGGCATCAGTAAAACCTGCTGTTGGCTTGATAGAATTCTAACGGAATAGCTAGCAAAATCGGAGAGCTGAGAGCACCTTCAAGGCTTGTAAATCATAAAACAAAAGTGTTACACAATCTGAAAATTGAAAGCCAAAGGTATACCTGAAATGGAAAGCGAGAGCATGTTATAATTTTCCTCCAAATGTACTTGAAGGAAAAATGGAAAATCAGAGTAGAGCTCCCCTAAAATAATAAAAAAATTTTAAAAAAATTCTTTAGTAGGAAGGTGCACAAGTATTTAGCTTTTATATTATTTTACCTAACAAGGGCAACCTCTGCCCACAGCTCCAGATAGAAAATAATCAAAAATAATATGAATATGCAGCCATATTTTGATCAGAAACAGCTGTATAAATAACCATTCTGGCCAGATGATTTTAGTTGACGGTGCAGATTATCTACAAGCCATTCCTTGTAAGGACAGGTAAACGAATTATGTCTAATTCAAAACTCACTCATTGTTTGACAATTGAAAAAAACCTTTTATCAGCTTTTGTCTGACACTTGTTTCGCAGTGAAGACAGCGGGGGGGAAAAGCAGAACAAAACAAGTCCTAGCCTGATGAAAATATTGAAATTAGAACTCATTTTTGGTCAGATGAATGGTAACCTCTCCAAGAGATTGTGTGGCTCCAAGTCTGTGCTCCAATTTGGAGAGACTGTCAGACAGACAAGGGAAATTTTTGCCCATGTTTTAAGCTATATCATTAAGTAGACATTATATAGAGTGCAAAGTAAGTCTATATTGTGCTGATGGTTTTGGCACAAGAAAAACTACCACTTTTCTGCATGTGTATAATGAAGACATAGTAAAATAAATATGTTCCTCAAACAATATTAAGTAATGAATAAATGTGAAGAGAAAATAATATTTTTGAAGGTACTTCAAAACTGTAAATTCGTAGGCTAAATTATTAATGGGAAATAATTTGCTCAATTCAATTATCAAAAATAAAAAAGGGAAGGAAATAAATTATGGGAAGGTAATTCAACATTTTCCTGTTAAGACTGTAGGTTACTTTGCATTTCTTTTAAAGGAAATGCTCTCATTGTTTGAAGTACAGAACCAGAAGCTGACCCATGCCTTATGTGTCAGTGTTTCTGCCCAGCAAATTTTAAAGCTATAGACATCCACTTTTTTCACAAGCCCTTTCTGATAGGTACAGTGATGTATTGTCTGTCTCTATAGTTCAGGGAACAGTTAAAACACTGTTAGTTGCCATGGAGAAGGAGCTCATTCAGTAGAATGCTCATTCCTTTTCCAATGGCTTCAGTTGTGTCTGTGCCGTAGATAACAACAGGAATTGCAGCTGAATCAGTGACCTTGCTCAAAATTTACCATGGCAGTATAGCTGTGACACCACCCGCCACGTCGGTTACATCCATCGTATAAAGGTGTGCTTAAGAGGAAGACCCTGGGAATCAGTCACCCCAAACCCATCATTGCTCCTTGCTGCATCTCGGGCACCAATAATGAGCTAAAAGCATGCACTTTTTTTAGATTTTTACACCACCTATGTTTTTTATGTGCCATTTCATATATGGTGAAACATGTTTCAGATAAGTTTCAGACTGACACAGTTCACAGCAATTAGTCACCAAATGGAGGACTGGAGGATCTCATCCCTTGCTGAAGGAAGGAGTTGCTTACTAGCCAGTAAAATACAGGAGGTCGAGTCTGACAAGTAGCCCTTTATATAGCTAAGGAAATGAAACAATGTGGTTTTTATTTAATAATTCAGATTGTTTTCTAGATCAGAAATTAATAGAATGGATTCTGTACGGAAAAATGGAAAATTTTTCACCAAGACCCAGGAATGATCTAAATTAATCTGAACAGGCATGTTTGGTGAAAGCTGCTCCTGGTTCTGTGGTGGAAACTCTCTTTGCTGGTGCGTGGAGGCCTTGAAATGGTTCTGTCATGTCCTCTGAGGGGGAGGTGGAGCTTAAAATATGGTATCTTATTTGAACAATAGGTTTTACAAAATTTTAGCAGTTTCAAGAATGCAGTACTGTGTAATACTAGGGATGGTATAGCATAGTACAGTACAGTACAGTACTACGGGTAGCGTTGTTTTTAAACAGCTTCCTCAATTAGACTGAGAGGTTTTCTACAGCACAGTCTATATCAGTAGTGGCTCCTTGCAATTTGATATTATTCTGATATTAAATCTGACATACTACAGTGTTATGCCATTGACTATGACGGTTACTGATCCTTAGATTTAGATACTATAATAAAACTATTTAATCTGCAATAGAGTGGCCAGTTCATAAACACTTCATTTAAATACAAGAGGAATAAATTCATATCTTTACAACTTTCTTTTTAGTGAAGCCTGTTTCCTCTCCAGTAAACGTACACCACTTTCCAGAAATCTCTCCTTTATGACTACATGAACTTACATATCTATTTTGGTATTTTCAAGCTAGTGAAATATCAGGGTGATACTCTGCTTGCGAATGAAGCAGTTGAGTAAGGTTACAGTCAACCTCCCACCAAAAGATGAGATTTTTATTTTATTCAGCCTGACAGCAAGGCACCATATACTGTCACTGGTTGTGTCAATCCATCCTATTTTCTGTTTTCTTCAGAGAGTGTTCAGAATTTTACCAGTCCTCCCAGCCTTTTGGAGAGATTGTCAGCTGGCTCATTGTTACGTGAAAATGCTTGTTGATCAACAAAATTATCTCCTGATCCTTCTTCCCAGTTGCAGAATCCAAACTATGTAAAGGTTTCACCATAATAAGCTCTTAAAAAGTGCCCAGGGACAGAAACGTATTTGTCACTGAATGTCAGAAAAATGTAATTGTTTAAAATGCTCAAGCTAGAATGACCCCCCTGCCACCAAACCTTTTTATTTTGGAATAACTTCAAAAATATTTCCTGAGTTGTAGTTGATGAGACACCTCAGAAATACTCATTTTGGGAGACATATTCAGGGAAAACCACTATTGCAATTACTAGTGTAATTCATCAAGCTGTTGTATCAGTCTCAGCCAAATTTGAGGTGATTTCATTGTAGCACCTTGAAAATATGTACTTTCTTCTCTCACTGAATACTCCTTTAATATGAAATTAGAATAATTGCCAGCATCCGTTGGCTAATGGCAGCCTCTACAACCACTACATTCTCATGGGATTCCTTGCAAGACAGTCAATAACATCTTACATCAATGGTCTACTACTTATGCATAAATTAGGCCAGGAATTTTTTTGTTCGTTTGTTTTTCTGGGTTTTGGTGGGGTTTTTTCTGGTTTTGGGGTTTTTTTTCTGTTTTTCATAGATGACATCTTGGGTTTCTCTCCAATTTTGTCCAATAGACAAAAAGATACCAAACTATTGTCTTTTCTCTGAAGCAAACCCAAGTATTCTTACACTTAGTAAGATCACTGTAAAAGTTGAGTGCTTCCCTTTTCTATTCCCGAATGAAAAAAAAAGGAGAAAAAAGTTCAAAAGCTTCATAAGCCATAACAAATCTTGGAGCAGCAGGGCAGGATACAGAGCTGGCCATGTTCTCAGAAGACTGTGATGAAATTCTTTTAATGTGAAGTTTATTGCCCAATTTTCTTTTTATCTTTTTTCCCCATTAAATCCTTGAAGAAGCTTCTTGGGAGAACATAAATGGCTACTAGAAAATGTCAAGTGCAGACTAACTTAAAACTTGCCAAACTATGTCTTTGTTGTGATGTGGGCCTTGTTCTCCCAATTGCAAATTAACCCTTACTAAAACACAAACCCCAATCTCAGCATGAAACTTCTGTAGCTAATAGTTAATATGAAGGTAATATACAGGTGCTGGTATGTAAATATACTGCAGTGTCTGTACTAATTCTTATATACTACGTCTTACAATAATAGAAGTCTGAGCATTTATTAAGATGCTTTCTCTTTTTTTTTCCCTCTAAAGAAATACAATTTTCCTAGTAGAATAACTTTGTTCTGAGCCAAGAGCATTTTTTCTACTAGTTCACAGCAACTTTTCTTTCATCCTTCCCAATTCAGTGCAGCTTAGAGGCCCATCTATAATTCATCTTATGTGAAATCAAGAGATTTATGTGAAATCAAAGACCAGATAGTAGATTGGGATACTATATTTTGCCAAAAGTTTCTCCACTATCTGTAATGTTCTTTACTAATGTTAATAGATGTTAATTTTCTGCCCTCATATGGACAAACAGGACAATAATAAAACTTAATGTAGTGAGATCTGTGATCTGTCAGGCTAAGAAATACTTTGTATTACCCTGAGTCTCACAAACTGGCTTTATTTTGAGTGACTTCTGCAGTAGACACGTTATTCACCATACATCCTAAAGGACCATACAATTTTGTAGAACTTTTGCACAATACATTTTTATAGAACTTTTAGGAAGTTTATAATGCCCAAAATGTCTTTGTCACAGCACTCAAGAAGATGCTTTTCGCTATTTTCAAATATTGCTGCAACTGCTGGGAGACCCTTAAGCTAGGAGTTCATTCCTGATGTGTTAGAAAAAGGGATGAGAGAAAAGGAACTGTGTGCATTGATACTTGCCTCTTGTTTCAAATAACAAAGTCTTAGATATCTGGTTTGTAATTAAAGAATTGCAAAGCACTTTTAAGCTTTGGAGTTTTTCTGGACAGTTCTGGAAACTGATACAATGAAAGAATACATGAAGGGGCACAGTTGAATGTTGGTTTGGATAATGTCCAGATTATTCAACATAATTTAACAAGTTTAAAAGACAAACTGTGAAAACTCCAGCCACCAATTAGAGGATTTAAAACTGTAATCCTCATGCCGTTGTCTGTAATGCCCTAGAATTCATGGGAAGATCTGTTTAGTTTAACTTAATATCCCGCAGCATCTCATTTAAGTAGTACAGAAAGAAATTGGCAGTTGAAAGTCTCAGGTTTGTATCTCAAATAGCATTTACAGATTATACGTAGATTATTTTATTCTCTATCAGCTGTTCCACCCCTAACATGAATGCAAACTTTCTCAGAGGTGCTTGAAAAGCTCATTAACTTGCTGAAATAAAATAATTGCTAAAATAACTAATCGGTTAAATATAAATACAGTTTTCTTATGCTGTTTTAGTATTCAAAGTTTCTATTAAGGCTTTAGTGTGTGAAAGAGGAATTCAGCAGAGTGTCTTGTACGCATTGAACAAGAAAAGTAGGAAACGTGTACATATATCAGTCAACAGCTACAGTGTAGTTTGGTCTTGGCAAGCATTTGTAAGGACTATTTTGAGGGCTTGATTCTAATGCATCCTATATTTTGATAAGTGATTCAGATAATAACAACTGTATTGTGTAAAAGAATCACGGAATCTTCGTGGCTGGAAGGGACCTTTGAGATCATCGAGTCCAAACACACACACACGAAAAAACCCCTCCAACAATCCCGGGCACTAGAGCATGGCCTCAAGTGCCACGTCTACACCTTTCTCAAATCCCTCCAGGGATGGTGACTCGCTGACACGGGGTGCAGGGCGCTGCTTGTTAAGGCAACCATACTCATTTGCCATGGATTTTCTACGACAGGGTCCTCCTATGACTTAAACTCCTTCAATCTCTCTCTAGCCTTCACCTTTGTTATCTAGACTGCTGCCTGAATCAAACTTCTGTTAGTAATTAGTTGGAGGCAGGGAGGAAAGCAATAAAAAAATACTCATTTAAAATTTTTCTAGTTTTCAGATGGACTCATCCACTAAAATCCCAAATAACATATTTTTGTGCCAGTATTTAGCTCCTCTTGCAGAGTTGGGTGCTGAGCAAGCTCAAATACAGACTTTATTGTAAAGAGTTTCCATATCAGCTCGTCAACTCCTGCGAGAGACAAAGTCCTTTGCAGGTCACCTACCACTGCTCCTTTTTTCCAGCTTTTCTGACTTCCCCTCAGCAGCCCGGCCGTAACTCTAAGCAGGTTGCTTGTCATTCAGACATCTTGGACAACTCGCTGCTCTGCCTGTGAAATCAAACTCTGCTTTGCACAGGCCGTGAACTGGAACATGTGGTGGCTACTTTAGCAGATGCACAGATTGATGTTATACCCAGCAAATTCAGCATATCCAGGATATTTCAGCCTCACTGTACATCTGTTGATGTGTCAGGCTGTGTTCTCTTTGCATTTCACTGCCGTCAGACATGTGAGCAACACAGTGCTCACTATCATATTGGAACTATCAGAAATATTTAAAGAAATTTTTTCCCTGTTGGTGGGAGAGGGGATATGGGTGAAAAGAGAAGTACAGAATTTTAGGGCAAAAGAATCTTTAGTAGTTTTTCTTTCCTCAATTTAAATCACACTGCGCGTCTAATGGAGAGCTTTATAGTTTAATTCCTCAGGTCTTGGTGTTCTTTCTTTGAATATTCCCTGGTGTCCTTCTCTTATTCATACTGCAAATGATTCAGCACCTTAGAACAGCAAAGATTTGGCTTCTCCGCTCTAATAGTTTAACATATGTGTACTTTGTGACTAAAACTTACTTAACACATTAATCTTAAATTCTGCTAGAGGTTGATTTTTATATAATTATTTTAATATTTTATATACAAGTATATATATATAAGCTAAAGAAAAAATTCCACGGATACCAAGCAGACTGTAGAAGGAAACTGATTTCCTCCTGGAACGTCTGCATGCTTCAGCGTATTAAAGAGTGCAGCTTCTTTATCAGTTCAAATACCATTTCTCATCTTCTAGTGAAATCTTATCTGAATATTCTTCCATTCTGGAGATTTTACAGTTCATGCATTTCTGTATCTATTAATTAAATATCTAATTTTCTAGTTGAGTCTCTGATTTGGATCTAATATTTTGCCAGCTTATTCAGTAGTAACCTTTTGATTGGAAAGAATTACTTCATTCCTTAAAGAAGAGAATCATGTCTTCAATATTCATTTTTTTAAAAGAAAATCTTATTTTAATTATCCAATTTTTTTTCTCTATGGTATCTCACTATAATTAATCCTTTATCTCTTTTTACCCTGGTGCATTGTTTTAGAAATTGAAAGGGCATTCATCCAAGAAAAAATAAAATCTGAAATCAGCAAGAAAGAAATCTCTTTGTGACATGGAGCTGCGGCATTTCTGTTCTTGTCAAGAGACTTCAGGCACTCCAAATGAAGTGAAGTATCCAATTATTATTAGCTTATGCTCATTCTTCGTACTGTGGTTTTCCATCAAGAGGCATTTCTGTTCCGTGAATTTTATCTGGGCAGTCAGGCACAGGTTGGAAAAAAGTTTGTGCTGGAGAAACGTTTGTACAGGGTTGTTATTCTATTACATCCCCCATTGCTTCTGCTATTGGGCGAGAGGTTCGTTTTTTCCTCTTCTGCCACATGACATTTTTTGATGAAATATCCATAGTGAAAGCTTGTATTTGCATAAAACCCCGTGCAGCTGTAGGGGAGCTGACCACAGGCCTGGTTTTGAGTCCTGGTGAACGCTGCTCTTGTGTTATGCTCTGAGACATCATATGGCTGCTAGTTCACAGCGGGTCATAGTCTGATCAGCACTTGACATAAAAGTAGAGATTGTTTCCCACTTTTATACCCCTTACAAGTGCATCTTATTGTGATTCACTTCTCTACTTCCCCAGACAACAGTCTAAACCAAGCCTCCCTGGCTTTACAAGCTTTTTTTGCGCAGGCAAAACAGCAGTCTTTTCATCAGATTCTTTGGGTACTTTTTAATGCTTGTTGAAATATCTACATGATCAGCCAGCCTCTGCCCTGGTAAACTTGTTACCGAGGCAGCATGTGCTCAATAGGATGGAGACAGACAGAGCTCGAGACTGTCCTGGCAGGATTTGAAGGCAGTTGTGCAGCGCCAATGGAATGATGTAGTGGAAAGTAAACCGGTCTGCTGGTTTGGGATTTGAGGTCCAGAGTTTCAGAAACCGTTTAAAATAGCGTCTTGCCATCTGTCTTTGCACGACTGCAGAACCTGCAGCAGTCACAGGGCTGCTTTCTGGCAGCAGCAGCTTTCTGACTGACCGAAAAAACCCCCAGCCCGTTTGGTCTGCACCGTGCCTGCTGCAGTTCCAACCACGTCAGTGTCTTGGGGATAAATTTTACCTAAACAGGATATTAAATAGTTATTTTTAATGAGTTCCTCAATGTTGTAAAGCTCAATTCCTTTTTGAACTTCTAATCAGAAGGAACATTTCATTTCTGCTCTTTTCAGCGTCCTGCATAGGTAGAGATCCCTGGGGTTCAGGTTTTCTGACTCAAGGCAGCAAAGGCATAAAGCAAACTTCTGTCTCACTGCCAAATGCCTGTCTCTTTATACATGCACATTATCAATACTCTTCTGCTGGCTCCTTTATCTTCTTTTCATAGAGAGAACCTGGTTTACATCGTACTCTGTGGAAATGTCAGGCTTGAAACAGTTCTTGGTACTGAAAGAAACCACGTACTGAAGAGACTGGTGACACGGACTGATGGACTTTGCAATAAGGACATGGATTTCTCAATCTATTTAACAGAATTCTTTTATTTAATTCTTCAAAGGTGTATAACAATATTTCTTATTTCAAAGCCATTCTTCATGTTGAAATAATGTTTAGTAATTTCACCCCAATGCAAAATGCTGTCATGACAATCATGTCACGAACATGCTGCAAATAGCAACCCTTGCTCCAAACAGGATTGCTCTTGTCCTTGCATTTGTTTCCCTTCAAATTTGGCCCCTAAATATCAGGCTGATACTCTGCCAAAATCGAGTTGACTTCTTATCAAAATCCTAAGAGTTTCAGTTTTACTGTTTTCTTTTTTCTTCCCTTCTAATACCTGGTCCTAGCTCAGGCTATATTCACAGAATCACCTCGGTTGGAAGGGACCTTTTGAGATCATCTAGTCCAACCAATGTAAAAGGGAAAAAAAAAAAACCACAAAAGAACGCCACAAACGAACAATACAAACAAAAAAAAACAAAAAAAAAATGTTGGCTCACAATGGAGCCAAACTTGTTTACAATTCGACTGGAGACTTTACAGTCATTTTCAAAGTTCAGCTTGTGGGAATTAATGGAAATCCTTGACAATACCAATGTTACAGAATAGCTTGGGCATGGAAGGACTGTGCTTATTTTGTTCCTGGCTGTCAAGTTGTGATGCGAGTGATTTTGACAAACTGGAAACAAATTGCATCTTGCTTTGGAGACACATGAGTATTATTTCAACAGGAGGGTGCTGTGTTTCAACAATCACAGCACTGCTGTGAAGCTCACCTGGATTCTTTAATAATCAATTTAAAATCCATGTAGGCAGTAAATAAATGATGCTGGATGAGAAGAGCAGATAGAGAATATTGTGGTCTTAAAACATTAAAAAACCCAAACAATTCAGTAAGAAACAGCAGAGTTCAGAAGCGAACTTCGCTGGTGGCTGATAGACTTTGGTGATGGTGACTTTCTGAAGGAAGAAAGAATGCAGAAGTACCTTCAGGTCACAGGTCTGGACAATTTTAAATATTAAAATCCTTTTAAAAC
Organism: Gallinago jamesoni; assembly: GCA_025769975.1. Classification (NCBI taxonomy): domain Eukaryota; kingdom Metazoa; phylum Chordata; class Aves; order Charadriiformes; family Scolopacidae; genus Gallinago; species Gallinago jamesoni. The sequence continues at coordinate 55,067,488 of JAOQGH010000012.1, forward strand.
AGCAGCAAAGGTGCTGTGTAAGTTGCTTGAGCAGTGTTGACCTTTGCAAATAGGCTTCGCTCCCTGGATGGATAATTAGGCAGGTCTTTCCATCAGGAGGGATGGACTCCTCACGACTCAGCACTCTGCCACTGTGCTCGAAATGCCAGGAAGCAAGAGGTTTGTCTCTGGTGCACTGCTACAGCACAGAGGCAAACAATTGCAAAAAAAAACTGATTTATTCTACCTCATGAAACTTATTGTCAGGCAAATAAAACTAGAAAACGTGTGTTTATAATGAGTGCTGCTCTAGTCTGTGTCCTATAACAGATAAAGGGTGCTGTTTTCCTTTTATGTCTTGAAAAATCTGTTCTCTGACATAATAGTAACCCATAAGGAAAACACATAGTGCTTGTGAAGTCAAAACTACACTGATTGATTGTCTGAAATTCAGTGATTTGCAGAACAGCAACTCGAGGAGGAGCTGCAATGAGAGACCAAGCGGCTTCCTAGCAGGCAGCAGCAAACTGACTTACCGTTCTTACAGCAGACTTCTAGAAGTTCATTTTGGGGAGTAATTATTGCCATTTGGATCATCAAATCTCAGTAATTAAGATGTGCATTTCCTTCTCAATTTGATCTGTCTTTGGTATTTGCAGTGTGCAATGACTACTGACATTATTAGCAGGGTAAAATATGCCCTAACCCTTATGAAGTCTTTGTTGAATTTGCTTACATTAATAATTGTTATTTTCAATTATTGCTGATTTGATTATAAGTAACACATTGGCTTTCAGCCATGACAGTAATTCAGTTTTAGAGTCCTGATCAGTGCATGAAAAGCTCAAACCAAGGTCTCCTATTTGTATCTACCAAAAGAAAGCTGGATCTGAATTGTAAAGGCTTCTGGACTAGCAATGAGCCAGAAAATTTAGAAGCCACACAATAAAATCATGGCAATCTGTAATCGTTTTAGTTTGTTCACGAAGGAAAAAGTTATTTTTGATGTTTAGGTGGTGCCAGAAAATTTTACTAGCCAGAGAAATCATATTTATTTCATTTCCTAAATTGAAGTGTAAACTCTGGAAGAGCTGTGTGAGCACGCAGCCACTTACCGTGGTGGCCGTTGGCTGAAGGTGTCATCCAAGTAAAATGTGCAAAATCTGACCTTAGGATTTCAATTCATAATCTTTGCAATCAAGAATTAAGTCCTGTGGCAATGTGCTTTTGGGTGAGACTGAGAACAGTTTTGCTTCTGAAGCATGCAAAAGCTCAAGCAGCTGCCCTAGGGCTGAACTTATTTTGGAGAGTGACCTTCACCAAAGACTGTGTGCAACAAAGGCATCCCCGACTACAAGGCTGGCAGTCTCCCTAAAAAGAGAAGAAGAATTGAAACTTTGGCAGGAATAACTACTTGGAATTAATTGCCTCATACCTCTGAGGTGAAATATATACAAAAGGTCTTCCAGCTCCTTTTGCTGTCACTAAGCACCTCTTCTCTGAAGGACCAGAGTCAACCTCCTCCAGTCATGGCCTTGTACTTGAAAAACACAATAGCTTTTATGCTTGTAATGTCCACTTTCCTATAGTCTTGTCTTCTAACAGAAGGAGAGCAGGTGTGTCAGCCAGAGTGAAACTAACTCTTTCTACGCTTATTCCGTAGCCATTTGCATTTACAAAAGGGAGAACACAGCGGCCTCACGCTTCCAGTTGACATGAGGGAACGGAAGCATGCTCTGCTCCCTCTTGCTGCTGTAGCAATGCCCTGATTTATCACTGCCTCTGGGCCTTTTGTGCAGACTTTCTGATGGCTGCTCTCCTCAGTGATGTGCCTCTTCACTCATGGGCCTCTTCTCCCTCGTGGAAAGTGCTTCCGAATGTATTTAGCCACAAAATTCAGCTAAGAAGTGAGGAATTGCCTTTCACCTTACTTTACAAATGGAAAACTGAGGCTGAAAGCAACTTGGGCCAAGCACAGAGATTTGTAGGTAGGTTTCCCAAACTGAAGAGCCAGTACCATAGTCATTATGCCAACCTTCTTTTCCAGGTGTTTACTCCTGAAATAGGAAAAGGAGACTGGTACTTTTTCCCTGTTCACTGAAATTTAAGTTACAGTTCCTTCAGGAACTGACCCACAGATACTCAAGTGAATGTTTGAGATGTATCCTACATGTTGATAAGTGGCTTAATCCCTAAAATTTAGAGCCTAGTTTGAGAACAAGCTTGGAGAGATAACATGCACTTCCTCCTAATCTGCTTCCATATTTCATTGATGCAGTTCTTTGAAGATCTGAAACAAAGCACTGGGAACCCTCCAGTTAAAATATTTTAGCTAAATCACTATCCCATGATATATTATTTAGAATGCCTACATGTAGTAGTTAAGAAAGTTTTTTTCCATAGTTTTCTACCTGCTGTCAAGTACCTCTAATTTACTGCCAAAACTGTCCTCAGTCTGCCAAGAGCAGCATCATTTGGCCATATATATCACTATTCTCAAACCTCCTCATCCACAAAATTAGCCTTCAATCCACAGTTACTCTTTTTGGAACAAGCATGTGCAGAAAAAAGAAAAATCAGTGACAATTTGCTAAAAATTTCCATGAGAGGATAATCATTTCCCAGATGGCTTGAAAAAGGAACCTCCTTGAATTTGAGTTTATTATTTAGGATTGGCTCCCTGAACATCAGCTCAACTGCCCTACTAAGGTTGTGTTTGCTAAGAGGATTACTGCCGAACCAATACCAGTGTCTAAAATGAATTTTCTTTTTTGGTGAATTTTCTTTTTTCACTTATGGAACTATTACTGGAAGCATACGCCACACGTGATGCAAGAAGATGTTTTCCTTAAAGAAAGTTTTCCAATGTCTTTTGTGTCTCTTTTCCTCATCCCTAGACAATCTCCACACATAGTAAAAAGAAATATTGTGTAACTTAGTTTCTGTGTGGGGCTACAGTAAAAACTATTAATTGTCCATGCGGCTGCAGATCTCAGAAAACATGCTTTCCAGGGAAGTTGAAAGTGCAGGAGAAGAAAAGCACCCCAGCTGCGTGCTTGCCCTCTGGGGAAAACTTCACACAGGTTGCAATAAACTTTGAATAAGCCTTGTTACACTACTGGAAAGGTGTTATTGTGACCTGATAGCCCAGCAGTAAATATGGCAAAGCCATTTATCGTGAGATTGCTTCTTATTTCTCAACCAAAGAGTAGCTGAGACTTTCAAATAGACAGAGGGATTAAATGCCCCATCAGCAAGTTTGCAGATGACACCAAGCTGTGTGGTGTTGTCGATACACCTGAGGGATGGGATGTCATCCAGAGGG
>JAOQGH010000012.1:55076625-55089192 GCA_025769975.1 Gallinago jamesoni
TGAGGTGCCCAGAACTGGACACAACACTCCAGGTGTGGCCTCCCCAGTGCTGAGTGCAGGGGGACAATCACCTCCCTGCTTCTGCTGGTCACACCATCTCTAATCCAAGCCAGGATGCCATTGGCTTTCTCGGCCACCTGGGCACACTGCCGGCTCGTATCCAGCTGCGTGTCAATGAGACCCCCCAGGTCCTTTTCTGTGGGGCAGCTCCAGCCACTCTGCCCCAGCCTGTAGCTCTGCAGGGGGTTATTGTGGCCCGAGGGCAGGACCTCGTTGAAGGTCATACCATTAATGGTGGCCCATCAGTCCAACCTATCTAAGTGTCTCTATTTTCTGCAGAGACAATTTCAAACCTTTAATTACCCTTGAGGGCTAAAAAAAAACCAAACAAACAAAAAAAAAAAAAAGAAAAAAAAAAGAAAAATCCAACCCAACAGAGAAGCAGGGGGGTGGTGAGAGAAAGGAGAATGGGGTGGCCGAGGCAGACTTGCGGTGCCTCCCCGCAGCCGCGTCACCGAGGCGGGGAGACAGCGGCCGGGGAGGCTGCAAACCCTGCCCCGCACACCCCCCCCCCCCGCCCACTCCCGCACCGGATCCAGTCCGTGTATTCCCCTCCCCGCTCCCGCAGCAGGCAGGTCGGGGCGGGGCGGGGGGGGGGGAGGAAACGGGGGGACGACGTGGGAAGGGGAGGCTGCGCTCGGCTCCGCTCCGCGTTTTCCTCCCGCAGCCCCACCGCAGCCCCGCCGCTGCCCCCGCGGCTCCCGGGCGGGCAGGGCAGGGAGGACGGCAGGTAGAATGGATGAGAGGGGGGGGCGGGGGGGGACACGAAGGGATGGGGGAAGGCTCGCCCTGCGAGCCCGGCGGGGCTTGGGGCACTCGTGCGATGAGCTGGCGCCAGTTCTCAGCCTGGGCAGGCGGGCGGGTCGGGGTCTCTGCGGCGTGCGGCCACACGGCCGCCTGCCCTTGCCGCCTGGGGTTCGGCTGGATGGGGAGAACTGGGAGGGAGGAGAGAGGGGAGGAAGAAGGGCAAGCCGGTTTCAGATCGTCTTCCCAGGCTGATGCCTCGACCCGCCTGTAAGTTTGGGGTTTTTTTAATTCCTTTTTATACGAACTGGTTATAAAAAAGAAGCAAGTTAATGAGCGCTTTTTTTAGACACCTCTGCTCTCTGATCCAGCCCGTGTGAGGCTGAGGGCTTAATCTAGTGCAAGATTTAAGAATTAAAAAAAAGCAAATGACAGCATTTCTTGTCATGTAGCGTCTTGAACTAACTTAATGTACTGCTTAATGTATCTCTATGCTAGAGCAAGCATAACGAGGTGCTGTAATTCTAATCTCTTTTATATTTATTGCAGCTTGGTCAGAGGTTTCCCTGTCCCTCCAAAGAGGGTTTGAGATTAGAAACACCCGATAGCTCAGTTTCAATATTTGGGTGGGAGCTCTTGCTACAGTTTGTTAACAAAGCCATCGTACTGCAAATTGCATTGTGTCCTTAGACTCTACTCCAGAATGTTGTTCCATGACTGGATGTAATAATAATAATAATAATAATAATAATAATAATAAGCATGCTGGTAGCACACAGTTTGATTTAGGTCAGCTGGCAGAGTTCAGTTTACACCATCTAATGAGATGCAGAGGTACTCAGTGCGTTAGTCCCTGCGTGTTGCCTGCTCCTGTTCTTCCATCATCCCTCCACGCACCCAGCTCTGTCTGTTTGTCAAAATGTCTGTTATCATTACCTACTGAGTTAAGCCTGTGGATGAGCAAATCATAGAAATTGCAAAAATGTGCACACCGAGGATGCCCGTGTGCAATATTCTGCATCTGATCTGAAAAGCAATAAAGGTCTGGTCAAGGTATGTATTAAACCCTAGATTGGCAGGACTGGGAACAGAAGTGTGCTTCCTGACTGTTTCTGATGGAGTGAAATTTGTTTGCTGCCATCAAACCACACTTATTTCTTTCTTCCCCAGTGTATCTGTTGAACGAGGGAGCGTTTTTGGTTTCCAGATCACAGTGTCATGCTTTTTACGTTTCATTCTTTCTGGAATCGTGGTTTCCACTGCCTAGAGGAAACCAAGGATTGAGAGCACTCTTTTTAGGTTATGTAGTTGGTCTCCTCGATTTTTGATACAGTGCAGTCCCCTAATGGTGGGGTAGTGCAGTGCTTTCCACAACACGAGAAGTTCAGACCCTCAGTTACCTTGCCAGGCATTAAAAGGAGCTGCAGGAGGTTGATTGTCCCAGAGTGGGTGGTTGAGCACTGGAACTCACTGGCGTGGGACGCTGTGGAGGCCAGAAGCATTAATGGTTTCTGAAAAGGTTGGACACATTCACAGGAGACAGTTCTGCCAGTAGCTAAATATAAAAGGCAAGATGCAAACTTCATTTCAGAAGGGTTTAAAGCCCGAGTTTATGAGAAGCTGAAAAGGTATTCTGGGAGAGGATTATTTTACGTGCCCCGTGCTGTTATACTATTTTTGAATCATTTACTATCAGTCACCTGTTTTTTTGAAGAGAGAACAACGAACTAGATAAGTCAATCTATCTAAAGTGGCTGTTAAATTTTTATGATAATTTGACATTGTGCATCTAATAGCAATACATTTCAGGAGTGAATTTATTGCACATAAGGTTGTTCCAACAGAGGAAATACAAAAGGGTATTTCACATGTGCATGCTTGTAACAAAGAAAAGAAGCAAAAGCCTTTAGCGTTTCATGGATCAAACCCATCATAGACTTCGAGACTTAATAGAGACTGTTCAAATATAAATTGCTCAGCTTCAAATTGTGAAGTATACAATACTGGGAAAAAAAAGCATAAAAGAAATTCCTTCTAAGAAATGAAATTGATTCTTTTCTTCCTGCACTGTCCTACAGTGTTTTTCCAATTGTTAAAATAAATGGTTATTTTTCGGTACTACAGATAGATTGGTATTGTCTATACAAAAAGTAGAGGTTTTGCTCTGCGAAAAAATAAATTCTGAATGAATAAGTCAAGTAAACAGAATGAAAATGTTGGAAGAAAAATGACCTATTAAGTTGTAGCATTCTCATCCTTATTGGCATTCTGCTTTTCGTTTGCTTGCTATTTTCAGGCTTTTGATAACTGAATTAAAATTACCACAACTTAGAAAGGTCATTGCTAGTTCAGAATGTGCCAGTGTGCATATCTTCTGAAAAAAGTCAGTTCCCAAAAAACTTTGGGATAAATTGGACTGAATTCCAACATAGTAGGTGCAATAGCTGTGGATTTCTTTTGAATTAAATAAATATGGAAAAATGTGTGGGACTGATTAAGAAGTTTTATCTTTATGTGGAGATACTAACATCCCTTAAAGTCGCTTCTTAACCTTTTTCCTTTATAATAAAAAAAAACCCCAAAACTTTTAAGAATACTGAAGGTTATCATGAGGTGTACATGATACATGAATAAAAATAAGGCAGTACTGAAAAATCTTTTTCCAGTTTTAGTTTCATACCGTGAATTTTCGTCAAATGGTTATCCATCTCCAAGTAAGACAGTAAGATAAGCAAGAGAGGAGGGAGGCAAAAGAGGGAATTTCAGCCTGCCTGCTCTTTGATGAGACTGCAGTTTTGTTAAGATATTTGAGGCTGGTGATATAGAACGAAGTGTCGTATAAGGATATTTGCAAATAATCACAGAAGGGTACCCATTAAACCACAAAGTAATAAAGAGAAAGAAATTACATTATTTTAATACAGTTTTAACAAAAGCACAGCATAACTAAACGCATTGGAGTTTGGCCAAGACACATGACGTTTGACTACAGACTACAAGAGTCTTATTTGATTATTTATTTATTTCCTGGCCTGAGTTACGGTTCAGTCAGCCTCCCTAAGACATAAAAGCACAGTTAGGCAAACCATGTGAATGAAACTGTGTATTTCTGTTGCATAGTGATGCTACCTCGATCTCTTTTACATCCTTCTCCAAGAGTTATGAAAGATGCTGCGAAGATTATTTAGATGAGCATAAATTAGAACGGGCATCTGGCTGGAATACGGTGTCCCAGCCAATTCTGAGCATGTTTTGTCTGTGATAAAAACTTCTGTTTTCTTGTAGTGATATCTATGGTGATAAAATTACTCAGTTATTTTGTCGTTCATTTAGATTTGTGGGTTGCTTGTGGGGTTTTTTTAAAGAAATTTTGGCTGCATAATTTTTTCTCCTCCCCCATCATCTGCTTCCTCTGCCTCTGCTAGAGCCTGCCTGCGGACAAAAAGTAGATGAAACGTTTAATTCTTTTGTTGTAGAAGAAACACCTGGTGGTGGCTCTCCCTCTGCTGCCCTCCACCCGTGATCCCGTTGCTCTTGCCTCATGTGAAGAGGACAAAGGACGAGGTAGAAAAAAAATTTAAAAAAAAAGGTTGTTCTTGAAGCGAACTGTGAGATAACTGTTACGAAGCTTTGCCTTGAAACCTGCTGGTGTCTGCAGCCTGGGTTACATCGCTGGACACTGAGCACTTTGCTCCTCAGTCAAAAGATTTCCATTAGCCCTCGGGAGGGTTGGCAGCCAAGGTGACTGTTTGCTCCCATTGAGGTTCCGCCCCCAAGGGAACGCTTCTCGGGGACCACTCTTAAGTTGGAACATTTGGAGACTTCTGCCAACATCAAGACTTCCAGTTGATGTCTGCTTGTTAGGCACCATTCCTTGGCATCAGAAGGGTCTCTAGAAACTTGGTATTTCTTCTCTTTTGCCCTGATTTTGCATTGTTACCCTTGGGAGAGCTTTCTTTTTTTATCAATGGAAATGTGCGGTATGATCTGTTCCTCCACTAGGAAGAAGTCATTAGAAGTTTGTGGGATGTTTAAAAAAACCTATTTCATGTTATTTTCACGTTTAAAAGCAATGCCTGTGCCTTTTTCACTTAGATCTCAAAACATCTCAAGAGAGACACATCTTGACTAGAGGGCAGGGGGAATTGTCTATGTCCAGGCAGTGTAACCTTGACTGACTGAAGGTTACACAGTGACTCAGTAGCACAACATGAAGAATAATATTTGTTTCCTTGAAAGACTGATGCTCGTTCATGCTGTTGGCCTTAGTTATGTGGAGTTTTACAAGGCAATTACTGAGCATCCCTTAATTCCCTTTTCGTTAAAAGGCAGTGTTAATTCCTAAATAATAACTGTTGTTGGCTACACGTGAAATTTTAAAATGGAAAATTCCAGGAAATCATACGTCCGGTATGAAATCTTGAAACATTCAATAACTATACCATCAATACAGGAAAAAAAATCCAAGTTACTGTTCTCAGACCTTCTTCATTTGTGGTGATGTGAAACCAGGCTGCTGTCAAACAACATCTCCATTTCATAGCATTCCCTTTTTGACTGAGAAGCTGCAGCCCAAGCACTGGTCTTTATTATTTCTGCAATAATGGGACTCTGATAGGAGTACAGTTCACATTGATGATTTACTATCTGCATTACAGTATGACCTGAAAGCTGTAGCTCCTCTGCCAGAGGCTGGGTTTTGGATGTGCTCCAGGCCCACAGCACAGCTTTCAGGCCAGCTCAAGTTCTCTAATCCTGTGTATTTTTCACCTGGTTCCATCATTTCCAGCTTGGGCGGGAAGTGTCAGAAAAATTTAATAAAGAAATGGCCTTTGTTTCAGCGATGCTGGCAAAGCTGCTGCTGCGACTGAAACATGCACTAAGCTGTTACAGTCTTCATAAGTAATTTTTCTTTTCTTACACTGTGGATAAGGCCGTTTCTGAAGTGCCAGGCAGCAAATGAAAGCACTACGTGTTTGCTGTGCAACACTGTCAGTTGGCACCGCCGGGTTGGTGTTCCCTCCTTTGGTTTCTGGCACAGTGCTTCATACGCCACAAATAGCATCTTCTCCATATTTCAGTGGGTGGCCAGGGAGTTTGTCAGTCTAGACATAAACTGTCTAAACAAAATTATTCCATACCAGCTGTAATTTCTTATAAAAGAAAACCATAAAAGTTGCAATAAGTAGCGTGAAGTTAGGAAGAAAACGTTAAAATAGCCACGGAAGGACCGCGTCACACAATAGGGCCATACTGTGGGCAGTACCTGAAGGCTCTGGAAGGCAATCAGGTGTAGACTGAAAAAGCTGTGTGTCTGCTATGTGGGATTTCAGTTTTCCCGTAAAGAGGAATGGATAGTCGTTTGCACTAGGGTCCTGTGAAGCTCAGGTTCTCCATAAATGAGCATCCTGCCCTGCTGGTACCGGTGTCCGGAGAACAGTACACCCTAGCTCAGGTTTGAGTCAGGGAGGAAATGCAGCTCCTGTTGTTGTGTCCTCTGCTTGTACCACTGGGTTCGGTGCTTGGTCTGTACCACTTACTGGGCCACCACAGAGGGTGACATGAAAAGCCAAGGAAGTGTGAGCCCCGTGGGAAGTATTTCCAGTGCCTTAGTTCAGCGCCCGTGTATGCCTCGCCGTTTGACATTCGCTGCAGCTCATTACATGTCGTTCTGGGAGTTTGGCTCCTTTGCTTTGCGCTGCAGGCGTTTGGCATATCTGATATCATTTGCAGTATCTATGGAGTTAAGTGGGTTTTTTTTTTAAGGAAATTGCTGATCTTAGGACAGAGAAGATATAAAGAGCCAGTAAGCAAGCAGGGGAGTGATCTTCATACTGGAGGATGTTCATCAGAAGACCCGGGTGATGTCTCATAACGCGATTTTCCCTTTGTCTGATGTTATCCTCCTTTTGGCTGTACAATAGTTGCTACTGACACGGACTTTTCAGCCCTGTGGCTTTGGTCTCTCTCTATATCTGTATATATATACACACCACCCCAAGTAGGCTCTCCCTGTGACTGTGTAGTGTAGGTACTAACTAAGTTACATATTCTCTTGCTTTTCTTATGCCACACCAGTTCTTGGGTATCGGCATGTGTCAGGGTTCGATGTTGCATTGAACTGCTCCATCTAGATATCAAATACTGCAAATAAGAGAAAGTGCTTTAGTAACCTCAGCGGACTGGGACTTCTTGAAATCAATAGCTTTCTTTCAGCAGAGTCTAAACTGCTTTCTATTATGTGGAGCCTGACGCAGTAACACAGAGATGCTTAAGATGCCAATTGGGCTGATCTTTGAGCAGCGGGTAATGTAACAAGATATTTTTCTGAGTACAGGGGACATGAGAGCAGGTGGTGCTTTATTTCGATGAGAAAATCTATCGCTAAGGTTGACCCAAAAGCAATTAGTGGTTCATTTAATTGAATCGGTGAATTCACCTGTGCAGTCTATTAAAATACTATATAGAGATAATTTAGGCTCAATGTAGTACAGCTAGCTGAAGGGTTACAGAGATTTATAATGGATTACCTTCTATCTATCCGCTGAGCGGGTGCTTAATCTTAAGTGAAATAGCAGAACATCCTGGTAGTTCAGCCACAAATACCTCTCTGTGCCAAAGCTGGACTTCTCCCACTCTCGATATGGCTACTGTCCAGATTCATTAAGCTGTTGTATTTCGGGGCGTAAATGGGCACATTAAATAGGTCATTGTCCTAAATCCAAACAGCTGGATTTTTCACCATTTTCAAAGCAAAACTCAAATGATGTCTTGTGTAAATTGTGTAAGAAACAGTCTTTAGTAAATTGAACTGAAAGGGCTTTGGTTGTGGTGCTGAGACTTTCCTTTGTTTAAAAGGCATCTTTTGTCACAACCAAAATCACTCCAGTATATAGTGCTTTGCTTCTCCCTGTCCCACAATGTGCTGCTTTGGGCAGAGCTGTCCCACTATCAAAGAAGAAAGAAGAGCTAGATGGCTATAACATTTACTGAGAGCCTCGCTGTGCTAAAAGTACCCTTAGCCATGCATTATTTCTACTTTGAAAGGCATTACTGGAAAATTCCAAGGGAATTCATAGCAGGATATTTATTACATACGTTGTTGTGTGTACCCACAATCTGTACTTCAAGTTCTGTTACATTTCCTTCCTAATGGAACGTAATTCACAATAAATAGATGCCTTGATCCTCTGTGTGTGTGTTGAACACTATGCAGGGTTCAGAATTTACTGTAACTTTCTGTAGTGATCTGCATTTCAGAGCCCTATAGGGAAAAAAAAAATGTACAGGTGAGCTAGAATAGAAAAGATATTCAGCAAAGATATTCAGCACATATGGTTAATTTTACAAAGCTTTGCAGGGGGAGCGTTCCTCTCTTCTCTCAGGGCTGACTCCCTCTCCTCTCCCTCTTCCCAAGGTCAGTGAGTAACACAGTCCAAGTCTGTCTTTCCAGGTGTGGCGTGATGGCACAGCACTGTGCTGGACTGTATGGCTTTGTGCTGTAGAGCCTCGTGCTCTTGCGAGCCATTCTGGGATCCTCACAGGGGCAGGATTACATAAATAGAAAGCATTTCTGTTTCATCTGTCAAAAACCTGCTCAGGGCTGTGGGACCAATTACGTCTTTTTTTTTCCTTCTGCTAAATCAGGCTGTCGTGATTCTCTAGTCTTTCTAAGGGATGCTACAAGAATGTGTAAAAAATAAGTGGTAGAATTAAGTGGGGCTGGACCTCTCCAGCCGTGCTACAGCCTTTGGTGCTATTAGAAGCACCAGGGCCCATTGAGCTACTCTGCAAATGTTGTACTGGTAGATATGGAAAGTAGAGAAGGGAGAGAAATGGAAGATAAAAATTGTATTTGCAAAGTGTCTACTGCTGCAAGTAGCTCGTTGGATGCATGCTAACTAGGTCAACTCTGCTAATAATCTGAACCAAATTGTTTGTTTATTTTTCTTGTAATGGTGCCTAGGCAGGAGCTCCAACTCTGCATCTACAGGTAGTGTAGTAAGGGCAAAAAGTCTCAAAAAAACAGATAACCTAATTACACTGATTAGTATTGATATTTGCTATATATACAATTGTTAGTTGTACACAGGTCCAGCCACAATTTTTTCCTCTGTACAATTTATTTTGGCTTGTTTTCTCCTAGAGTCATAGAATAATGAATTTCAAACTTGTTGTGCACTCATTAATTGTTCCTTGCGTCATAAGCATGCTTGAAAATAGATGTTCTTCACATCTTTTCACCTAGGTGGAAAGGAGCTTCTCCAGTAGTAGCACGTAATTTTCAGTAGAGAAATAATACTATTTTAATCATAATGTGGCATGTTTCTGCCATAGCTGTGGGAAATCGAAAGAAGTAACTGAGGATTAAACGCCTGTATCTTCTCACTGTTAAAGAAATAACGAAACGTAAATAACAAGTCATGGATGTTAAGTATACCTTCTGTGAATGATAACACGCAAGATGTGGGGCAGCATCTGTGAGGTTCTTGGTATACTGCTCACTAGCTACAGTGAGCTAATAATTTGGGTGGGCAGTTGCATAACTGTTGTCGGAATGTTTGGTGTTAGGGATTTGTATACTGCAGGGCGTTTGTGCTAGAATGGGTTCACCTGAATGGTCTCTGTCTTGTAATGATGATCTTCAGCAGGTTATATCATCAAGGGAGCAAATGGTTAAAACCAGCTGAAGTTAAAAAAAAGGTCTTTTAAGTGGTATTTTTGGAAGTCTTTCATTACAGAACTGCTTATGGGTAGGGCGCACACAGAAGATTGCTGCATCAGATCTGCAAGCAATAATACTAATGTTGCTATAGGTAATGATAATACTATATACTATGATACTTACATGACTATATAATACTATATATATATAATACTTACATGACTTTGCACTAGCTTACATGCTGAAATTAGAACAATGCTAGGTGGTTGCGTTGTACATTTCCCAGTATTTTAAATAATGTGATTGTCATCTTTGATTTTTCTCCCTCCTTTGTTATAGGGAGAAAAATTGAATTTTAGTCATGACAACAAAGGCATATTTCATTATCTAATCATTGTGCTCTCCAGGGGTGGGTTTATAGCAAGCTCAAACACACAGGGAAGCAAAACATAATGGCCTGACATCAGAGAGTATCGGTGTGTTGAGCCCCATGGGATGCGCTCAGGAAGGAACATGTTCCCAGTCACAGAGGTCGATCTGTCTTCTTTTAGCGCGGATGCCATGCGAGCTGGTGGTAAATTTGCATGAGGTGACTTGCACAACTATCATTTGTGGAAAGTTTTAAACAAAAATAGGGGTCTTCAGCAAGGTGCCGTGTTAGGGTTTTTTGAGGTTTTTTTTTTTCCTTTAATTCTTGCAGGTTCTAGTATTCATCACTTATTATTCATGAAGTTAGAGAAGAATGGTGCTGAAGCTGCTGAAGTAGCACAATCATATTCATGGATTTTTGTTCTTGTCATTTTGGACTGTGAGTGGGAGGCTATTAGCATTCCTCCATGAAATTCCACAGAATATATAAAAATATAAATAAAAGGTAATGACTAAACTGTTATTGGCAATGGTTACAGTGCTTAAAGAGAAATATGTTCTTCTAATTGTTTCTTAGATTATAAGGATTACTCAAGATTGCAGCTATTCACTGACTATACCATGAATATTTTATTGAAGTAAGAGACAGTGAATATTGTGGTCAGATAGGAACCTTGTCTGAGTCATATGGTCTACAAGTAACGTTCAAATGCATCAACTCTGCTTTTTGTACAGGTTTTCTACTAACTATGGAAAATGTGCATACGCCTGTGAGTTTTTTTACTTATTATCAAATTTTTGAAGGCAATGATTCTAACTGCTGGATCAATCCACTTTCTTAAAGGAGAGCTGGATGAAAGATTCACGTGACTAATATGATTTTAATGTATTTAAGTTAGTCTCTCACTGAGTCCTGAGCATGCTTCCACTTTGTCACAGGTGACAGTCACTGCACACTGACAGCTTGTGAAATGTGGCTGTAATATTGATACCGGATGGATAAGCACTAGCACTAGAGAAAGGAGGATGTTCTCAAACAAGAAGGAAAAGGGAAAATGGGAGGGGCGATGGAGGCAGAACAAATCTGTTACTGTACAGCAGATTGCATAAGGATCTAATGCTAGTAATTTTCAGTAATTTTCCTTTTCTATCCTGTTGCTGGCCAGGGGGGGAAATAATTGCTGTATGCTTATAGCTCTAATATAGTTGCAAAGACAGAAAAGGTACGGCTTAGTCCTATGTGAAAACCAGTAAGTTGTTCAGTGCTCAAGATTTATCCAGTTACCCCCAGTTTTCCCCCACTTCACATTTAATTTGTAAACCCAAAAAATAAAGCACAGTTGAAGGGCCCCCGCCTGGTTTGTAGCCTTGAAATTCCTCGTACGTATCCCTGATGTTAAGCCATGGGTAATCTTTGGAATAGCACTGACATATGTGTCATGGAGCCCAGGCAGCAGCCCAGAGCTCATGAAATTGATCCTGGTTTGATTGGAACTGAACACAGAAAGGTTTGTAATGCATTCGAACTGAACATGCAAGAGGTTTCTAATGCATTTTTTAATAATTCTGATTTGATTTTTTTTTTTGGTAGCAAAACTCAAACCAAGATGTGCTTGTGTTCCCACCTTTTGCCCAAACTCCTACAATAAAACTCGTTTCCCACTTTTTTTCTCACACCTCTCAGGAGAACCTTCTCTGCCCCACCTGTTTTCCTTTCTTTCTTTTGATTTATAGACATAATTCCTTTCCAGAAACACCATTTTTCAAACGCTTATCGTTCTTTCTATCGGAAAAGCTTGCCTTTGAACAACCTGGGGCTGCTCCCTGTGCTCTGTCCCTGGGATACCATCTTTCTGTGCTCAGCCCAGTATTTTCCAGTAGTATTTGCGCTATTTTCCAATGACTTCAAGGGCCAGCCATTGACTCCTGTCCCTGCCAACCCAGAGGAAGGCCATTTGAAGCATCTCGGTGCCTCCCGTGCAGCACTCCCTGGTACAGCACAAACACGATGCTGCCACGTTGTCGTTTTCATTTACGTTGTGCTACCCCAGAAGAAAGGAAGCCAAATTCCTCTCTGCCATGTAAATATTATATTAGGCGACGCAGTGAAGCTTTGAAATGCTAATAACGCAGCCAGCTGACAAGAGGGTGCTGGTTTTGTTCTGGTGGTGACTCGGGCTGTCGCAACAAGTCCTGGCAGGAAGAAAACAGCAGCAAGCGGCCTGCAGTTCCCTGAGCAGTGAAGGCATGTGCCATGTTTTATGACTACCATCTAATGGTATCATTGTAACTGGTGTTTTAGAAGGGAGAAAGCTACTTGGGCTTAGGTGGAGGGTGGGTGTTTCAGAAGACAGCGGCGGAGCTCACTCATGACGGCCGGCTGCGCTCTCAGCCCATGGTGGCCAGGTGCAGGATGGCCCCCGTGCAGCACACTCTCAGCCAGTGCAGGCCCTGCCGTGGAGGCACAGAATCTTCATGGTTGGAAGGGACCTCAGAGATCATCGAGTCCAACCATACACACACACACACACAAGAAAAAAAACTCACACCAAATAATCCCGGGCACTAGAGCTTGCCCTCAAGTGCCACGTCTACACCTTTCTCAAATCCCTCCAGGGATGGTGACTCCACCACCTCCCTGGGCAGGCTGTCCCAGTGCCTGACCACTCTTTCAGTAAAGTAATTCTTCCTAATATCTAATCTAAACCTCCCCTGCCGCAGCTTCATAC
>JAOQGH010000012.1:55089292-55115367 GCA_025769975.1 Gallinago jamesoni
CCAGGATGCTGTTGGCCTTCTTGGCCACCTGGGCACACTGCTGGCCCATGTTCAGCTGGCTGTCCGTCAACACCCCCAGCTCCTTTTCTGCCCAGAGCTCCAGCCACTCTGTCCCAGCCTGGAGCACTGCAGGGGGTTGCTGTGACCAAAATGCAGGACATGGCACTTGGCCTTATTAAACTTCATCCCACTGGCCTTGGCCCATCGATCCAACCTGTCCAGGTCCCTCTGTAGGTGCACAGGAGCACCCAGGCTGCTTCTCAGGCTGCAGCAGGGGTGGACGAGCTCCCGCCACCTCTTACCAATGTGGGGGAAGGAAGGAGGCTGTGGAGGGACGGTTTTCCACCTCTGGCTGAAGGGACACATGGTCTCCTGGCAAAGGGACACTTGATCTCCTGGTGAGGAGAGAGGAATGGGAGTGAACGGAGTAGTGCCAGCCCACTGAGAGGGCCAGGGTGAAGGAAGGGACATCTCTTGCAGCAGCAACTTCAGGTGGTAGGAGAGATCCTGGCGATGACTGTCCCTCTGCCTTCTCTTTCACCACCTCTTCTTGGGGAAGGGACTTTTTTTCCCTGGCCTTTTGTTCTCTGATGACTCCTTCATGCCGGCCTTTCATTTTAATGATAGCATAGCTGTGAAACCGAGTCACATCAAGGCCTGGAGGTTTCCATCTGTAATGAAATGTAAAGACACCTGGCAGGGTCTGACACATTTCAGTCTCCTGAGAAAGAGACTTGGGAACTGAGCCCTGGGAATCAAGCATTCAGACCAACTATGCTTTCCAAAGCAGTAAATTGTTTTCATTAGTCTTTTTTTTTTTTTTCCCCTTAATTTCACATAGAAATTGGGAAGATTGACCAAGATATATATAAATACAACACCCCAGGATTCACTGGCTGCCTATCAAGAGTACAGTTCAACCAGATTGCTCCACTGAAAGCAGCTCTGAGACCAACCAACTCCTCCTCTCACGTCCACATCCAAGGAGAACTGGTGGAATCCAACTGCGGAGCTTCTCCACTCACCATCCCACCAATGTCGGCAGCTACTGACCCGTGGCACTTAGATTCAGGTAAGCTGGGGTGCATGCCTTGTTAGCTTGGCCAGGAGCTCAGAGAAGAATGATGTCCATCCTCCTCTGTAAAAAAAAACAAAAAACCAGAGTGGACGTGATTGATAGATGACTGACTGTAGGACTATAATCCTGGTAGAAAATGCAAAGTTGGAATGACAGAGATTTGCCATCACTTCTAAATGCAGTTGCATGATAATTTTTTTGCCTTTTTTTAATATTCTACTTTATTTTTCTTTTCCGTAAGTCTTACACTGTTTGAACGTTGAGTATTGACTTAACTGCTGTGATAGCATTTTCTCTGTGGTATTGGGTATGTAGTCAGCAAAAGGTTGCAAGTACAAATAAATAAGGTACAGTAGCATTTCTTATGCTGTATTCCTAATAAGTGAATATAATCATACAAAAAATGTAGATCTAATTTTAGACATACATATATTTATATGAGATGCTGATCTGTTTTCTGAGATGTCTGCTTTCCTTAGGCCATTCTTAATGGGAAATCCCATTATTCATGATGGCATTCACCTCATGCTGAAAATGCCGGAAAGCCAAAACAATTTGCTGATCCCAGCAATCCCATCCTGTTTTATCACTGACAGTCTCTGAGAGCATATGTTGTGCCTAACTTTAGAGGTGTTCTTTTGTCTCTTGCTTCTTGAGTGTCAGGTAAATACTTTTTTAAAAAAGTCTCTTCCCTTCAGATTTATAGGGTGAGGTGTACGTTGGCCCTTCTCTTGTATTTTGTCCTCCTCCTGATTTCACTTGTATTGGTGTAAACGAGAACCTGTCGTGGCAAAGCTGATAGGTTTACAGTAGTATAAAATTAAAATGCTAGAGGAAAAACCACATCCATAATGATTTTGATACCGATTGGTCTTTGCCTGATGTGTTTTGGGATGAATCCATCTGCCAGTTTTTTTTATATGAGATATGAGGTATATATGTCTTTCTTTAGAAGTGTATGCCAAGGTCATACCTTTGGGTTTGGAATTTTTTATTTTCTTGCAATGTCAAAGAACTCCTTGCAGTGTTTCCTTTCAGCTGTTCTTCAGTGGTGACATAGCACAGTTATTTGTAGGGAGAGGTAGATCGTCCAGGGCTGAGGGCCCCAAACACTGATACAAGCAGTATCATGCTATAAAACTTATCATTCCCTCCTTGCTGCCCTGGCTTTTTTCAGTATGTCTCTTCTGCTTATAACATGCCATCTCCCATTTGAATTTTTTCATCGCAAATAAGTAGTCCCTTTCTTCTGTGAAATTATTAGGTCAGTTTGTACCTGAAGGTTATGTTCTGTGCTCCTTTATCTATAAAAGCACATTTCCTGAAGGATACCTCACTGGCTTATGTCTTTAAAACATGTCATAAACTTCTTGAGGATGCACTGCTGCTGTAAATTTTGTGCAGGGTTTTGCTTGTTAATTTTGGTTGTGTTTTTTTTTTTTTTTCTATGCTTAATTTGACTGCAAGCTAGTAAAATACTATGTCAGATTTACTCAAAATGTATGAACTGTTTCTAATAGCTCCTGGTGTCCCGTTTGACCTTGCCACACACTATTGCTCTTGACCTTGTGTTGGCTCAGTTTCATCTTGAAAACTTTTGATGAGTTTATTCAACTCTGTTGACCTGAGAGATTACAAATGTATACATTTTCTTCTGGATTAATTGTAGTACTCGGTCATGGAGCCAGCATGAAGGATATCAGGTAACATACAGCATGCAATTAGGCTGGGTCAAGCCGTCTGTTAACTTCTGCCCAGTAAAAACAATCTCATTGCCATCGCCAAGACACAACTTGACTGTTTCAGGTCATAGGAGACAGAGCACAAGGGACTCACCTTCATTTTTGGTGATGATAAGCTTTAGTAAGACTGGCAGCTAGGAACCCCTCCTCTTGCTGTCTCCAGTGCTCCACAGCAGTAGAGGAAGAAATTCATATTGCTTTAAAGACTGGTGTACACTGAAGGGGGCAACAATGTCAGGTGAGTTCCAGTAGAAAGAAGTTCTACAGCAAGAGACTGATGTTTCACCAGGCCAGGCGTGAAAGGACATTCAGGTGTGGGTGAACAATTCCTGACTTTCACTCTGGGTGACGTTTCCCTGGTACAAAGAGGAGGTATCACACAACTCATTTATCAGCATCAGGTAAGAACAACTCAGTCTTTGTAAAAGTATCTCTGGTGGTCTGACACAGCTAGCTCTGTTTCAGTCTCAGGAAAAATATGTTCTGTAGACTGTGTAACCTCTCACACAGATGATCTTGATGACTCTGGATGACTGGTAAATAAGAATGTTTGGGTTTAGTGTTACTTTACATTAGCAAATTGGCAGTTTGCACTAAGGATAGAGTTATGATACTCTCAGCGTGAATTTCACTAGACCTGCTGGAGGGGCGAAGACAAAAAGCTCCTTTGAAATTCACAGAAACACTCGTAGTGGTGCTAAAGCACTACTGCCACAAAGAAATGGTTGCAAAGAACATGACTTTGAAAGCAGCAGTTACCACGTACAGGGTTTCTCATTTCAAACGTTTTTATCTGTAGTTTTTATTGTTATGTCACCTATTTAATTTTAAATAGATCTTAACAAAACAGGAGAGCTGAGGATGACAGGTTTGTAGAAAAATTCAAAAATAAGGAAAAATGTTGTGGAAAGTATGATATGGTTTAAATTTCATTCAGTGACATCCTCTGCACTCATCCTGATTCATATTTTGAATTAAGTGTAGATTTGTAGCTTCGCTTCTCAAATACTGTAGAATTGAATGTTGAGGACTGAAAAATGCTGTAGGAGGGGATCAAAGGTAAGTGTCTAAATAGGGCAGATACACCAGACAGCAAATGTAATGATCCTTTCAGTTCTAAACTGCAGTGCTAGATCAGACCTCATGGATAATTACTAGATGTTAAGCAGGTTCTGCCTGACAGGTGACCTACATGAAACGTTTGCCTTAAACTCTTTTATGTAGTTACTGCTTGGACACCTCCTGCTAGCTGCGGGATATTTTGGATGCCCTAACAGAGAGGAACATCATAAAGACACACATCAGTCACTTGCAGTTGATCCTTAGAGAAAAGTTCAGGGATTTATCAATGAGAAACCTTGCTGA
Source organism: Gallinago jamesoni (assembly GCA_025769975.1). Classification (NCBI taxonomy): domain Eukaryota; kingdom Metazoa; phylum Chordata; class Aves; order Charadriiformes; family Scolopacidae; genus Gallinago; species Gallinago jamesoni. Next base: position 55,093,478 of record JAOQGH010000012.1, read on the forward strand.
TTTGTTCCCCAGACAAATGGGCCATACAGCTTCTTGATTCATTCTCTTGCACTTTCTCTTAGCCTTGAATTCGCACGTGTTTCACGTTTACAATATTAGTTCATTTCCAATTTCTTTGTCATTGTAAAAATGCCAGTTCCCTCCCCACGCCTGGCTGGCATTTTGCCATGCTACTGGGACATTATCTTTAAACCACTATCTTGTTCAGCTTGTGAATATTCTTACAATGCATTGTCTTTTCCTGTTGCTATGGCAACCCTTTCTTGGTGGTGATGAAGCACAGGGATTACACAAGTCATTCTTTTCTAGAAAGTTACTTTCTGGTGATTTAAAAAAAAAATCAATAATCAAACCCGTGCAGATCATCAATATCGTTCCCTTCCTGTGCTTTCCTCCCGTCTGTATTAGCTCATGTCAGACAATACAATTTCACCTCGTTGCATCAAAAGGAGTGTGGTAAAAAGGCAAAAAAGAACCTGCTCAATGACCATTTTAAAATGATATGTCCTACCTTTACATGTTGTCTAAGCCCAGTGATTTACCTGGCTGGCATACATTTCAAAACAAAATTTATAATTACATGCCTTTGACTATATTAGCATGCATTTTAATATCTATTACTGTAGCATATCTTAAAAAAAAAAAAAAAGCTAATCACCAAGGGCTTTTTTAATCTCCCAGTTCAAATCAGCTGAGGTATGTCACTGGTAATTGACGCCTTGCTTATTGTACAGAAGTAAATAAAAGCCCAAACAGCTCATTATTTTCGTAGTAAATAAACTCCCACACCTAAAATGCCTTGTCCTTAAAACCAGAAGATGCATCTTGTTGGGGTGAGGTTGTTCAGTTTGTGGGTGTTTTTATCTCAGATAAAGGTTCTGCAGTTTGCTAATGAAGTTTCACCTCCAGACTTTTCTTATGTATGTAAAAAGGATAATGTACATACCTCTCTGTTTTAGGGAAAGTGTACTCCAGCTTGCCAAACTATCTCATCTTGAATCTAGTAAAAGCAAGAGATACCAGAAGAGTCAAGGTACATACAGAAGTTCACAAACCATGTTTTAGCACCTCTGAGCTGCCATGGCACATTGCAACTGCAAGATGCGTTTATTCTGAATGTGAACTAGATCTAGAGTATTTAACGAGGGATTTAGTTAAACCCATATTAGTTTCAACATATTAAGAATTAAATGGACCAGGATTAAAAGCCTGCAATATGCCTGCGATATTCTTCCAAGTGGTGTGACTTTTTTCTCACTCTACGTATTTAAACTCTAAAAGCTTTTTATTTTTGTAGAATATTTTAAGAATCAACAGCTTACTTTGAAACCTATATTGAGCACGTTTGGCAAAAACATTGTATGAAGACACGCACCACTGTCATCAAGACCCTTTTTGTTACAAATTTATCCTTTCACAAGTGATGGCAGGAGAGCAGGGTTGGAGGGCTGAGTCCTGGCCATATAATCCATGCTCACCTAATGGGCCAACTAATTATCTCTGTCAAGCGAAAGATAGCGGTTGATTTCTAGACTAAGAGAAAGTGTCCCTCGTGTGTTACTGGTGACGGTGCTGAAAGTCACTTGGATTCAGATGCTGTCTCAGAGGGTAGAGCGGCAGCATCTGAGGAGAAGCTGTGTCAGATGTGCACTGGCACAGATGTGGCTACCAAGACTGGAGGTAGCTCCTGCCATTGTCAAAGGCTTGTTAGAAACGACCCAGGGAGAAGGAAGGATCAAAGGCATTACTTGCTGGAGGGCAGAGATTCAGAGAAGAACCAGAGGATCTTCTGGCCACAGACATAGAATGAGTCTTGAGGCATCAGTGAATCCAACAGCAGGGGGGTCTTAAAGTCAGTGGCAGTGTGTGACACAGCGCTCGCTGTCCCCTCTAAAGGTCTGCAGGGAGGCAGGGTCACTTCTCCGGGCTTCCTGCAAGAGGAAAGCGAGTCTGGGCGGGAGGGATGGAAGAGGTGCACCACCTTTGTTCATGGTGCAGCCTCACACATCTAAATTGATCTCTGAGGTGCTGGCAAAATGGGAAATGGATGTGAAGGCAGTTGCTAGAACAATATGACACTCCTCCTTTTTGAAGGATAGCACACAGGATCAGCCACCTGTACTGCAGTCAGGGAAAGATGCTGGATGCTCTCCTTGAAGTTACCCATCGCTCGAGGTGCTTGTTTTTTTTTAATTAAGATAGCTCATAAATATTGGGAGGCTCTTTGTTTGACAGTAAGATACTTTAATATTTATACTTCTTATAGAAGAGTCAGAAGATGTACTTGCAACATGCCCTGTGGTCCAATAGATTCTTTCACTGCCGTATTTTGGTGTATTTCTGTGATCAAGTTTCCTCTGCAGAGAGTGACCACCATTCATCCCTAATTCTCCCAATATAAATATTATCTCAGAAGTCCATGGCCCTGACCTGAGTTGTTTTCAAACAGGAAGGTGGCATTTTTTTTCAGATGGGGATTAAGTCTAGCAGAAACTCATAGCTCAGTTTCTAAGCACCAAGCATTTCTTGCAGCCAGGAAGGTAAGTGGTAATCATTGAGATGCAACAGTTTCTATTTTTTTCCTCCCCATTGAGCTGCTAACTAGGAAGAGCATCTGTCTGAAATTTGGCACAATCAGTGCTTCATCCTTAAAGGGTTTAATTATGGTGCTTGAATTACTGTAAATCTCTCTATTGATTTGGAATAAAAATGTCTCCTTCAGTCTCATCTAGTTCCTTCACACAATTATGCATGGCTTTCTCTTATCTTTAAGAATATATAATTTCAGTGTGAAGTTTCTGACACTCTGTCTCGTGTGTCAGACAGCTGACAGACTGCCAAGCTTGTAAATTCTTCTGGCATTCATTGAGAGACTGGCATCGTAGCTATTTCACAAGTGATGATTTGAATGTTAATGCTGCTACCTAACATGAAGACAAGAAGGTAGTAATGTTAAAAAGAGAGTGTTTTCCATCCTCTGCAAAGACTCTGTTTTTAAGATGATTACTAACTTTAACTAGGAACATAGGGGTGGCATAAATGAGGGGAAAAAATGGAGTAGATAAGGAAGCGTTTAAATGCCTGATCACTTCATGTAACTGCCTTCTTTTTCCTTTCCTTAAGCTGAAAAGCACTTCACGTGCAAGAGGTTGTTCAAGATTACAGTCAGGTCACTATAGCTATTAAAGTTTCTATTAGATTTAAACTCTTCAGTCTCACTCATTCTCATCCCTAATCCAAGCCTTTTTTTTTTCATAAGAGGATGAATGTTAACAGTGCAGAACCCAATCTTATCCTAGCTGTGAGAAGCCCTTTCTTCCAATGACCTCAAGAAATAGAATCTTTTTTTTTCTTTTTTGTAGCTGACATAGGTTTAAAGGCTTGTTTGATATTCTTTTTTGTTGGGTTGAATTTTTTATTTTTAGTTTTTTGTTTCTTTCAAGTATTCCCTGTGGGTCCATTATCAGCGATTAGCTATATATACAGCTAGGCTTTGATCAGCACTTAACTCTACTGTTCCTCTGAGAGCACCGAAGCGTTTCATATTCTGCATTAATTATAAAAGGAAGTATTTGTTTCTCTTCCTTAACAGGTGAAATGTAAGCACGGCTCATAAAATTTTCATGAAAGTGATAGCTTAGGCCAGCATGACTAATACAGGAGCAATTCTCGTCTGGAGTCGTAATGAGACCCAGTGTCAGACAGACCTTATGGCCAGGAATTAAAAGACAGATGAGTTCAGGTCTTTGATGGATGAGGATGCCCAAATGTGCTGCAAATCAACTGGAAATTTGGCAGAGCAAATGTTTAGAATACTGTTTCTGAGACAAAAGTTGCTGAAGTTCAAACTGCAGATAAACAGCCCAAAAGTGATCCTAAATGTCTGCTCTCCTTTTAAAAGTAAGGAATAGGAATCTGTGGCATACAAGTACCAGTCACTAAATTTAAAAAGTGGTTTGCTCTTGCCTTCCCTCTACTTTGAACAATTACTTGCTTTTGTGCAAAAGAAAGTATAAAAGTTACTGTTGGGAAATGACCGTACAAAGGGGGAAGCAGGGAAGCATCATCTAACCCCGACCGACCGACAGCGTGGGAATGTGTTCCCTGGTTTTTGTATTTCATCCAGGATTGGTCTGGGGGAGTGTAAGCTGCAAGGATGTGTCTCCTAATAAGGCAAAAGTTTTTCTGTCCCTTTGCTAGGAAGATTGCTTTTTAAGACCGAAAGAAAGAATATTGTACTGCCTTCTTGGAGGAAGCCATTCATAAAACTCCATTTCCTCCTCTGCTTAAGAGTATGGTCAGCAAAGTTCATGTGCAGAAGGAAATTAAAGGGCTAACAACAGAGCTGATTCAGAAACAACTATCTTTACTGATTGGGTTGTCAACTCTGGTGTCTAGCAGTGAGAATTTGCGGTCCATTGACCGTAGAGCATTCAATGAATTTTCCCCCAACGCAGCCATTGTTCATGGTTGTCATTTTCTTTGTTCACTCCAAAATTCATGCTTTTATAACAGAAACATCCAACTACTCTTTCTTCTATAGTCCCCACTTTCCCACAGTGTCCCAAGCATTGGCATACAGAAGGGCTTTTCAGAGGACAATGTTTCTATTAAGCCATCATTTCAGATGTTTTTTTAGTTTATACTCATTTCACATTGGACAAAAAAAGAGACGATTGGAGAGCCTTCACACCAAAAATGTGAAAACACAGGTTTTGTGTTCTCCATCATCTCTGCGCATGTCTCTTTCTCTCATCAGAACTCACCAGCAACTGTCAGTAAAAATGCTTGAGATACAGTGAAAATTCTCAGAGGGGAAAAAACCACAATCCTTCAAAATGTTTTTGATCTAGCAGAACAATAAAACTTAGTTTAAATAACTGGTCCAAATAGCACTGATGCATTGGAGGACTTTTTGTCATTTGTGAAGGGGTTTTTTCCGCTTTGGTTTCCTCCATATCCTTCCCAGCGAAGAAGGTTTCAAAAGATTGAAGGAAGTTGTAGAATTTGACCCAATGTTGCAAATTTCAGGTTCCAAATAATTTGAATAAGTTGATGACATTTTTAAAGTGAAAAGCCGTAATTTTTCCTCTAACCTGCATGTCCGTTCTGGTAGTTTCAGTATTGCTATGTGGGTGTACTTTTTCCAATATTCTGCACCAAAAAAATTATTAAGTCTAAGACTTCTATTTCCTTATGGACAAAAAAAATGGTTCATACTAGGGATATACTTATAACACTACAGATAAGGCATCACTAAAAATTCAGGCAGTAATGTTGGGCCCCATATAGCATGCTAGAACAAAAATGACCTTTTACAAACAATATGGTTAATAATATCTTTTAAATATTTTTCAGTTGGGTAGGTGTGGGTATTTTTTTTTTAACTTGGAAGTGTTTAATAAGCTGATGTCAGTGGTTCTTTAATTAAACTCTGTTAACAGATTTTAATGTTAAACATTCCTCCCTCAGAATCTGCTCTCAAATGCCTAGAAAAGCAGGAGTAGGGTTGTTTTCCTCCTATCTCTGTTCTCAACTTGGAGAAATAGGAAAAAAATAGATGTATTAAAAAAAAAATAGGTAGGAACTTTCAATATAAAGTTTGCCCTTTCATCATAAAAAGACACAGCATTTTTAATACTGCTTCAGATTTTTTTCTTCTTTTTCTTAATTGCTGTAGTTTACTTGTCAAGGGAGTTCTTCGCGGAGCCCCACTCAGAAGAGCGGTGGGTGGCACAGGCGCAGACGGTGGCATGGAAGAGGAAGGGTGACTGGAGTTTACAGACTGGGATGTTCACCTCTGATGGAGGGTTGTATAATGGAGTGGGTTTCTGCTGCTCTGTCATTTCTGTTTGTGTGTGTAGAGTTTCTCTTGTAATCCAGTCCCTTCAGGAAATTGAAGGCAACCGTGACTGCACATTAGTTTCTACTACCAAGAGTCAAGCAATTAGTTTCTGTGCTTACAGTAGGTAATAAGGTCTGCTCTGTAATTAAAGACCATAGCAGCGCAGTCTCACCTGACCAGCAAAGTTGACATAATTTGACAAAATGAAGCCACAAAGCTTGCTTTTGTTTTCCCCTGTGTCCTATGGAGAAAAAGATTCGTGAATGGAGCTAGTGTCCAATGCTTTCTCAAAATCCTAGGGTGTCAGTGAGTGCTCTCTTTGCAAGCTTGGTTCTTGGATGCTTGGCTGCAAAATAGAATTAGGAAGAAATGATAGTTCACATCTTTGCTTTCTTTTGTTCTCTCACTGTTCTACTTTTAATCAATGTCTTGTTTGCTGGGGGGTTTATATACCTTGTGATCACCAGACCCAGTTGTTACAGTTGCTTCTGTATTTAGACTGGGGGGTTTAGATTGGATAGTATGAAAATTTTCTTTACTGAAAGCGTTATCAAGCATTGGAAGAGGCTGCCCAGGGGAGTGGCTGGGTCACCATCCCTGGAGTATTTAAAAGACGTGCAGATGTGGCACTTAGGGAGATGGTTTAGTGGGATGTGGCAGTGTTACGGTTTATGGTTTAAAGGTCTTTGCCAATCTAAATGTCTGTGGTTCTACTATTCCTTTGTAGCATGGTGTATTTTAACTAAGACTTGCCCACTCAGTAAAGAAATTCAGGTAAAAAAAAATTGCTTCCAGTGGTAGGGTAGGGTATGTAAAAATGAGATTTGCCTTTTACTTTGTACTTCTTATTACTGTTCTCTAGTAGAAAAGTCTTCCCCTCTGGTTTTTGTTTTCCCCTTGCCCTTACTGAATAGCCTTTTGCTCATTTCTTTGCCCACACCCAATTTCTGGACCACTCTTCTACTTTAACATGGTCATTTTGCATTTCAATTTTCTGAATTTGCAAAACGCTTTTATGTGGGATCCATTGTGAAAACTCTCCCTCTGAAAATGGCAGATGCAAAATCACGCCTACTATAATGAAGCAAAATTATCATTTGCTGTGTTAAATCAACCACACCTGTCATCTTTAACGACTAATAGCAATTGTGCTCTGTTTATCCAGTTCCATCTCCTCTTTCCATTCAGGGAGTGCTGCTGTGTTGCAGCTGGCTGTTGCAATGACCACGTTGAGTGTGCCAGATGACAGCACATCTCCTACTGCATTTTTGTGGTAATCTAAAATTTCATATGTCATTAAAATGATGGCCGAAACATGGATTTTGCTTGTAGTGAGTCTTTAATCACCCTTTTAGGTCCTTTAACCCTATTTATCCTGAGACTATAACAGAAAGTCGATAAGGGCAAAACATAAATTTAGATTCTGTAGATTTACTCTGTGATTATTGAAACCATGGCCTCATACACAGCAGCCCATGAAAGAAAGAGACAGCAAAGTATGCTGTGCCCTTTCACACAAGTTAGCTGCAGGAGGACGGTGTTTGAAGCCAACCTGGTGGCCTGCTGTGGGAAGACAGGGTGCAAAGAACAGCATTGCCCAGCTTAGATCCTGGAAGGGAGCCAGATGAAGTGATGTTCCTACACCACAGATGAGCTTAGCATTTCCTGGTACAGTTCGATCCGTCCCTAGACTAGCTGTAGGTTTTAGGAAAATGTCTTTGGTGTGTCCTGACAGCAAACTGATGGCTCTGTGCCACAGCTGCGTGAGCAGAGGATTTCAGGGAACTGACAGCATGCCTCTTGGGCCAATATGTAACTGGTTTACAGGATAGATTAAAAAAGCTCTTTTCCCTGCTCTTCATGTTTTGATTCACACAAATGAGACCCTGGCTCCTCAGAGAAACCTAGGGAAGATTGAGAAGAGTCTCCTAAGGTAAGGGAACATTACCGGTACAGTCCCCAAACCAGATGGGAATTCACTGTTCAAAAGCAATCTTTGTAGACCAGCTAATAAAGGAAAACTGAATAGCCCTATTCATGGCCTCAGCCACCAGCACAGTAAGTAACACAGTATCTGGACCAGAACTCCCGCAGCATCCTCCCAACACCCACCTTCCATTACAGTCACAACCCACTTGCTGTCTCCATGGGCTTTGCAGGGTAAGTACATAGAGTGACTGCAGCTCTGTGGCACCTATTTGCTGTGGGCAAGTCCTGATTTTAAGCTGTTGAGGTACAAGTATCAGGCAGTGCAAAAGGGCTTGCTGAGACATGCAGTTAGAATTGATGTCAGAGTGATAAAGGAAGAATCTGAACAGAAAAGAGGTGTCCTCAGCTGTGACAGAGAAATGAAGGCACATGCTTAGCCATTAGCTCACCCTGTACTTCATTTGCATATTACAGCCATGTGAGCTAGTTATTATAGCCATGGGATTTAGATTCCCATGAAACACAGTAGTCACTAGTAAAAATATTAATTTTATCTGACCTGTCATTTTAAAGCATTTTAGGAGTTACTCTTTACTGTGAACACCACTCTGTAGTCTTCTGTGCTTTCGCCAGAGCATCAGTATTATTGCTGCCCTATGTCAGCCTGCTCGAATGTGTTCTCTACTCATTTAGTTCCTGAATTTCAGCAGTGATGGAAAAAAGAATCTTGTTAATTGTCTTCTTGACAAAATCGCTTAATATTGCCAAGGAATGTGACCATAGTAAGGTCAGAGACGAGTCACCACATGTTTGAATGACATAACTGCTGTCTGAAATAGCTGCTGTTGGTGCCCGTTGGTGACAGTACGGTGTTGTTAAGCTCACCTTGGAGGGGTAGAGAAAGTGCCCTCAGACATTCCCTTCTGCCTCATTGCTGTGGCAGGAGTTACCCTTTTGCAGGTCTTAAATCCACGGTCTGTAGCTGCTTCTGGTCATTTGAGAAGCTACTGCTGTCTAGAATTTAAAGGAAACTTCCACCTAAAAAAGAAGGTAGTAATGAGTTCTTTTCTTCTTCCGCTATCTATCTGTAGAAATGCATTCAGTAAAAACCTGGTATAGACACTTCTGCAGCAAAAGGTATTCTGTAACGCCGCATTTGGCTGAGATTTTAGATAGAATTTTTCAGTGCAAAAAAAACCCTCATATACAAAAGCAGATCTCCTGCTGACACAAGAGTAACAAGGATTCATGAATTATGGCAATAATATCTGCCAACACTGCTGTAGGTGCTTTAAAAGTTATCATGAGCAACTAAGTGCCTAAGTTAAATGTCTAAGTTAAATGTCTAAGTTAATGTCTAAGTTAAAAAATTAACTCCAGCACTCCTGGTTCTCCAGCAGTTGCAGCAGAGCACAACTTCTGCTATGTACAATCCAATCTGATGGTGAACTCCTCTTGAAATAGGTTGTCCCCTGACCCCTGTCCCCTGACATGTTCCAATTTCTTCTTTGTCAGAGATAAGAGTCTCAGAGTGAGTTACATCTGCTTGTTGATCCAATGGACAACTCTTCCTGAGTGTGTATGATGACTAGATGCCACGGAAAGCAGCCTTGACAGAGGCATCAGAGTCAGCCCTAGAGGCAGCTTTCAGACAAGATGAAGGATGTAGCTTCACATCGTGCTTCATGTTCTTGATTATCCCATGGTGTACTTTGGACATCATAAGCCGTGGTCTTCCATACCTGCTGGGAATCCATTGTACCATAGCCGTTGTGATGTGGCAGCTTGGGCAGGCTCATGCCTTCCTCTTCCTTCATGCTTCACTAGTGCCGAGATCCTGAAACAACATTTTAAATATACTATTCAGCTGAAGGGAAGGGGGAACTGTGACCATTGCTGATTTTAAGATTCCTTGTGTGGGGACACAGGAGAGCAACTCCAGACCAGGTGGCAAGTGGGAGGAGTTGTAAACTGCCTGTGGTGCTGCTCCTGTTGTGAGGGCTGGAATGGCAGAGAGCAATTTCCTTGCAATTTGCCAAATTTTGCTTTTTTACGTAGTGTTATTTGATTTTAGGGTTTTCCTTGAGGTGCAGGGAGAGCAGGTTTAAAGGTAGGGCTGACTCTCCCACTGCCAGCCCTTCCCTTTCAGCACTGCAAGGATAATATTATGGACCTCGTGCCAAAGTGCCTCTGAAGGAAACGTTCATGGTCCTGCACAGTAAGGTTCTTCTTTGAGGCAAAATCCACCGATAGTGAATCAGGTATTTATTTATCTTTTACATTTTTTTAGCCTGGTTTGTTTCACAGAGGTGCAGAGATGCTGTTTTCAGAAGCCAGAGCACCAACAAATGTCAAAGGCACAGGCGCTGCTGGCAAAACCTGCTGGCCAGGCCCCTTCCACTGAACCCCGAGAAACGCTCTCTTGTTTGTCCCAGAGGCCACCGGCCAAAAACTAGCTGCTCGACACACAGCTGGTTGGACTCTACCTCGGAGTAGGCACACAGAAGCCCCAAATCTCTTTTCAGGCCACGTGGCGAGCTCAAGCCATTCATTCTTTTGTGCAGCTGCTTCGTGATACAAAGGGAACTTTATTAAGGATTTAACTCCGTGCTAACGGAAAGCCAGTTGAATTCTCCTGGACAGTTGGATTCACCTTGAGTGTAGTGAATACATCGCTGGCCTGTAAAGGCAACTGATTTTTTTAATAAAATATCACCTAGGACATCAGGCAAGGAAAGCACAGCTGCGTTTTAAATACTGACCTAAGAGGTAATTAATATCTTGGATTATTTTAACTCCAGTTAAATACTCCTAACAACATTTCCTCTATTTGAAAATCAATGTCATAGTCCAGTGGCAAAGAAGGGAATGATTCCAACCACTCACCTAGTTCCCTGGACTTGGTTAGTCCCTGCAGTGTCTAGGTGCTATGTCTGACTATAAAGCACATGCTGATGATGGGTTTAATTGATGAGATTGCCTTTGAAAAGCCTCTTGAGGTCAAAACCAAGACCAGTCTTCAAATTCTGCTGAGCTACCACGTTGGGCTTTCTCCCAGGGTAGCAAACCGCGGGCTCCTTCGGGTAACTGCTCTGCAGCTGTGACCAAGAGAAGATGCAGCCCCTCACTCGGGCTGTGCAGCAAAAGGGATGGCAGTCCTTCTTTCAAAGAGCTTGCAGTTGTACCCAGTGGCAGTCACTAAATGCTAGAAACTCTGAAGCCTTTCAATGGAGAGCAGTGGCAAAGGCAAATATCTCCATAATAACATGTGCAACCACAGACCTTTGAAAGAAGGAGTTTTGTTTGGTGTTGTGCTAAAGAAACTTACTGAATTTATCTTAGTAGGGAATCAAAATGACCTCCTTTATAAAGAGCAATGCTTACCAAGGGTGACCTCCTTTATTTTATTTTTATTTTTGTTAAGCGGGGAAAGCAAGATCTGAGGGATTAGATAATAGTGAAATATTTTTTTCTTTTCTTCTTCTTCAGATAAATATCTAGGGATCACAGGTTTCTTTAAATGGTATCTGAGGATGCTGGATGTATTTCTGAGCTACTGGGTGAAGTTTCATTGCTATTTCAACATGAATCTTTAATTCCTTATTTACAGCCAGTGCTGATTTCCCGTACAATGGCCAAGCTATAGGAGATGGAGTCAACAGAAACTCTGCCATTATTGGAGGTAGGAAAAATGTACACTTTTTTAAGATACTTTGCAGTATGACAGTTAAGGCTGAATTGCAGTTGGTAACATATTTGTTAAGAGCTGACTATGTGGGAAAGCCACTCCTGAACAAAGTTAAATAGAAATTTGTGTAAGTCCGTTCAGGCACAATGTACTACCGAAACGGTTTGTTTTCACTTAGTTTGTCCCCTCAGATTCAGTTTTAACCAAATCAAAATACTGATTTCCATAATCTACATATTAAACATCCATGTGGAGAGCTACTTTGCAGTAGTTACTTACGTTAACAGAGCAATTCATTTATGTGAAGTGGCAAAGACACTTCCTGTTACAGAAGCTTCAACATGAATCTGTCAAGCACCATTTGCTCTTGACAAAAATCCCTTGTGATCCTGCCTTGTTTTATAGGGCCCAAGTTCTGCTATAACTCATGTGCCAGAGAGTCCCATTGAGTGTGATAGGTGATGTTAAGTGATACCAGGACTGGAACTTTGAATTAGCATTCAGTTGAATCCATTCTGGCCAGCTGCCTCCAGAAGTAAGGATCCTGATTGATTTGCTGCACACATGCAATTTTCTCTGCCCTGTCCCATAGTACAGAAGTGTTGCAGCATAACTCTCCTGGGAGGTACTCGCCACTGCATGAAATTCTGAAGCCATAAAAAAAAAAATATTAAAAAAGTAAGGTTCAGCCTAATAGCATTCAGTCAATTTCGAATGCATATAAAATGACATACTGGTGGTGGGTTTTGTGATGTGAAGCAACACTGAGTATAGTAGTACATGCAGTTTACTGAAGTTTCTTTTTTCTTTCCCTGGGCTCCCCAAGGGTTTTTGTTTCCATATCCACATTAAATTAACTGCTTAGGTTTTGATTTGCTATACTATTTTTCCTTTTAAATTTATATTTTTATTACTACTTAAAATTTTTCCTTAACACTTTGAAACCTTACAATACTATAAGGATAGCATTGCATTCCTCAGAAAAATTCAGGCCGTACCTGAACTGCCTGGCTGTCCAATGCATCAGTTAACAAAAGCGGTGCAACATAATTCTAGCTGATTACAAGATTTTTTTTAACCTGAGAATTTCATAACGTCTTCATCCTGGAAGATCCACATGCCTGTAGAGAAGGGCCAGAGAAAGAACAGAGCTGTTTTAGCACATAATTAACTGTGCCTAAGAGGGTAAGGTATATGAGGCTTCTCCGTAACAGGGCTGACCCTCAAATAGACCATTGCAGGGGGAGCAATGAAGGATAGGACTGATGATAAAGCAGTTACATCTGTAGTTCTGTGGAGCCAGTGCCTTTTGGTGGAGTGAGCCCACAGTGAGCCACGTCAATTTTCAAGGACGTGTAGAGGGGCTGTGATAGATCTATACAGCCCTTGACTGGAAGGTATACGTCAGTGGCTCTGTCCTCAAAGAAGGAGCTCCCCAGGCCATGACGTGTTGCCATTTCACCTCCAGGCTTTGGAAGCGCTCAGCACCCTCTGCCTCACGGTCAGCAAAGCTCACCACTGGAAATAGGTGTTAATGTTGAAGTTTACCTATGGGAGGAAAGTCAGTAGCAGACTCCACTCGGCGATGCTTTTGTATATAGCGACCATATACCTCTATAGAGATATTAGACTAGTGGAAACCAAGTAACTATGGTGATGTTAAACTGCCCAAGTAGCTTTGGCTCAGCTGTGGCATCCTTTCTTTGGGTCAAGAATCTGGTGTTCTCTTCACCAGTGGCATCTTTTCTTTCCTCCTCTGCGTAGGTGTCATCGCAGTGGTGATTTTCACCATCCTCTGCACCTTGGTGTTCCTCATCCGCTACATGTTTCGCCACAAGGGAACCTACCACACCAACGAGGCCAAAGGGGCAGAGTCAGCCGAGAGCGCAGACGCTGCCATCATGAACAATGACCCCAACTTCACGGAGACCATCGACGAAAGCAAGAAGGAATGGCTTATCTAAGCCCATGGGGATGGGGCCTGGGGTGGGATAGGAGCTGGGCCAGGGTGGGACTGGGATTACTCTTGCAGTGGGGAGAGAACACTCTGCGTCAGACGCTTGAGCACACGTACGGTAAAAAAGATCAGCACAACTGGAGGAGCAAGTGACAGGAAAATACCACTGAGACTGGAGGGAAAAAAAAAAAAGAATATCTCAAGCATTTAAGAAAAAATACTTTTTAATATTTATTTACAGCAAATTGCCCCTTCTGTATCCAAACAATAACAACAAAGAGTAGTTTTGCAGCTTCAGCATTGGTTTAAATTTTCAGTAATACCTGTCTCTTTCTCTGTATGTTTAGAGATGTTCTGGATACCCACAACGAGAAACGGGGCTGGTTTTTTACATTTTTAAAAAGCTGTTTAAAACATAAGTAGTTCTGTCCTGAGAACAAGTGGCAGACCTTTATTCCCAGCGTTGTGTTCCTTCATGGCTGGCCGCTTCCCCGGAGGCTGCCCTCAGCCCCACACCTTGACCGTATTGCTATTCATTTTGGTGGCATTGAACCAGGGGTTCGGGGCCGGGGATGGGACAGAGGGGGGTGAGGATTAAGCAATTCATACTCGCCAGTTTTTTCAATGTGTCATCAGCCCATGCCAACCCCAGCGGGATCCGTCTTCTTGACCCAAACACTTTGTTTATTGTGTACAATTCTCATGTAAAAATACTGTTATTATGACTATTACTGCTACCAGAGAGAATGATCATAGAGCACAGGAAGCTTTGGGGGGGGGGATATTGCTATTATTTTGTTGGTCTCTGGGGGAGGAGGATGGTGTGTGAGTCTGTAGACCTGATCTGTTCCTGTGTCTTTGGCTATGGTACTGGTGACCCAAGGCACATGCCAGTTTAAACTCAGCTCTGCCTGTGGCTTATTGGCATATCCTATACTTCGGCATAAGCATTGTAGTAGGGAATTAGAGCCAGACTTTGCTTCTCTTTCTTTTTTATAGGCTGCCATGGAAATGTTAGTACAGCTATAGTTAATGCGTTTAAACCCACAGACTTCACATAATACTTTTTTTTCCCAACTCTTGCCTAGCAATTTATTCTTTAAATTCTTTGTTTCAGCCCCTTTGCAAGGAAAGCCTCTGCTGGCAGTATTCGCCCGGGCAGGAAGGTGAAGGAGCCTTGGGAATTGCCCAGAGAGTACGCAAGAAACACGCAGTGCACAGTGGAGAGTTCCTTTTCAATACAGAGATTTCCCTGAACTATTTTGCTGTCTTTTTAAGGCTTTTTTAAGAATAGCAAGGCCAATGCCAACTGCAGCGTTGCACCCCATGACCCACCCTGGGGTCAGGAAAGATCTAGATGTCACCTGAGAGGCAGGCAGGCAGCTTGTAGGAAAGGCAAAGGGCAGCCTGAAGACCGAATATCCTTTGATGGCAATAACAGAGCTTTAGGTTGCCCTCTGCAGAGGAGCGTGGTTCCCTGGTGGTCTGATTTGATGAGAATTTAAGGCCTTAATGGGCGGGTTTTTCAGAATGAAGAAATGAATGTATTGCAGAGCATTTGCTGTGTGCTAAAAGAACAGAAACAAGACCAACAATATCCCTTTACAAGTATTTTTGCTCGTGACAGTCTTAGATTTGATTTATCTTTAATATTGCTGGGTGTAGTATGCAGACATTTTTCTGTACAAGAAAGGTTTCTTTTTCACTCAAATCTACAATCTGCTACACTGAGCAGTGCTGGCATTTTAAATTTCTTTATCTTTTTGGTTTTATCTTTCATTATTCTAGTTGATGCTTTAAAATTAAGAAAAAAAATCATGGCAGGGGAGGAAAATACTGGAGTCATACAGACGAGAAATTGATAAGCACAATTTGACAGACAGACAAGGCCAGATAGTTTGGGTTTTAAGGACCGTAGCCTGAAGTCCCTGTCTGGATTCATTTAACACAGATATCAGAGGAAATCAGTATGGATTTGGAATTAGCATACAAAAGTGTTGCCAGTTTCAAAAAATACTCTTTCTCAGGTAACATTATGTGGCAGAGGGGTTCCAATAGGCATAAAAATCACCTCTGTCACTCTTGTGGTGTGCAGCCTTTTGCCTTGCCTCCAGTATTAACCTCTCCCTCTCTTGTGTTTAATTGAGCAGATAAGTCCTTATTTTTATTTAATTGTGGGTGTAAGATAAGTCTCCACTCCTTGGAGAGTAACAGCTTGGTATGGATCTAGGCTGCACCACTAACTGCTCAGTAAAATACATAGCAATCATGGATGTCTTTGTGGGATTCAAAAGGCATTCTCTTTTCCCTATTATTTCATGTTTAATTTGATTTTAATGGTATTTTAGTCCACTCTGAAAAACTTCCTTGCCTGCAACTTCAAGTTACCAAGGGGAAGTGAATATAGCATCATTTACATAGGTTGGGATTTGGTTCACAGCAAAAAATTACTTACTAATCTGAATTTAATGTCTGAGAGGAGGATCCGACTCCTGAGAGACTGGTGCCCTCTGGAGCTTCATGCGGGAGAGACAGACTTAGTAGCCAAGGTGCAAATTTGCCAAATGCCTCAGCATGGCACGGGAGGAGAAGGAGGGCTGGGTCTGGGTGCCTGACCGAGTCCTTGGCGAAGCTGGGGACAGTTGTCTGGATTATGATCTGTGATATCTATTCGCTGATTTTCTAAAAGGTTACCAGCTAATTTCCCACAACCCTGCAAGCCAGAATTTCTGGAAAGCAACTTTTGAACATTGAACAAGCAATAGTTGTAAATTAGTGTCTTATATTTGAAAAAAACAGGTTTTAAATTTATGAAATCAAGTTGCAAATGTTTGTATTTCTCTATTGCCTGGTCACCATGGACAGACTTACGTGAAGTTCATTAGTGCTGTGTTAAAATGTTGAGACTCTTCAATCTTGTCATTATTTTTCATGCTACTGTCACTTCAATAACTCTAGAAACTCTTTTAATTCTTAGAATTCTCATTTCTTCTTAAACTGGACTAAACTAGACTTTAAACATGACATTGTAGACTAGCAGCTGGTCTCTCTATTGGGGGACTGTAGGTGAATTCCTGCCTGTCTGCTTTGTATTTCGTTTTTGAGAATGGCATATGTTGAATTACAGGCAGTGGCCATTCAGCAGCCTGGCAGTGAAGCGAGAGCAGGCTCAGAGAAGTAGCTTGTCTATTTTGTTAGCACTATATCTGTTCTGAGGATTTCTTCTTCTGCAGGCCTATTATGGAGCTTGAAACATCATCCATAGTTTACTTCACCTGCTCTTATTTGTGCCAAAAATTCATGTTGTTTAACAGGTACTATCCATATGCTTGTAGTGGGAAAATCTGTTAGAGGGGAGAGTGGATCCTGTTTTTATAAAACTCCGTATTTTCCCCAAAGAATATTAAAATAATCAGTCTTTTATCACCTCTTTTTCAGCTACTTCACCTATTTGAACTGTGCAGGAAGATGCAGCTTCTTGTACTGGTTGGGGAACTGTAGTGTCCCAGTTCTGTTTCTAAAAGGCTCGTTCCTGATTCCACAGGAATTGGTGGCAAAACTGGGCAAGACTAGGGCTCTCAGTGTTAGTGAAGTAATGTAAGCAATATTTCACATCCTCATTCACAATACATGCAGACCACCAGGTAATGAGTTGTCAAGCTCTAAAGAGCTTGGTGGAATGGTGGAAAACTGATTTTGATGTCAGCCTGGCCTCAGGGGGAAATCTGCAATCCGATCTGGTGGTTTTGACTCAAGACTTTCACACACTGTTTATTCCATATTTACTGATAGAAAAATCAGATGTATTAAATAGAAATATGTATCTTGAACTGGTACTGGAGCATTCCTGCTTTGTATTTTTCTTCTCTTAAACATTGCCTATACCTTTTATATCTCTTCTAGCAGTTACCACTTCAAAGCTATGGCAGCATTTTAGTATCATGCTCTAGGTAGCATGATGTATGTGAAAGGATGGTCATCAGAAGTATTTCAGTAAGGCTGCCCAAGCAGTGGTGTGTGTGTGCAAGTTTATTGTAATGACAAGAATTCGGTTTAAGAGTCTAGTAAATAATTACATTTTGATTAAATCGGTGTCCTTTAATGGCAGATGCAGCTAAATTCCAGGGTATCTATTGAAATGTGAGGCTATCTCAGTTTCACAAGCAATAGCTTTTAATATGGTTTCTCCCTTGAATGATTTTACGTTCCCGTAAGCATGGTCATCCTGAAAGGGTGTCGTTTTTGAAAAGTGGGACCTAAATTCTGCTAATTAGGATTCATTATCCATCCTAGAGAAATCAAACAGAAACCTTGCCTTCTGAAATCAACAGCATGTAAACTTGAATGAAAGAAGGACGACGTGTATGTATGCCTAATATTTTCTGTGAATGTCTTTCCTTTAACTAAAGTTCTATTAGAAACCAGATTGGTAAATAAAAAAAAAAAATTAAAAAAAGAAAGAAATTCAAAATAGTTTTAATTGCCCTACAGCTATTTCCTCCTGCTTTGTATATTCTGATGATTTGTCTATATTTTTTCCTTTTCTAGTACCAGGAAATCAATTTGGAAAGCACAGAAGTTGGCAAGTCCTCTTAGGAAAAGACCCACATTACATGCAAAAAGGGGACTTCAGAATGCACTTGTACATCAGAAGAGAGGGTGCTTAAACCACGGAAAATTTACTAAAGTGCAAGTAAGTTCCTCCTGCATCAGGCAGCCCTGGTGACCTGCTCTGGAGGAGAACCTCAGGCAGCGTAGATCTGTACCTGTTGAGGTAGGCTGAGGGGCTGAGCGCAGGGTTTTGTTAGGAGTGAAATGACTGCCTTTCTGAGTTTTTTTTCCCCCTTTCTGCTCACTTTGTGGATAACAGCGAGCAGCCTGCCATCAGTTCTGCTCACGTTTGTTATTGCAGGCTCTGTGGTATTGCCAGCTTCACAAGTCACACGCTCCAAATGGCTGAGCGTGGGTTGCCTGCCTGCCTCTCCTGCCGTAGCTCTCTCCTTCCCTTCATTAATGTGAGCCCTTCGTTGAAGTCATCAAGAAGCGTATGCCCAGCTCAACAGATTTGTGTCTGTTCCTCTTAATAAACTACCTTGGTAGGCTTTAAAAAACTTTTTATGACGTGAAGCATTTTATAAAAGGACTATGTTAAGTGCACTTGAACGAGAGAGCGTAAAATCTAGGCAAAGAAGCATCAGTGCAGCAGCCACCTGAGTCAGAGGGACTGTGCTTCTCCCGACCAGTTGCTCTGTCTGTGGTATGAAATGCCTTAACCACCAACCCAAAGCCCCGACCTTAACTTACTTTGTGAAATATAAAAGTGGCAAAAAGTCCCATTGTGATGCCTCGTGTCCATATTTTGAGTGTTTGTTTGTACTGGCTGCCGTACTCCCTCAAAGGAGAGTCATGCTTTCTACGGGAATATTTTTTTTCATTTCTATAGGAAAGCTCTAGAACAAAAAGATGGGAGCGAAGGTTCCACTTTAAAGCCCTCCTGATAGTTTTACACTATGTCACGGAGAAGAGTCTTTGCTTCTTGCTGTCACCACCTGTGTTTCACTGCAGAAGTGTGTGGATGTGCCTGTGCGCCTCTGAAATGCAAGGTTATTGGGGACGCAATGTCTACAGCTCTTGGGTAATTACCACCACGATGTGGGGAGCTGGTAGAGAAGATACCAACGTTGCTTCAAATCCAGGAGTCTGCAGTGCTAGCAAAGTCAGTCACCCTTTAAATTAAGTGCAATTCTGGAGATAAACTCAGACTTTGCCCTGCGGTAGTAGGCACATATGGTGCCTCGAATGAGAGTAGACTTGGACCTAGTTAGTGAAAATAATAATTTATTTAACAATCTGTAGCACGGTTCTTTTAATACCCTTTTTAACTCTGACTTTCACATAGAAGCAGACTTCTTCTTGAAGCACCATGCTCAAAACCCTGATTATGCCAACAAATTAAAAAACAGGAAGAAAAGTGGCTGATTCATGGCTTCTTTACAAAATAAGTTTTTCTTTAAAAAGTCATTTCATGTAAAAAAGAAAAGTTTGGTATCAAGAGGTTTTTTTCTCAGAGAAGTGTTTATTTTGACTAGTTTTCTGTTTTCAAAACACCAGATGAGGAAAGTTAAGCAATTATTTCGTGTGATACAAAGCACAGTCAGAACTGCTTCTGTGAAGAGAGCGAGGTGTACTCTGCAAATATACACAGAATCACAGCACAGATTTAGTGCATCCTGTTCCTTTAGTGATGCAGCAGCTTCCATAATGTCTACTTATGCTCCCCTGCTATTTTTTCCTTAATCAGAAAACATCTGTATTAAACAACAAACAGGCAAAAAGTGTAGCCCTTTTTTTTTTTTTTTTTTACCATAGATTAATGCTCGTGCTTGGTATGAATAGGGCAATAAGGAATAGCAAATGGTTATTTCCTCAGATTTCATAGCATTAATTCTGCTGTCTCCAAGGGTCAGAGATGTACTAACACTGAATTAATTACTAGAACATAGAGGTATTTATACTGATAATATTAAACAATTGGCATTCTGGATTCTAGCAAAGGGCTGCTCTAAGAAATTCTTATTTATTGAAACCCGCGTCAAGGCAGGTAGATGACACTTTCTGGCTAATGAGAAAAGCAAATCACTGGAATGACACTGGAGCAGAAACCGTTTGAGGGAATGTTTAGCACACTAAACTACACCAGAAAGAGTTCCTTCTTCCCTCCAGTTACAGGTTTGGGGTAGGTACAGTGCTGTGGCCAGTCATATACCACCATATGTGCTTTGCCATTTGGGCTGAAATTTTTGAGGTTCTCCCATCTTTCTTTTAAAGCATCTCTCACATTCCTTAAAGCAGGCTGTTGCAAGAACACAGCTGAAGACATGAAGCAAGCAAGCTGCTCTAGGCCGCTGGTGAGCACACAGAATCACAAGTCCCAAGGTCTTCTTCTACCTGCTGGTGTGTCCTTGCTTAGAAGACAATTCTCAGATGTGTTGCTACCTGTCCCCATCTGCTGTCCCCTTTCCCCATCTTACAGAACCACAGAACATCCCAGTTTGAAAGGGACCTTGAAAGACCTTCTGGTCCAACCTTTCGTGGGAAAGGGAGCCTAGATGAGATTATCTGCCATCTTGCCCAGTCACCTTTTATTCCCCACTGACTCCTGTTTTCAGGGCTGTAGGCTATCAGTGGGCTCTTGTTTAAGACAGACTGAAAAAGTTACTGGAGCAAGTCAACAAACTCTTGAATCAGACAGGAACTCGTGTCAGGTGGAAGCAGGCTTCATCTGGAAAATTTCCAGCCTAACATCTCTCCAACATTTCGTCATGGCTTTGGTTAGCAGTGCAGCAGCTAGCCAAGTCTATGTATTATTTTCTAAACCCCTGTGGAGGTATGTAAGATAAATAAATTTGGCTGAACAGAGACAAGGTAGCCATCCCCTACATGCTAATGTTTATTCTCTAAACTGCACATCCTCATGCTCATGGTTGGTTTGTCACTGAAGAAGTCTGACCTTAGACCAGTCAATAAATCATTCACAAGCTGGCCCAACCTCCCTGTTTTGTCTTAAAAAATATCCATTGGGTAAATGTTTAAAAAGACATCTATGGTTTACCATCATAAAGCACTGGACACAGTATCAGCAGTAGTTGTAATTTATTTCTCTTATAAAACCAAGGTCTGTTTGCAGAGTTTTCTTGTGTAGCTTGCAAACTACTGCAACAGGACGAGGTAGCCAAGAGAAGTTCCCTTTACTGCACACCCTGAAACATCACATAAAGTCCCTTTTGTCACACAGTTCCTGGTGGAGGAGTAAGATCTCTGTACACATCTGACATCTTTCCAAACCCCTTGCCCACCACCCCAAGGCCAGCATGGAAAGACTGGCTGACAGTTCTGAGGTTTTTTTTCCCATCTCTGCTTTAGACATGTTCCCTCTCACTGATAAACCCATCACCTTTCACTCTTATCTTTAAAATCCTTCCCAGCAATACTTGTAGTGGGAGAGTTGTATGCCACTAAATGCCTGTCAACTATTATGTGTGACAAGTGGTGCCCCTCAAAGGTCCATGCTGGGACCGATATTGTTTAACATTTTTATCAATGATATAGACAGAGGGATTAAATGCACCGTCAGCGAGTTTGCAGATGACACCAAGCTGTGTGGTGGTGTCGAGGGACCTGCACAGGCTGGAGAGGTGGGCCCAGGTGAACCTCATGAGGTTCAACAAGAGCAAGTGCAGGGTTCTGCACCTGGGCCATAACAATCCTTGGTATCAGTACAGACTGGGCAACAAGGTGTCAGAAAGCAGCCCTGAGGAAAGGGATTTGGGGCTGCTGATGGACGAGAAGCTGGCCATGAGCAGGCAGTGGGCACTTGCAGCCCAGAAGGCCAAGCCCATCCTGGGCTGCATCCAAAGAAGTGTTGCCAGCAGGTCCAGAGAAGGGATTCTGCCACTTTCCTCTGCTCTGGT
>JAOQGH010000012.1:55115467-55133669 GCA_025769975.1 Gallinago jamesoni
GACATTCAAGGGGAGGCTCAAGGAGGCCCTGGGCAACCTGGTCTAGTTGAGGGTGTCCCTGCTGACTGCGGGGGGGTTGGACTAGATGGCCTTTGGAGGTCCCTTCCAGCCTGGACAAATCTATGATTCTATATTTGCAGCTGGTTTTTATCTCTGCTTAGTACTCAGTGACTGAAAGCAAAAGTTTGGGTTCTGCCGCCTGCAGCATTATTTTCTAATTTGTTTGTGTTTGTTCCAAAACTGCAGCACCGTCTGGCAAAGAGAGTCTGAAAATTAGGCAGCTGCATCTCATTCCATTAAGCATCCTCAGTCTCTTTTTCTTGGTTCAGATTTTCCCAAGAGACAACAATATGAAAATAGATGTCTAGCAAAAGCCAGCTTCTACTTTCCTTAGGGCCACAAGATGTCGGAATTAACCCTCAGCCATCCCTTTTCTTCGTGCTTTCGAGGCATGTATACAAGGCCACTGGTAGCCTCCAAAGAAGGACACCAAAAGAGTGACATTATTAAAGCCTCTAGTGGTTTTAGTCTCTTGGAGTTTTAAAGGTCCATCTCAACAAGGGCAACAGGTCAGCACTTAGAGATTTCAGCTATTAGCACTGGTTATTAGAGAATCTTATTTTCATTGGACCAGCATCTCAGAGACAGAGAAAAAACGCTTCGGTATTTGAGTACCTGAGATATTGCACTCGCCCCATTGCAGCTCCTGCATTGTGTCTGATCTTTTGAAGCTCCAACTGCTTAAGATTTGGGGTGAAAGTCACTTGAATAAAGAAGGCTAAGACATCCCTTGATTCCCATTAACTCGTTGATGCACAGGGAACTGGCTTTCCACAAATCTGCTTTGCGTGATTGATCTCATTTGCACCCCAGTAAGGAGGATCTTTCCTTTTGCTCTGCTCCCCAGTGGATCGAGACCCATGAGTGGGGCTGGGCAGTTGCAGAACCAAACCATGCCTTGAGCAGCTCCGAGTCCAGAGTTCCTCTGATACATGATTTGGCACAACATTCCTGAAAGGTTTCAGCTCCTCAACAACCCTGCTCCTCCATCCGACTAGTGCTAATTAACAGAAGCCTGTTGGAAATGACCCATCCCACTTAATCCTACATGTGGGTGCCAACCTGAGCTAAGAGCACTTCGTTTCATGGGGATTAAGTAGATCCACCCTCACCCCTCCCGCCTCTACGGGCTGTGCTCAGTCTGAAGCTTCTTACTGACATATATAAATAGAGATATAGAGATAAATAGATATTTTTATGGAGATGTTTTATAAGTGGCCTTTACTTTGTGCATGGTAATTATTGCCAAACTCTTCTGATTTAGGAGCTACAGAGTGGCTGGTTCTGCAGTCTTTAGAAAGCAGCCGGCTGTCTCTGTTGCAAGGGGGACTTGGGGTGCAGGCTTGGATTTTGATTTTTATTATTCAGCTATAATTTGCATGGTTTGGATTTGGGTTTTGTCTTGGTGTCTTAGCATCTATTTTTTTTTTTTTTTTATTTCCTCATTGGTTCTCTGTCAGGGACACATTGGGCTCATGCAGGAACTTATTTCTCAGTCTTTGAGAGATGGATTGAAGCCATCGGTGCCATATTAACACTTCAGAAACACCTGCCTTGCACAGCCCATGGTGTTGATCCGTGTGAGAGCCTCAAAACACAGCTTCTTTAGCAAGCTGTTGGGGCTTTCACAGTTTAGTGAGGTGCTCCTGTATCTCTGGCTTTGCTTGGCAAGATCGTAAACCAGCAACAGCTGGGCTACGGGTGTAGCCTCGTGAACAGGAAAAGGGGTCAGCGGAGACTAGGATACAAATGAGGATTTGGAAGTAGATTCATAAACACAGCAGTAGCAAAAGACTGTCAAAATTGCTGCTGAGGTAGGTCATTTTACTTCCTCTTTTCTTTTACTCCTTTTTCTTTACGTATTCCGTTCGTATGCCACGTCTGAGTAACGCATCTCTACCAGCCAGCCAGCTCTCATTAACCTGGGCTCTTGGTTTGAGGCAGAAATGCTTTCCTATCAGTCTCGTTCCTGCTGCTGTGGAGAGGTCCATAGCCAGGAAAGGACCAGGGCCACGAGCTACCAGGAAAGCAAAGCCAGCCTCTCGCCCTGTCCCTCCAGATCAGGTTGAAAGCCAATCCCAGGGTTATGTGCCTACAAAGCTGGCCCAGTTTCCTGGCAGGTGAACCAAGACCTTGTCTGTTTGCAGTTATTCCAGTCCACAGGTTTCTTTCTTGAGCACAATTTTCCCATGGGAAGCATAACCAGGATGTGACGGTTACCCTATTTAAACAAAAATGTGTATATTTAAAAAAAAAAAAAAAATCCTAATCTGAAAGTATAGTGTATCTGAGATTCCTCTGTTACAGACATTTAGTCTACAGATTTATGGCTACATTTGCTATGTTATGCTTGAATAAACATATAATTCATTGAAATACACAAGACTGATAAAAGTAATACAATCTCTTTAAGGAGAATAAACTGTTTGTAAATTTATAAAGAGTATAATCTGTTAGGCCTTATTTGAAGTATGTACTGTGGTTTGGTAAAAGTACAACATTAAAAGAGCCTTGCCAGATGAGGACTGGTTGGGTGCTTTTTGTGTGTGTTTGTGTACAAATGCTTTTGAATATTTGAAATCTTCATTTAACACACAAAAAAAAGCTCTACAGGCTGGGTGTATGAAAGCCTGAGATAACGTGCAAAGTGCTCTTCAGATTTCTGTGCACAATGGCTCCAGGGAGGGAACAGGTGAATCTGTTTTTCTGAATAATTTGGATCCAATTTTTTTTTGGAAGCAAAAGTGGCTGGTAATGCCACTGACCGGCTGGAGATTTTTTAAGAGGATTTGATAAAATTAAATAGTAGTCAGAATTCAGACTAATGCTGCCCCTGCACATCCAACTGGTGTTTATTTAATGGGAGAAAGATCTAAGGAGGCTTTCAGACCCTTCCGGAGCAGGAGCTGCAGTCGCGTGGCTCTTTCCGCACACCCACCAGTCTTGTTCGGGCAGAGTGTGTCCATCCCTCCCCAAGAGACACCACGTGTGTTTGAATAATGGCTGGTGTTGCTCGTGAGACTGCTCCTTAGGGGAACAGGCATCCTAGAGGCTGCTCCTCCTGCAGGCACCCTCCTGCCTGGCCCCCAGGCAGACCTGGGGGAGCTTTGTGGTGCGTGGTGGTCCAGGATCCCTGCTCCTCCTGCCAGCTCTCCCTCTGTGCGCAGCCCCGTGGGTACCGACGATGCGCCGGTGCTGCTGGTGGGACAGAAAACCACGTTCCTCTACACATTAAGTGCTGGGTGCTGGCACCGATGCCGTGGCCTGCTGCCTCCTTCTGCAAGGATTTGGGGTTTCCTTATGTGAGACCTCTCCTGGCTCCTTACTGCAGGCAACTCTTCCTCCCCCGGCCACTTTGTGAGCCCTTCCCTGCAACCCAGCAAGAGAAAAAAAGGTCTCTCTGGGGATTTAAGGGGACAGTCCTCTGGTTTATTAATTGGATCTCAGGAGCTGCCTTTGGCCTCCGAGTGCTGTAGCCCAGGGTAGGTCAGACCAGTGTTTTTTGGTGCCCAACAGCAGATGCCCAGGGATGACAATGACGAGTTAAAGTCCACAGCCCGGGATACTTGTCATCTTTCCTCAGAAGAGTCTCTCAGCTGCCAACTGGGTGCAGCTTAAAGACTTTCTGGGCCAGAGGTGGTTTTATTTGTTTAGTCATCTCTTTCATCCCTACTCACCAGGTACTCCTGCAGAACAAGTGGGATCTCCTCACAACTCCAGTCATTTCAAAACAGCCAATTGCTGTGCTACTTAATTAAACAAACACACAAACAAAGTAGCAACTGAGCAAGAAGGGGAGTTTCTGTCTTTGTCCCTGCTTGCTTATGAGACCACCTCAGCATGTCTTAAAGCAGAGATGCACAAGAAGTGTTTCCAACCTGATTTGTGCTCTGCGCAGTCCCAGCAACAGCCCTGCCCGTGCCGATGGACACCTCTGCCTCTCCTAACGCCACGCTGAGAAGAAGCTGCACAGTCCCAACACCCTGACAGATCTGCAGCCCGGTGCGAGCTGACTTCTGACGGATACCTCCCGACACCATCTAACAAGGTTCGTAGCCTGATCCCATGGGGTGTGTGTACTACAGGATCGTTTTTCGTCTGTGACTTCCTCACCTACCAGTGCCCAGGGACAGTCATGTTTCCCGTGTGGGAGACACTTGGCTTTTGGGAGGGGACTGCTGTCACCCCCCGGCTGGAGGCAGCCCCCCCCCAGCATGGCTGCCCAGCCCCAACAGTTTCAGGGATGGCAGAAAGAAAGATTTTTTTTTTTTCCCCTAAGGCCCTGAAAGATGCTTTGTCAAGTTTGCTGGAGCCCACGAGGGCTTGGAAAGTTGTTGAACTGAGGACAGGGATGAAAGAAAGGGTCTGAGCTAGGAAGGTGATGCAGGTGGGAATGATCTGCCTTACCTGTGTTCTGAACCCCCCATCAAAGCTGAGAGGTTGTTGTGTTTTGCTTCGCTTTGCTTTCAGAAGGTCCCTTGTGCTAGTTGGGTTCTAAATGAAATCTCACCCTGTGGTTGAACAGCACCTTTGGCATTTTGACTCCAAGGAAGAACTATGGGCAGAGTCCTGCTCCTGCTCCCATATAAACCAAGAAAAGCCATAGGTGCCTGACCTCTCCAAATCTCTCCATTCCCATTTACCTTGAATTACTCCTGTGGTGTTTCATGTATTCCTGCAGAAAGCCCTTCCCAGGGGAGGGTTTTACCTCACCTTGGCGATGAGCCTTGTCTGAATGTCTCAAGTGTGGGAGTACACCGCAGGGGTTCGTGGCTGGCAGAGCTCCTGGCAGAGCTGCTCTCCTGATAGACTCAAAAGGCACTGGAGGAGAGCGAAAGACAGCAACTCTTACAGCTTCAGGTCTCCCGACAGTCTTAGTGCTACTCCTTTGTGCCACACGTGGCTTTTTGTATGTCTCAAGTTTGTTAGTGTCCTTGAAGGCCCTGAAGGTCTTGAAGAGTTTCAGTCACTTCTCTCCCTTCCAAGAAGCTGGGAAGTTCATTGATGCTGAAAACGCATCCTTGTGGTGATGCTCATCTCATGAGGCCAGCTCTTTCTGACACCTTTTCCCCTCCAGTGTGAGGACCCCTGGAACCTTCACCAGCTGGGAAAAGGGTCTGCACCCTTTTGTCATTGATAGTTTGGTCACTAAGATGAGGCAAAGAACTGCATAGATAGGGTGATTTCAAATTTCTAAGTATCTCAGCAGGGTATGGTGAAGGGAACAGTAGAAGTTGGTCTTGGAGGTCCTTTTCAACCACGATGATTCTGTGGCATTCTGTGAAGCTGCTTGACTGGATGTATAGGGGCTGTGGTAAAGATGCATTTTACATCCTACCGAACACTAAGCCTCAGAAGTCAATGAGACAGGATTTCCCTTTGCAGAGTTGTGCTGGATAAACCTGTTAAGCTCTAAATCCTCCAGTTGTTTCATGAGGGGTGCCGTAGGCAGGTCAGAGTTACCGGCTTCTCTCCGTTTCCAGATGTCTGCGTATGTTTATTTAGCTGGATAAGAAATGAATTGAAAGGGCTACTTTTGTGTGTGACCGACTTTCCTTCTAATGCTGGGGAAAATTGCAGTTTCAGAAGACTCTGAATTTGTGAAAATATTTACTTTATAGCCAGCCAGGCTCTGTGAGGTTCAAGGTTAGTGTTTTCAAACCTTGCCAGGCGCAGGGATGAGGAGGAGCAAGGCCTGGGCACTTGACCTAGGCTGGCCAACAGGAATATTTCATACCATGAATGTCACATTCAATATCAATTAGAAAACTTTGCTGCGTAGCTCTCTCTGCCTTGATGGCAGCGGGCCCAGAGAACTCCTTGCCCCCGTGGCGGAGCCGTGAGGCCTTCCCTTCCTCCTGAAGCCATTGCGCCGGCAGTGTCCGCCATTTGCTGTCCCTGCTGGGAGCGCACAGCTTCCTGCTGAGAGAATGGGCTGGGTATAATTCTTGCACATCTTATATCAGTATCAGGATTAGTACTGGTTCTTTAGTATTATTGCTAATTTTTTAGTCTTAGTCCATTAAATCTATTTATAGTTCAACCCTTATGTTTCTTTGTGTTCCCTGATTCCCCTTTCCGGGTGGGGAGGGGGTCCTTGGGTGATAGAATAATAGTCTAAATGACAATAGATTGCTATGAGTTCTCTCAAACTATAACATCATGACCTGGACACGGGGCGTAAAGTGGTCCGAGATGGACCATCAGGCACGAACTCACAGTTCCCAGCATGGCAGAAGCATCACGGCATCTTTAAATGGGGCCGACCCTGCAGGCAGGGAACCAAATGGGACCAAATAGGCCAAAACCTTGCTGACGCCTGCTGCAGCCCGGGGGGGGAGGGCTTGCAGATGTGCAGTGACAGTTGTGAAGAGCAAAAGGAGTGTGAACAGATGTGCCCAGCACCTGCAAGCCGTGCCCCGGCCACAGCCACGCTCCCTCCTCCACCCATTTCTAACCGTGCCTCGGTGGGGCTGGCAGCTCTCCACAGTGTCACAGCGGAGACCAAATTACCTAAGGGAAAAGGATTGGGTAACAAATTATGAATTATTTGATTCTACACCAAGAACACCCATCATTTTTCTGCATCAGGTAAGAGTGAGTCTTGCCTGGGAACCACAAATCAGGTGACACCATTTGGTTTTGGTCGTGGGGGCATTGCAGCCCTACCTTCTTTTACACTTCTAATCTACTCTTTCGAAATTATTAAATGCTTACAATTTCCCATAATTTTGTATGGTTTTGTCCCTCGCCCTAGGAGAGGATTCTGTGAAGGCCCATTACTGCTTCCTTTTCCATCCAGACTGAACTGCTTTTAGGGCCTTTCATCCCCAGGTGCACCAAGGAGACAGGGGCAGGAACTTGAGGGAGAAGAAGGTGGAAAAGCAGCATGATGTTCTGGTGGCCTGGAGCAACCCTGATTAACCGTGGTGAGGTGGAGGAGTGAGGGATGGGCAGCACGGAGGACAGAAGAGTGGCAGTCACCACGGGCAGCTGGTGGCCAGAGGTGAGGTGGAGACGGAAGGCCAGGTGAAGCCACAGACCCCTGAAGATGTGAGCAGCCTCTAATTCCTAAGGGCAGCAGGAATGGGAGAACAGGATGGCAACTGCTCTTGCATCGTGTCAGGTGTCAGGTATTGCCCAGTTTAAGGAAGACCAACAAAAGAGTTTGAAAAGGGACATGGAGGATAAAACAGAAATGCCAAAATAGGAGCTTTTGGGTGCCACTGGACACCACGTACCCTCCAAGTGGCAGTATTTCTAGTGCTAATGTGAGATATTGTCACTAGGGACTCAGCCTCAATAAACTTCCATTTGTACTTTCATATGCTACAGAGGATGTCCTTGAGGTTTATGGTGGTACAACAGAGGCATTTTGGACTTCTGTCA
The DNA here is from genome assembly GCA_025769975.1 of Gallinago jamesoni. Lineage (NCBI taxonomy): Eukaryota > Metazoa > Chordata > Aves > Charadriiformes > Scolopacidae > Gallinago > Gallinago jamesoni. Next base: position 55,122,917 of record JAOQGH010000012.1, read on the forward strand.
GGAATTGCATTTTGTTACTGGAAGCTTAAGATAAATTTGGGGATTAAATATTTTAATTAAAGCTGGGTTGTTTTTTTTAAAAAAAATCTTAATTGAAAATAAATTTTAGAAGCTTCCAGTAACCAAATAACCATCAGAAATGAATATGCTAACAGCAACTATTGTCTTTTGTGGACTGACTACGATCTAGGACAAAGCCCCCTTCCATCTCCTACAAGAGTTGGAAAGAAGAAAAGAGGGAAATCCTGGCATATAAAACATACTGGCCAACTTCTGTTTTCAGTTGGTTTACCTCTCTGTAAATTCAGAGATTAGAATTAAAAGCAGTGGATTCAAACTGCCAGCAGAGTGTTGAAGCATACTCTTTGCTTCCAAACAAGCACCATGAATCATTTTCTTCCAGAATATTTCCTGCTGTTCAACAGAACACACGATTCTGAGCGTTTGCAACCATAAGTCCCCAGCTCTGGTGCAAGTGAAAAGAGATGCAGAATTAGTTATTCTATGAAGTCAGGTGACAATCTCTGCCTCCCCAGCGAAGGCACGGTGTGGCTCCATCCTGGTGTCACAGCTGCAATCTGATGTGCGTAGGAGATTTGCTGTGGTGTCAGATGATGGGATCAACAAGCTGTTGGTTTTCCTTAACCCTGTCACACAAACGTTCAATCACTGCATCGCTGTGCAGCAGTTCCTGGAGAAGTTCCACAGCTTCAACTACAGAAGAAAATTAACCGGGCTGGCCAACCGCTCTCTGGATTAACTAGTAGCTGTCACAGCCCATTGTCGAAGCATCTCAGCGTGGCAAGGACCTCAGCAGAGTCAAGTCAGGAGATCCTAGAGGTGGAGATGACAGGCCTTCCAGCTTACTGTGAATCCAGAAAAGCTCCTTGAGAGAGAATTTCACAAATGAAAATAAAATTAAAAAAAAAACAAACCAAACAAAACAAAACAAAAAAAAACCCCAAACAACTAAAACAACCAGCGTACCAAAACCCAACAGACCCAGGCAAAAGCAGCACGTAGTTTCCTTTTCCAGCTGTGGTGTGATTTCTAACAAACACAGAGCTCCTGTACGAGCACCAAGAGTAAGGGCTGAACTTTGGAGTTTCCCTGGACCTGAGCAAAATAAAGCAGACCAGCAAGGTCTCCATGGAGGCCACTGGAGAGGCCAGAGAAGGAAGATAAAATGAGAAATGGGAAAGCAGAGACCAAGCAGAAGGACAGGCCTGGTGCAGACAGTCTTTGTGTTAGTTTGTGCTTTCCTGCTTTAAAAAAGGGTAGGATAGAATTTATCATCCCAACCCATTATTGTACTGGCAATATGTTGGGGAGAAGCTGTGAGAAAGGCTGGTTCTCACATTGGCACTGGATGTTGATCTGTATGGGTCATTTAGCAGTCTTGGAAGGTGCTGTTGGGAGACAAGATGGGGAGAGTAGGCATCTATTTACACTAGAGTGTTAAAAGCAGGGATGGGAACATTGGAAATAACACAGGGGAATCACAAAATCCTGGAAACTCTAGATTAGGTTTTGTCCTCACTCTCTGTTCCTTAGCTTTGCTTTTTTTTTTTTTTTCCAATGGTGCCTAAAGTGAAATTTCATATAAACAGAAATTCCTGTTTTATATATTTTGCTGAGGATCAAGTATTTGTGTGTGTGTACATGTGCCTGTTTCTATGAATATAAAAATTACTTAGAGCAAGTTAATCTAAAGAGTGCCATCTACTGCTCATAAGAGCAGGTCGCATGTGTGAGCACAGCAAAGTTGGGGGGCACTGGATGTGGGATCCTGCATGAAGATAGTTTTATGATACGTGGATTTCAGGTATCTCAGAACGTTAGATCTTTCTTAGAACTAGTCCAAAGCTAAGAGCCTGGCCGCGGGGACCAGCAGTCCCAGCAGCACCACAGTTCTCCTCTCAACAGGAGAACAGCCGACAGTCTGATTCAATCCCTAGAAAACCTAGTGAGCATCCAGATCAAAGTTTATTGACTTGAGCAATACTCAAGACATTGTGTGTGTGTCCCAAAACCCCTTGTGTGTGCAGTAATCTTCTCCAAAGAGCCTTTTCTGTGCAAGGAGCATCTGGTTGGGCAGCCAGAAGGAGCGTAGGAAGCGGTACCCCAGCGGAGCTATTACCCAGCACTAGCACTCGCTGTCGTGAATAGCCAGGAGCTAGAGCCAGCCTGATTTTTTTCACAGATTCTGAACAAATGAGGTGAGATGTGGGAACTGCCCCATCCACCTCAATAGATGTTAATTCAGGAGTTAATAGTATTTCAGAGACTACATTCCTTATCGCGGAACGGCAGAAAAGAAACCTTCTTAGAGTAAGACAGCATTTGGCATTCCAAAAGTTTTCCAAGTAAACAGGCTTCATTCAGAAGAGCATTTCCTTGAGAAGGCTCTGTTTCCAGTAAATGTTTCGAGCTTTTGTAGCTGAAAATCGCTGAAGAAAAAAGGTAACAAAAGCCCACAGCCATCTGCACAGGAACACAGAACCTCACCAGAGTCAGCGTCACGCTAATGAAAATTTCTCTGCAGGGCAGGTCGCTCTGGGCCTGGAACATGGGAAGTGGAGCTTCTCCAGCCCTAGGGACTCTAGCAGGGCACCATGAGGAAGGCCCTGGAGATGGGCTCAGAGATCACAGGGGAAACACCAGCGTCTCTGCTGAGTGGGACGCTCTCCTGCGCTGCTGGAGGAAGGCGTAGGAGGAGTGCCAGCAAGTGGCAAGACGCTCCTTCACCTTTCTTCTTGGCTTCTTACTTCAGTTCCCAGCACATATATTCAGCACCTCACCATGGCAAGGCCACAGGCCATGAGGATTAGCTGCTGTACCCCAAGAAGACATGGTGTATATGTTTTGGACGATGCGGTGGGCACTAAGTTGTTTGTTTATTACCTCTGCTGGCTGGCCAGCCACCGGGGCGCGCATCCTTTGGAGCACATCAGTAATGGTCCTGTGGGAAAGGAGCAAATGTAAAGTCAGGTAGGAAGGGGCACCCAAGCAGGTCGAGCGGTTGGTTTCAGTCAAACGGTTGCCTGAAGTGACATGCCAGCTAAAGAGATAAAAGAGCTTCAGCCCTCTGCAACTAGCAGTCCAGGCAGCAGAGGATGGGATGGAGATAAGTACAGGAGGAAAGTGCAGCAGGGCTGGAACACTGGCCTAAATACAAGCTACAGTTTTCCTGTAAAATAAAGCACTTCAGCATTTCAGGAACACTAAAGCTCCTCGAGCCTGCTTGGTCAAGGACTAGGTGGCACTGTGTACCCAAAATATGGGACGTATCGTATCTTTTTCAGCAATCCAAAAGGCTCTTTTCAGTTGTAAAATACTTATGTTAAATAGTACACCCATCACTTTGAGCTTCTTCCATTGCGTAGGACATCAAAACAGTCCAATCTGAGCTACTTTCCTGCCAATTGCCACATTAGATTTTTCTGAGAGTCCAGGGAGTTACGTTATGTTCTGCGTTAAGGGGATGAGTTCTGTTGCTCTAGAAAGCTAAATGAAAAGGAAAGTACATGAAAAGTAAAAATGTCCGAGGCATTTGATATGGATTAGTGCAAGTGGAATATGGAGACTCAAGACTTTCGGGGGCCTGTGGGAAACCAAGCATTCCCAGCAAGGGGCAACCAGCAACAGCATGATGGGAAATATTCTCTCCCTCCATCAACGAAGGTTTCTGAAACCATCAATTCACAAAAGAACACCTTTTCTCGGTTGATTTCTGCTACTTCCAGCCCAGCTGTCACCTTCCCTTGCAGAAGGGAATGATATTTGCAGCGTGGCCTCAGCCCCCACCCTGCTCCCACCTCCAGCACAGGGAAGTCTGAGTTTCAAATCCTTCTCACCGAACAACAAAATATGCTGATTATCTTTCTCTTCATAGAAAGAGATACCTTCCTATCTCTTTTATGTCCATCTTTTCTCTCCACACCTTTGTCTCCCCAGAAACTTGGGCAAAACTAAACAGGAGGCAAGCAAGTCCCCGCATAATCTGGTGGCCACAGAAAGGAGAGGTTATGATGTGCTTGGCTTGCGTGGTACCACCACGCTGCGGTCTGGGTTCAGCTTTCAGTGCCCCTCAGCTTGCCCTTGGAAGATGGCAGAGGGAAGCAGCCACGGAATGGGAGAGCCACGGCAGGGACTGGTGAGACCCAGCGGAGCGTTATTGAACGAAGCCATGTGGAAACGCGCCAACAGCTTCCCTGTGTCATGGGATTTCTCAAGGGACTGGTTGGACTGGTTGCAATGGCTGCTTTACATAAGCAGGGTGGTGAGAACCGATGATGGTAACGCCGAAAAATTTGTCCCAAAGTGTAGATTTCTCCTTGTGTTTGACCATGTAAAATGATTCCCTTTTCAGTAACCGTTCCGCTCCTGCAGCACGTTCAAGCATCTGCTGCTTTTAACGGCAAAGTTAAGCTACACAGCAACTTTCTCCTGTGGCTCCTCAGAAAAAAATTGCAAGCAATTGCCCAAGTACAGGTTCAGGCAGGGTGTGTGCAAACCTGACACGGAGAGCAAAGGCGTTTGGGCAGAGCTGAGATCTCAGCCTGGTCTGGAGCACGGCTGTTAACAACAAAAAGCACGGTAAGAATGCAGCCGGTGTCCTCGGCTAAGTATACAGGGCTGAGAGTTAACACATCCTTACACATGGCAAAGGGTAAATGCACATCAGCCTCCATAAAAGCATGGTAATACTCTAATAACTATGATAATTGAGTAATTTTAGAGTGTATCAAAGCTTTATAGACATCCCAAACTTACAGGTTGGGTGACAGGTAGCATCGCCACTGGCAAGCTGACCTGGGACTCAGGGGGACACACACAGACAAGATTAAAATCAAAGCCCACATCTGTACAGATAGCTTTTTCTTTTTAACCTGTAACGTAGTCAACCTGCAATACTAAATTTCCAAAGTCTGTAATTTGTTTCAAATTCTATAAGTTTAGACTATATTTGTGCAAAGCTCATGAGAGATTGTTGCCATCTCATGAATGAAATATTTTGCTGTGCTGTCTGTAATAGACATACTGTTCATAGACTGAAAGCAGTCGAAGAATGAATTATTGAGTGGTGACCATGAATGAAGGACCTCTTTGTGATTTATCATACGATAATTGAGAAACTGTAGCTCCTGTTAAATTCAATTATTTCCCCTGCAGCTTTTAACTAAGAATGGTTTTAAGGGCGCTGAACTTCTCTTACATTCCAATTACTTTCCCTTTGCCATGGAAAAATTAAGAGAATGTAGAGGCTGGATGTTAAGTGCAAGTTGGGGTTAAAAAACAACAATTTAAAAAACATTAAAAGTAAGCAGTGGCAACTACAAATGGACGGCTAATAAGCTGAAGAAGAAATACTTGGTTTAGCTCTCATGTATGCACCTGATCATCCTTGAGCACTTTTAACTGTCTCTTGGTGGGTTTTCTTTTTCTGGTTATACCACTAATACAGACAGGTGAGAGGAGCATTGAAGTTTAATTGCAAGTATTTTTTTAATTAATGCCGAAAGCATGAGCAACAGAAATTTTCCTGCTGTTGTGCATTACAAAAGCACAGCTGAATTCCTGCTTATTGTTCCGAAAAATCTGAGCAGTCATTATTGAAACGTGGAAGCATTGTTAGGAAAACATGGATTTGGACAGGACAGGTATGTCCACTGGGTAAATCAGGACCAATTCTGTAATTTAAAAGTTTTTCAACATATATATTGATTATATATAGCATATTATGTATTATATTATGTATTGAATTATAGATAATATGATACAATATAATATAAATCATGTTATGCAATACATCACATATTATAGATCATTATATTCTATAATATACATAATATGCGACCTAATATATATTATATAATAAATAGTTCTTTTAGTGTATACAAATTCATTATCTCCTATTATTTCCTTAACAGTTGTCTAGATTAGAAATGTTCATAAATGTATAGGATGTACTTATTTTTCATGATGCTTCCTGCAAAACACCCCTTCTTTTACTGTGCCAGCCTTTCGGAGAAGTCAAGTGCTTTTCTGTTTTGGCTGAATTGACTTCAGGAAAGGCACAGGAACTGCACGCACTGTCACCACGGACACAGTAGGAGCCTTCACACAAAGCTTGTCCCCTCTATATTTTAATGTGGGAATGGAGTGTGAGCGAGAGGAAAATAAAAGCTTTTGAAGACAAGATCTAAAGCACAAAAGTAACTTGCTTTCTGCCTTTCAGGAATTGCCAGGAGAGTGTGTCCTGGTTGCACCAACTGGCTGGGAGTGCTCTGTTCTGCTCTGTAAAGGTAACTTCCCAGTAAATTCTTCCTCTAGGGCTGAAAATATGGGCTGGTGTAGAAGGAACCAGGCAGTTGTTAGTGCTCAAACAAGGCGAAGACATTTCAGAAAAGGTTGTGGACAATGTGCATCCTTTCTGAGGTCTTCTATCTAAACTTGATGTAGGAGGGATGAGAGAAGCCCCTGGGCAAACACCGTGGGATTTAAGCCACAACCTGGTGGCTATCTGTCTGATGTGAGGTAGGCTTCACAAGTCACATTGGCCGGTGGTTGATGAAGAGGAGCTACTGAAAAGCAACCAAGCAGCCGTGCAGTGATGTTGCAGAAGGGTTGTGAGTTGATACAGGACGCACTCACGGCACTCGGACAACTCCGAGCCACCACACAGCGTCCTTAAATCCCATCGACACCCAAGCTGCAGGCCATGAGGCTCTCTCCTCAGTTTGGCTTCAGCTCCTAAATTGTACGGCCGCTCATACCGTAACGTCACGGAGTTGCTCGGCAGCATATTGGGGCCAAAATGCCATCAGAAGCCGGAGGGCCGTGCGTGCTGCTTGCAGGAGGGGGGGGATGCTGAGGTTGCCGAGACACAGCAGGTCCTGCCAGCTCAGCAGGGCTGGGAGAGGCACCGCACACCATATGGATAGTCCCCAGTTAAGGGGTGAAATGGGAAGGTGGGTAAGATGCTCTCTGGCTGCCGATGTCCCAGCGACAGGGAGTTGGGAGAGGGCAGGGCGTGCGGTGGGGGAGGTCAAAGAAAAACCCACCACAACTCTGCCGTGGGAGCAAAGCAGAGTATTTCTCTCTGTTTCCCTTCCGTACGGTGACTTAAGTATTTTGTCTAAAACTAAAAGGATCTCTCTCTGTAAATGCTTATAGATGTGTATAGACTGTGTGCTCGTGTGTGCATATACATACAGAGCACGCCCGTGTGTATACCTATGGGAACGTTTTGGCGTATGCGCACGTGCACATATAAAAATACATGTATACACAATTCGGACAAAGAATGGACAATTTCAGGCAACTACTTAGAAGCAGCTGATCTCCTAACCAAAAGCGATGGGCCATCTTCACCAGCAACGCAAAAACGATTTTGTGGGACAGCCATATTCCCATTACAGACCATCAAAACCAGCTCTCGCCCTGACAGAAGCTACAATGCAAGCACGTCGGGCCAAGTTTGAAAAGATTACCCTTGCACTTTTTGTTTTCTTCGCACCGTTGAGTTTTCCTTTTAAAGGTGTCAGGAACATTTTAAGTAAGCACTCTGCATGAGTGCCGTGGCTTCATTGAAACCAGACTAGGCTTTAAGGAGCTGCTGATCCAATCTGTTTCTCATTACAGGGCCAGCCACGCACTGAGCAGGGTCCTGGGCTAAGGTACTTGTAGGCATTTTTGCTCTGCAGGCAGCTATAAACAGCAGTTAAGCACAGCGTGGAGTGAAGAAGTGACAATGAGGTGCCAACACAAGCGAGAGACAAAATCCCTCTGATGTCTCACCCAGCCCTGGGTTCCTCCCAGGGAAGCTCCCCGTGGGTTTGGGGAAGCTGTTTACTTCTCCCAGACTAACCAAATCACATATTTTGCAAGCAGAGCCTATTGGAAATCCTCTAGGTCGTGTCAGGGAAGCTGGGAAAGGTGGAAGAGGGTTGCAGCATGGCCCATGGCTTGGATTTTCTGCTCGTCCCCTGCAGCACACGATGAGCTGGCAATACCTGGCACTGCTGCAGCTTCATTCTGAAGGCAAATACTCGCTGTGCAGAGCACTTGCAGGAGCAGCAGAAGTTCTTGCTGCCTGTTGCCAGAGCAAAGCATCAGCCAAAGGCGAGGAAAGGCTTCATTAGTCCTTTTATCATAGAAGAAATTTAATAATGTACTTCCAGAATATCCCCCTGCAATAATTAATAATAATAATAATAATAAATATATCTCATTTTACTCTGTACTTACCTAACGTGGTAAGTACTTGGGTACACAGAGGGAATTAAACCACGAATTCTCCTACTTTCCCCTATGGAAATGCATATTGCAGAATACAGATATATTATTTACATCTGATTGACAGCTTGCTGGGAAGAGCAAGAGCTGGGAATCAGCCCATGTTTGCCTTTCGCTGCTGATTGTCTTCCTGTTCTGTTTTCTTCTATTCCTTTGGGACAAAGGGACTGAAAAGTCCTTTGAAAAAAATGGTTACGGATAAATGCATGTGTGCACATCCATGACTCTGTGTGTAAAATACCCTAGTCTTGTCCTGCAATGGCAGCAATCGAGTCAGTTAAATAGAAAATGAAAATTTCTGGCTTGTGAGAGATCAGTTTAACAAAGATTAACTTGTAGTGCCTCCTCACAGTGTTAGTTCCTGACTAAAAATAGTTTCATTTTGAAACTCAGAGCCATACATAACTGTACGTCAGAGAAATAAGGTGCTAGAATGTATGTTCATGACCTAAATATATCTCTATGTGTACTTTCTTCATTTGGACAACAGCAGCTCTTCTGGAAATTTCTGGAGCAGGGTGTACTCTGCTGGTAAGCGAAACCCAGTAGTCTTCTGCTACTGAAAATAAATCAGTTGCAATCATCTCAATATTAAATAACAGTGCTCAGGATGCTTTAAATCAAATAGGAAGTTTTTCACATTTATGCCAAAAAGCAGCAACATTTAGCGTCTCGAATAAGCAGATTTGCACCAGCTGACCAGCTTGAGTGCACAGAACCTCTTTTGTGATGGAGCCTGTCTAGAGTGATGCAGCGGCTCTTGTCAGACACTGACCAGTGGGGCTGGTGTTCAAAACCAAGACTGTCCACATGGGAAACTAAGTTGCACTTAGCACTTTATTCATCACATGTTTTAAAGTGTGGTACATCTCCAGTTGAGACAATCCATTGGGCACGGGCTTTCAACTGCTTTATTTCAAGTGCTTTCTTCAACATGCCAAGGTCAAAAAAAAAAAGCCTAAAAAGCAGTGAGTCCGGCACATATTGTCTAGACCATCTCGGTAATCATTAGTCCCAGCTGGATGTTATCTTACACGGCATGGGAACAACAGCAACAACCACCATCATGAAAAATATGATGTCTCCAGTCAAGCACCTGGTCCGTGTTCAGCCTACAGCTTTACAGGTTGGGAAATAACCCTTCACAGGCTGCATTGTGAGGGTGTACAGTGCATCTGAGTGATTTACTGACCTTAATGTCATTAGAATTATCTTCAAATGTTTTCAAATGTTGTTCCTTAGGGATTAGTTGCCTTGGGAATTGCTTGTATTATTTAACATTATTTTCCCTACTGGTAGAGCATGATCTTGACAGATAGCCTTGTATGGTGCAAAGGTGGGGGTAGGGTACTTTTTGACCATCGGTCTGACGCTCTGATTTAGCAAAATTGCCACAGTATTAAACAGAAATAATCCTCCCCAAGCGTAAAGCCAAGCTGGTGTCAAAGCATCCCAGTTTGTGGCATTTTGCGTCATACACAGAAAAAAATAAAGCTAGTGGGAATGAAAAACTGATCTGCAGGGTGCCGAGGTGTGTGTCTGGTGGCACAGCACTCAGCCTGGACACGGCATCTGGGCCCAAATGCTGCCGGTGGCTCTTGACAAATCCTTTAGTTGTGTCTTGCTGTGTTGGATCACGGGTCCATGGGGTTCCTACAGACAGGTGCGCTAAGAATAATAAAAATTAAGTGGAAACACCTCCTTCCCAGAAATCAACATACAAAAAAAAAAAATATACAAAATATACAAAACCACATTTGCAGCTTTTGGGGGTACGTTTGTGTGTTTATTTCTCAAGAGGGCAGACGTGGTTTGGTAATGTCTTTAAGGAGATGGCATTCTCAGTTGTCACAGATTTTAACCAAGTTGAGTGCTATGACATTTTCTATGACAAATTTCAAGGAACACAAGGTTTTTCACATACTAATATTAATATTACTCATTTTGTGCAGCCTTTTGTGTAGCAAAGAGATAAAAGTATTTGTTATCCAGCAAAGTAGACTAATTTTCAGTAAAATGTGAGAGACCCACTGTAAATTGCTGAACAAAAAGAGCACACCATAGTAACAAATCACTAAAAGCATCAGTCACAAAACCCACAATGTACTTGGTTTATTTTAGCAACAACAATTTTAATTCTTTTATAATTGGCTTGTAGATTAGCTTCCTTTTTAAGAAAAAAAATTGTCCATCATCTATTACTATCTGGGTTTAGTACTTGGCTATGAAAAAACACCAGAAAATTAGGGTAAAATTGATGACTTGCTCTACTGAGTGTAAGTCTACCACCCAGTGATTGTTGTAGGTCCCTTTCCCCTTCCCTTCCCTTCCCTTCCCTTCCCTTCCCTTCCCTTCCCCTAGCCCCAAGGGCCCCAAGGAGCCCCGAGCAGGGGCTGTGCTCAGTGCTACAGGGGACAAGAAGCAGCCCCGGGGGCCAGCCTGAAAAGAAACC
>JAOQGH010000012.1:55141398-55157938 GCA_025769975.1 Gallinago jamesoni
GAAGGGGCTACAGAAGAGCTGGAGAGGGACTGTTTGTCAGGAAGTGCAGTGACAGGACAAGGGGTAATGGTTTTAAATTGGACGAGGGGAAATTTAGATTAGATACTAGAAAGAAATTCTTTACAGAGATGGTGGTGAGACACGGGAAGAGGTTGCCCAGGGAAGTTGTGGCTGCCCCATCCCTGGAGGGGTTCAAGGCCAGGCTGGATGGGGCTTGGAACAACCTGCTCTGGTGGGAGATGTCTGTGCCCAGGGCAGGGGGGTGGGAACTCAATCTTTAAGGTCCCTTCCAACCCAAACTATTCTCTGATTCTATGATTCAGTAATGAACTAGCAGTCCCTGCAGCCCCATGTCTTTGGATGACTCAGGCTTTTCCTCTTTGCCAACAGAACTTCCTACTCCCATCGACAGCAAACATTGTCATGATAATTTTCTTGCTTGATGTGTGCTGATTCATTGCTGATGCAACCAGTGTGAAACCTGCAAGTTACTTTCAAAACAGACCCCTCTCAACAGCACTGAAAACTCACATCAGTAAAAACAGTGGATTTCTCTCAGGAAGTCTGCCCTTGAAATTTTGGCTGCCTCAATCTCTAGGGGAAGCATTTCTCCTTTTATGCGAACTACATCAATTCCATTGGACAATTTAACGTGCATTAGCCATCCTGCTTTGAGTAATTTGGTAATACTTATGTTGGCATTCAATTCCCTTTTCTCCCTGTGACCACTTATGCTGATTCTGGAATTCTTTCAATGGGTGTATGAATGAGCCATGTTATGAATCATGTTTAAATCGTCTAGTGAGGATTTTTTCATGGCCTACCTTTTCAGAGTGCCAACTGAGCTACCACTGTCACACCTGAAAGCAGAGAACTGTGCTTTGCCTCTTTAAAGCATACACAAATCACAATGCAACCCTGGGGAAAAAAAAAGACAAAATGAAACAAAGCTTCAACACTCCTAAATGTTAGATCTCGAGCTTGCACTGCAGTTACAAAATATATTTTTATATATATAAATAATAAATATATAAAATAAATAATAAAAATATAATAAAATAAATAATAAAAAATAAATATAACAAAAGCAACAAAACGCAGTCCGGTGTAGGATGTGCCGATTCAGACCTTCCTTCTCCCCAGATTTTCTCCGCTTCCTGTCACTTCACTTTCCTTGCACATCCACGTCTTCACTGTCCCCTTCTTTTAGGATTTTAAAACAACGATGGCTTCACCTCTGTGTAAATACATCTGCTGTAAAATACAGCATTAAAACTTCCTTTCTGAGACAGAAAAATTAGTTCTTCTTTTTCTGTGATCAGTCTACCCTTATTTGGATTTCGTTCCTGTCTCCCACAGACTATTTTGTTTGCCCTCGCCCTCCCCAGTCCTTACCACAGCGTGCAGAACTGGCCGTGCTGATGCAGCACCCAGCATGACTCACACAAACCCTCCTCTGGAACAGCTCACCTCCGTTAGCACGCCAGAAACTCAGTCATGCCCCAGTATTTGCAAAGTATGTCTAGATGGGAAAAACGAATGTAAGCGTTGCAATGGCACCCAGCCGAGCCAGGCAGTGTCCCCGCGACACATCACACCAGTTCCTCAGCCAGTTGCCGCCTGGGTGCTTAGCCAGCACCTTCGTTAGAGCTGTGTCAATGACTTTGCTTGTGTCCACTTCAGTAGGCTGTGCCGTAGAAAGGCATTCTTACACAGGGAAATAATTTTTAAAGCACTTAGGTGACTAAGGGCCATTAGCTTTGAGAAGGCCAGTTTTCAGGAATGGTGTACGGCTGGTGGAACCGGGATGCAAGTAAAGCATTTTGCAAGCAAAGAAATCTTGTTTCTTCCTATTGCTTCGCCGTTTCTCTTCCTTTTCCTGTGAAGCTACTGCATTTTCTGGGTTGAAATCTATATACTAATGTAAAGGGTAAGAAGTTTTTATGACCTCGTTTGAGTTGCTTTAAATGCCTTCTGGAAAATTTTGGATCTGAACTCATCTCATTAGGGAAAATCAGCATGGTTCGTGCACAGAACCTTGACACAGCACAATACCAAGGATATGCAAACTTCGTTATCTTCCTTTGCAGCACAGCTCCAGCGATGCAATTCCACAGCCCTCAGGAATAAACAAGACGGGTCTGATGCCAAAACAGGACTTTTCTGAAACCTGTCTTAAATTTAGTAAGATTTTGCATCATCCATCTCATAGTGTCACATAGAAAAATGAACTGCCCCAAGTTGCAGACTTGAAATCCACATACCAGTGACACAAAAATGCAAGGGAGTTTGTGTTTTATCACCATAAAGTTACACAGAGTAAGGTACTTTTGCTTAAATTTGTTCACAGATTGCAAGAAGGTTAATGTAACTACTTATCCCTACATCAGACCAAAGGCCTTCACCTATCTTCCAACTAGCTAACAGCTGACTAATTAAACTTTGTTTCTTTCTATTTCTACCCTGCTCTTCTCTCTGCAGTGTTGTTTCCCAAGTTTTCTTATTAATCTGAAATTCACGATGATGGAAATATCAAACTATGTTCTTAGGACAGGGGCGCTTTAACCACCATCAAAGTTTTCTGTGTAATGTTAACCTTGAGGTAATGGCTCTCGATGTGAATAGTTCAGTCTTGTAGTTTGGTTTAACCCTTGCTTGACAGGGATAGGCCGTTGATGCCTGCCCAGGACCCAAGGCTGGGATCGGTGCAGCTCGGTACGGCCAGCACACGCTAGAAGCCCACGTTTCTCACCAATACAAAAGTGGCTGCTTAGTTATGGATGGAGGAAAGTCTTCTCTTGCCTAAGAGTTTCATCCTTTAACATCTTTATCAACAATCTGGATGAGGGGATGGAGTGCACCCCTCAGTAGGTTCGCAGACAACACCAAGTTGGGTGGGAGTGTTGACCTGCTGAAGGGTAGGAAGGCTCCACAGAGGGACCTGGACAGGCTGAATGGATGAACGGCAGAGTGCCAAGGTGGCCAAGAAGGCCACCAGCATCCTGGCCTGTGTCAGGAACAGCGTGGGGAGTAGGACTCGGGAGGTGACTGCCCCCCTGTCCTGGGCACTGGCGAGGCCCCACCTCAAGAGCTGTGTCCAGTTTGGGGCCCCTCACCACAAAAAAAGGCATAGAGGGGCTGGAGTGGGTCCAGAGAAGGGCAATGGAGCTGGTGAGGGGTCTGGAGCACAAGTCTTGTGAGGAGAGGCTGAGGGAGCTGGGGGCGTTGAGCCTGGAGAAAAGGAGGCTGAGGGGAGACCTTCTGGCTCTCTCCAACTCCCTGAAAGGAGGGTGTAGCCAGGGGGGGTCGGTCTCTTCTCCCAAGTCCCAGGCCATGGGACAAGAGGAAACGGCCTCAAGTTGCGCCAGGGGAGGTTCAGGTTGAAGATGAGGAAACATTTCTTCCCTGAAGGGAAGGGTTATCAGGCCTTGGAACGGGCTGCCCAGGGAAGGGGTTGAGGCACCATCCCTGGAGGTGTTCAAAAGACGAGTTGACATGGTGCTCGGGAATATGGGTTTAGTGTTGGTGGTGTGTTTGTTTGTTTTTTTGTTTTTGTTTTTTTTTTTTGTTATGGTTGAACTAGATGATCTTAAAGGTCCCTTCCAGTTCTGTGACCCTGAAACACATCCGACGGCTCCTCTGGCACTCCAGTAACTCGAGGGGGGAGAGCTGGGGAGGTGTCGGAGCCATGACCCCCCGGGGAAGGCGAGGGGCCTGTCAGCCGAGGAAATGGCGCTCGGCCGGACACCGCCCGCCCCACCGACCTGCCGGGCTCGTGCTGGGGGGGCCGGCTCCACGACGGGGCCGAGTCCCCCAGCCCCGCTAACGCCCGCCGGGAACCGGCAAGCAGGACCCTCATCCGCCCCGCCGCGGCTGGGCCAGGCCCCGACCCACCCCAGCTCTTCTCTCGGGGCTACGAGGGAAGAAGAAGCCGAGGCGGCCTCGCCGCCCCTCGCCCGCCCTCAAGTGAGGGGAGGGAGCGCGCCCCTTCCCCCGGCGCGAGGGACCGCAGGCCCCAACTCCCCGCGGGACACGGGGCCTCCCCGCGCCGTCGGCCGGGGCGGGGCGAGGCGGGCAGCGAGGGGCGGCGCCTCCGCGCTCTCCGGGCCGCGCCGCGGGGGAGGCGGTGGCAGATCCGGGCCCGGCGGAGGCGGAAGGGGCGGGCGGATGCGGCCTGACTCTGCGGGACGCGCGATGCTGGTGAGTGCGGGGAGGCCGCGGCGTTGTGTCGCAGCGAGGCCGGGCCCGGCCCGGCCCGGCCCGGGAGGAGGCGACGGCGGCTCCGCTGAGCCGAGGCCGCGCAGGCCTGGCGGAGGGGGGCCCGGCACTGAGTCACGCCGCGGGGAGCGGGAGCGGGGGAAGGGGAGGTTGGGCCCGGCCTGCCCGCCTTTCTTCTCCCGGGCGCGTACCTGGCTCTGGAAGGAGGGAGGCGGCGGGGGCTGTTGTCCGGCTCCCTCGCGGATCCGGCCGCAGGAGCTGCGGGCCGGTCGGGGCCGGGAGGCCGCTAACTGCGCACTCGAAACGCATCGCCCTCCGTGGGGCGAGAGCCCGCCCCGCCGCTGCCCGGCTGCCCCGGCCCCGCCAGACCTGCCCGCGCCCTCTCTGCCTCCCGCTCCGGCCCGGCCTTCCTTTCCGCCTCCCTGCCCTCCCCCCCGACCGCGGCCCCCGCACGGCCGGGCCCGCCACGGTGGCTGCCCCTGCCTTTCCCTTCGTGTCCCGTGGGCTCTCGGGCCCGTCCTCCCGCGGCCCGGCTTTGCCCCCAGGATTGCCCTCCGCAGCCGCCCCAGGCCCCGCTTGTCCCAGGCCTCTGCTCTCCTTTCGCCGTGAGCTTTTGTCCATAACTTCACCGGGCGCTGTTTCTGGGTGTTCCCCTGCCTTCTGTTGTCCCCGTCCTTATGTGTGCCACCGCCTTTCACCTCCTTGTATCCCAGCCATCCCCGCAGCCCCAGTGACGCTCAGGTCTGTCCAGGAGCTGTTTGGCTCTAGCTAGAGAAACTGCCCGCTGGTCCCAGTACCATGGTGGCTGCTGAGGGATATTCCCCACAGCTCCTCCTTGTCACCTTCTCCAGGTTTCTCTCACCGTCAAGGACTGCGCACCAGGCTTCCCCTTGTTGCCACCTACTGTTGTGGCCTTACCAGAGAAGGTGCCCCCTCTAACCTTTTATCTGTCTGTTTGTGCGTTTATTGCCTGCATCCAGATGACTAGTCCTGCAGTTTTTTGTCATTGCAAATAATCACCTCGTTTGTTTCCCAGGAACTTTGCCACTGAAAGCTAACCGTGTCCTTACTGGGATCCTTTTCCCGTCCTTCTTATTTTCTCTTCAATTTATGTTCCATCACCATAATTATCCCCTTATTAGCTTTACCCTTTCAGTTTTCTTCCTCCCAGTAACTGTTTCCTTCACCATGTTTTTTTGCCTTTCTGATCTTATTTTCCTGTCATTAAACTGTTCCTTGTGATCTTACCTAATGCTCTTTCCTTTCCACATGTTCCTTTCCTTTATACACTTACCTGCTGTCTCCCCCACTTTGTATTTAAATCCTCCAGCTGTGCCTTTGAGGAGAAAGGAATTTAACCCTAGGTTATCCGTATACTTGTCAGTCAGCATGAAGAGGACACAGACTACTTCTTTCACCTTTTTGTTTTCATTTGTTTTGTTACTGACTTCCTTAACAACCTTTCCCAGTATATGTGTTCGTATATAATCATATACCTCCCCCTAATGCACGTGTGTAGTGTGGAAATCCTTTTGGCAGGAGTAGGAGGTCTGGGAGAACCAGAACTGCCTGGTGGCCATGTAGCTTATGTTATGCCAAATATTGTTTGTAATACTGTATTGTGAATTGCTACCTAGTTGATACAGAGTGTGTTTGGAGTTTTTTCTTTAGAGTAGCAGGGTACTTTATAGGTACCATGGTGTATAGTTTTTACTCCCAAGATACTCCAGAGCATTGCAGGAGTGAACTGCTGCAGTGTTGTGTGCTGGTGTCTGTGTTGCATTGACACTCTGTGTCTCTGCTGGTGACTCTACTAGAAAAAAAGTCTTTTTCCCTGCTTTGTGACTTCTCTTGTTTCTCAGTATTTATTACACAACTTCTTATTTTATGTCTGTCTTAGTTGCTTTGGGTCTTAAGATTGGTTACATTTCACAATCATATCATCACCGTGTATTTGAGGTGCCTTGAAACACTGGACGTAGTTGTCCCATGGAGGTGTGGGGGACACACTTCATCTCGGGAGTAATTTATACATTTAACTCTAGAATCTGGGTTCGGTGCCTGCCGTTAACAGCTTTTTATTTTCTCAGTTGAGTATCTGCAGATCCTAGTAACTCGACAACAGCTCAAAGTAACTGAACTAGGCTTCTGATCTGAATTACTTCTGTGGAGGAAACTTCTTAGGTTGCCTAGCCGGGGAGCATGTAGAAAACAGTTTCTTAGTTTAGATATCTAAATTACACGTTCGCACCCCACTCCTCAGCTGACAAAACGGTGGTACTGCTTTAACTAAATGATTTTTCTTCCACCTTAGTCTTTTTCTGCACTGGTTTGAACTTGTCTTATAACTTGGGCCTGATAACTTGGAACATTGGCATGAGAAAATTGCATCGCTTTAAATAATTTAAATTAATTTAAGCTAAATTGATGCACACCCTTATTTGGATAATGAATTGGGGGTGGCATTTCTGAATTTAGCTTATTCTTAGTGTGGGCATAAGGTTTTACATTTTAGCTGTACTGTTATGAAAACAATACCAAGTCCTTTGCAAAAGTGATCTCAGATATTCAGCTTAAAAACTGTTTTCTTACAATTTATGTGTTAAGATGTCCAAGTGCTGCTTTTCATCTGTTGCATTTTTCGAGTAGTGCCTAGTTTTGTGTAGTCACGGTTACTTCAGTAGGGCCCAGCTTAATGATGAGTCACATCCTGGGTGTCAGTGGTTGGATGAGTTGGGTATACCTGGAGTCTTCTCTCTTGGCACTGAAGTTTGGGGTTTTGTTTGGGCTTTTTTGTTTGTTTGTTTTGTTTTCAATTCTGAGTTGATGAAACAGCTTTAAAGATGCCCCGCTTGCATTTATACCACTCTCAAGATCAAAAATATGTATCATCGTGAATGTGAAGTGAGGGGATTGTCCTCCCAAGAGGTTGTCGGTGTGTAACAGGTGGATACAGATGTTGTGTACTACGCTCTGCAGCCAGGAAGGCAGAATGAGATTAAAGTGTAAGGTGTCTGGATCAGAGCTTCTGCTCAACGGCGTGGCCGTGCTGCGGTAGTTCCTGTGCTGTCCAACAGGGTCTGTCTGCCTTCAGCAGGAGGAGAACAGGATAGCTGTCCCACTTGGATGGGCATGCTGGAAGGATGTCCGTAGGCAGTCCCAGCAGCCTTCAGGTCGTTACAGTCTTCTCGCTGCTCAGAGCTGGGAGGAAGGCAGAGTGTGGAGAGGTTGGTCTTGGAAGTTCTGCATGTGGTTTAGGAAAGCATGAACTTGCCAATGTCGTGTTTTGGCAAGTGCAAGCTCAAAAAAAAATTAATTACTGTATTTAAGATAATCTTCATGTAAAGAAATGGTTGTTGCAATCAGCATTTAGAGGCCTAGGTAAAAGTTGTAACCTATAGGGTACAAACTTAAACTACAGTTTTTTACAGTTTTTATGGAGTCACCATTGAGTTTCCCATGTTAAAAAAGAATTTCCAGTAAGGAAGCAGCAAGAAAATGTAATGGTTGGAAAAATTACAGAAAGCTGTTGAGCTTGTCTATGTAAGTAACTTGCTGTTTTATTATCAGAGTTATAGGTTTATCAGTGGAAGAATGACTACAGATTGACTGCTGATGGTTCTACTGTAATGCAGTTCAGACCCATTACTGACATGACTAAATGACTTCCTAATGAAATTGTCCTGAGCTGCTGTGCCCTGCTGTGGTGCCTTTACCATAACTACAGAGGTGGAATATTCTCATATTTAAACATTTGTTGCATTGTCCAGCATGAGTAGTTACCCGAGGTCTAATCAGGGAATGGTTGCCATACAGCTGCTGGGAAGAGCCCTGTTTTAGCAAATAGTGCATGTCCCAGTGGGTAATTTTCTGACAGTTTTCTTTTTACCCACAGGACCTCGTATGGCACAGCAGTGAACTGCTTTGTGTTGCTACCCCACCTCTTTTTGTAAGTGATGCAGGTCAAAATCAAATGATTGGCTTTTTAAAAAAATATGTTTATTTCATTCCACTTTATTTAATGTCACATTGTGCAAATCCCTCTTCATCTCTGTACCCTGAAAAAATGAATGAAGTTGACTGTGAAAATAGGAAAATATGAATTCCATTTTGCACTTAGGAAACTGGTATAGAGTCATATGTAAATTTTTGCCAGAGTTGGGTTCTCCTTTTACTTTATCTCAACATTGTTCTTGTAAAAAGAAGCATGACCAGCAGGACGAGGGAGATGATTCTCACGCTCTATTCTGCTTTTACCCCACCTGGAGCATTGCACCCACCTGTGGTGTCCCTAGCACAAGACAGCTATGGACCTTCTAGAGAGGGACCAGAGGAGGGCAACAGAAATGGTGAAGAGACTGGAACACCCCTGCTCTGAAGAAAGGCTGATAGAGTAGGGCTTGTTCAGACTAGAGAAGAGAAGGCTTCAGGGAGACCTTATGGAGGCCTTGCAGTATAAGCAAGAGGGAGAGAGATTTTTTTACCAAGGCCTGTAGTGACAGAACAGGGGTCAACGGTTTTAAACTGAATGAGGGTAGAGTTAGATTGGACATAAGGAAGAAATTCTTTATAATAAAGGTGGTTAGAAACTGGACCGGGTTACCCGCAGAAGTTTTGGATGGCTCGTTATTGGAAGTGTTCGAGGCCAGGTTGGATGGAGCTTTTAGCAACCTGGTCTAGTGCAAGATGTCCTTGCCCATGGCAGGAGGGTTGGACTAGATAATCTTTAAAAGTTCCATACAGCCCAGATAGTTCTCTCTGTGATTCTTGAATAAACAGCCTAACTTTCATGTGATGTTTTTCCAAGAACTCAAGAAAAATTAATGTCATCTCCTTCCCTTCACCTTTTGATTATTCTGGTTTTGGACTTGGAAGGTTTCACTGCTGTAGCTTGGTCTAGCAGGTATGAAACATTGCTTGACAACAGTGCTAAGAATAAAGGATCAAATACATTTTCTCTGAGGACTTTGTTGTTAATGCAATAGATTCAGGTGTGAGTTTAATACTCTTGACTTCTGTTTTTCTTTAAATTCGAAGTACCTAAAGGTGATATAAATGTTCCTTGTCTTTGGGTTTCATTAGATTTTGCTCTAGTTAATGTTGTTGTATGTCTCAATCTTGGTGTTGCTGTGGAGAAGTAAAGGAAACTTTTTTATTCAGGAATCTGATGATTGAAAATTTTTGCAGTGTGGACAGCTGCTCACTCTGCTCTGGTAATGTACTGATCTTTTGAAGGCATGGACGTGCTTCTCGTCTCCCATTCTTGTGGAGAGACTGTTGGTTTTGCTACTGGGGCACAGATGAATACAAGGTAGACAAAAGTTATTTTTTTGACCTTAAAGCAGGGAACTACAAAAATTTGGGTTATTAGCAATGCAGTCAGCCATAGCTGAACTCGGGAACTTCTTGTTTGCATTTTTAATTTGCATCTGAGGTAACTTGGCTTTTTTGTTGCTCTGCGTGTTGGAGGTTGGACAATATGTGGATTAGAGTTCAGAAGTAAGACTGCTGGTGTGACCTTAGTTCATCCTGGTTTGCTCTGTAATTTAAACTTAATTTCCTATGTAAATTTTCAAGCTCCTCTCAGAGCAGTGGAGAGTCATCTGGAAGTTTTATCTCAAGTTTGGAGGAAAAAAGAGCATTACAGGAAACAGTTCTTATTTTGTTAGAAGTTAGTCTTTCCATCTTGCTTTTCATGGTACTAATGTCATGGGGAATTGTCCTTGTAGGATCATTAAGGTCTCTAAACTGATCCAAGGTATTTCAGAGTTTCCAGAGCCTTCTGTGTGTTTTCTTCCTAAATTGCATTTGATATGACTCCCCACTGCCACCTTCTTTTATTTATATCTTCTTTTTTTTTTTTCCCCTGTATCCTAAAAAAGGAAGGTGAAATTTTCTGTCATCTGCTTGGCATGATAGGTGTCTAGCATTGTATTTTCATGGCTGTCCTCCCTCATCTTCCTTTTCTGCATCTTCCTGGCTGATGCAAGAAATAAGATAATGGTTGAAGTTGGAAGAGACCTTAGAGATCATTGAGTTCAACCCCCTGCCTTGGGCAGGGACACTTCCCACCACAGCAGGTTGCTCCAAGCCCCGTCCAGCCTGGCCTTGAACCCCTCCAGGGATGGGGCAGCCACAACTTCTCTGGGCAACCTGGGCCAGGCTCTCACCACCCTCACAGGAAAGAATTTCTTTCTGGTATCTCAACTATATTTCCCCTCTTTGGTTCAAAACCATTGCCTTTTGTCCTATCACAATACTCCCTGATCAAGAGTCCCTCTCCATCTCTCCTGTAGCCCCCTTGAGATATTGGAAGGCCGTTATGAGGTCTCCCTGGAGCCTTGTCTTCTCCAGGCTGAACAACCCCAGCTCTCCCAGCCTGTCTTCATAGGAGAGGTGCTCCAGCCCCCTGATAATTTTTGTGGCTCTCCTCTGGGCCTCTCCAACAGGACCATGTCTTCCCTGTACTGAGGGCCCCAGAGCTGGACACGGTATTCCAGGTGGGGTCTCACCAGAGCAGAGCAGAGGGACAGAATCCCTTCCCTTGACCTGCTGGCCATGCTTCTTTGGCTGCAGCCCGGGATAACTCCCTTTAAGATAGCAAAAAAAAAAAAAACCTGAAAAAGTTTTCGCTCAAATAGTCCATTCCTTTATTTGCAAAGCTGATGCAGTGAGACTGCCATGAAACTTTTCTTGTTGGCAGGATTGTTAATATTGAGCAGTTTCCTTCAGCTGCAGGCGCGGAAGGGAGCGTTGGCTGGTACATTGGGCATCAGCAGAGCTCGTCTGCTCCAGCCCTGGCCTCTGGCTGTTGGTGCCTGTGGGGGGGTCTGGGCTGTGTTACCTATTGCCTTACTGCAGGGAGGGCTTCATCAAAAGGAGCAGGAACCGTTTGCTCAAGGAAGACAAGGCTAAAGCTGAAATCAAGAAGTAAAGGAAGAATGTTAAAGAACTAATAAAAGAATAGGCGAGGAGAAGTGGCGAAGCAGCATGCTCAAACTCGCTTGGTGCTCTTCTGAGGAACAGTCCTTTGTGTTTTGGACATATCCTTGTAATCGGGCATCCAAGTTAAAACCATGTTGGTTAAAAAGGCCTTCAGTGAACATGATCATGCATGAATCAAAAAGGTGTAAAAACTGCAATTCCAGATTGCTGGAATTCTGTTTAAATTTTAAAATAAAGGGCAATTCAAGTATCTGGCTAGCTGCGAAGAACACATCCAGGCTTTTGGTGGTTTGTTTTTTTTTTTTTTTTCAGCTGGCAGCTGTTTCATTGGCACATGAAGTAATGTAGGGGGGTGTTCTTACAGCGCTATAGATAGTATTGGTCAGATCTGTAACGGGGACAGGAGAGGGTGGGAATAACTTTGAAGCCCTGAATAAAGGCGTTTTCAGGGAGGTAAAATAGCAACTACTTTTCACCAAATCTATACAACTTGGTTTTAAACTACTGGCAAATGAAGCATACTTGCTTCTACTCTAAATACTCTAAACTAGTTTTTTTGTTTTGTTTTGTTCTGTTTTTCCTTTGTTTTAGATGCTACGCAGCATGCTTTTACTACCCAAAGACAACTTTTGGAAGGGAGGGGTGTGTGCACGTATACATCTGCCTTTTTCACATAATGAGATGAACTGAATTTAACTCTCTTGAAAAGCTTTAGCTCATCTTATTTTCACACTACATATAACTCAGTATTTTGTAATAATACAGAGGAACTGAACATTGCAATTTGCATAATTTGTCTCTTAAATATCTTTTGATACTGAAATGGGAAAAAAGAGTCATCTTTCTCTTCTGGTACTGATATGATTTCTGGAATAACCATTTTTTTACAATAGTTGTGGTTTCATTTTGCTGCAACACAGTGCTGTAGAGAGATTCTCCCAATGTTGGTTAATTACAAAACTGTAGCATGTAAAGTGCTAAGGATATTATGCTTGCTCTTAGTCTTGCTTTAAAGATTGAGTCACTCTACATGCATGAGCTGTCTGCCTAGTTTATAGTCTGGGTATTTAGTGACCTAAAATACTTCTGGACAGAAATGTCCATGCTGTAAAATGTGTGCAGGACCGTAGCTCAAATAAGCTATGTTAGGTTATAGTTTTGAGCTCATAATGGTAACCTCAACTGAAGTCAAGTAAACACAAAATAATTAATTTGCAGGTACCTGGATATAAAAAGCATCTTTGCTATCATAAATTGTGAGTGCAAGCGATTCCAGGGACAAAATCTTGTCTCTTTCTTGTCTCTTTCCATTCCATCAATCACAAATGTGTGCTGGAATGGAGGTTGCGTCCTTTAGGTTCATGAGATGTATTTAACCTGGAGAATTTTTTTCCAAGAAATGGCTTATAAATTGTACAGGCAAAGAAGCAAAGGGAAATTTTAAATGTCTCCCCACCCTTTCCCAGTGCTTATACTGGGTGAATCCTGTAGATGGTATCTTGCAGGCTAGCTAGCAGTGTGGGGAGGTGGATTGTTCTCTGCTCTGAACTTGGCATTTACATGTCTTTTCAAAAGGTGTGTGTTTGTGTGACTTGAAGAGGACTCTTAAGTCCTGTTTGTGGGATCGATGATTTGCAGTGTCGTATCTGAAACTCTCCATGTTTGGTAAGAGAGGTTATATGAATAATAAATTGACTTCTTGGGTTATTGGAGGGGTTTGGTTCATTTTTTGGTAAGTTTTGTATCAAGCCTAACAACGAAAACTATAGATGTGCCTTTGGATGCTTATTGTAAGGTGAAAACATGCCAAATATTTTGATATGGTAATACTTCAGGGTCACTTCAACCATAGTGATTTTGAAATTTATGTGAGCTATAGTATAAACCAGCATCCAATTATCTTGGGTTGTTTTAAAAATAGTGTAAGAAAAGCAAACTGCTTGTGTTAGAACAAAGGTGGTGTTTAATGTGCTTCTGGTTTAGGTTTTTTGTACATTTTTGTGTGTGTGCTTGTGTTGTATAGTGTTGGTTCAATCAGTATTGCATATCTTGGGTAAATAATCGTAATAGTTGCCTTGGCTCAGTGTGGAGGGAGCAGAGACTTTGAGGGAGTAAAACTGGTTGGGAACCTTATTGCGTGTTGCTGTTTGCTGAATATGAGAGCATCTGTAGAATTTCTAGATCAGACTTGCTGAAATACAGGAACAGGAGAGCAGGATAAGGTAAGTTAGAGGACTAAAGCTGGAAAAATGGAGAGGAAAGACGCTGGCAAGAGGAAATTCTTGCATTTTGAAGTGTGTGGCTATATTAAACGTAGTCCTTTTTCTTTCCTTTTGAAGATTAAACGTATATTGTGCTTCATCGTTTCAGCACAAAGGGCTGATCTTTTGCTTGCAGAGGCCATTTAAATGAGCATCATGACTGTACCAATTTTTACAAAAGATGTTAAACTGCAGCCAGTGTCCAAATGAACTTGTACTGTGTTTCTGTTACTGGGGAAACTTGCATTCAGTTTTAGGAAATGGATTTGGGGCAGTGTACAGAGGTGAAATTCCGATTTATTTATTTATTTTTTTGAATACATACTTGTAAACTTCAGAAACTTCATGACACTAAAGGTCTTGGAACTTATTTCTAATGGCATTCATTCCACCCTAGGTTACAAGTGAAACCAGCTTCTCTTCCCTCGTGTTTGTTTTCAGTACGATTGAAGCTGGTGACTTTAGCTCAAGCTATTAGGCCTGACAAGAATGTTCTCCACATGTTTGAAATTAGAGAAGGGAAATTGATTTGGAAATCCCTAAGACCAGGTCCTGTGCCTCCTGACCCTGTCATTAAAAAAATAATGCTGGCTGGGCTCTTGGATCAGTTGGAAAACCTTGCTCTGGACCCGTAAGTTCTTACTGGGCCGAGAAGCCTACAACTTCAAATTCTGTCTGGAATCACTGGAGTAAGCTATCTTGAAATCTATAGTTGAGAAATAGGTAGTTGTGGGAGGACAACAGGTGATGCATGGGCCTTGGAGCTGTGAAGCTAAAAGTTATGTTGTATTAGGACATAAAATAGAGGTAATCACTCCAGCAGATGGCTTGAGATGCTGTAAGTCTGCTATTTTTTAGATAAAAGTAAGGTTTTTAAATGTTTTTTTTTTTTTTTTTCAGATGAAAGTGGGGTTAGCCTTCAGATTTTCTTATAGGCCTCATTTGGCATACACATCATTTTCCTCAGAGGGGATATCTAAAAGAAGTACCATTTATTGTTAGACAATCAGCCAAAACCCAGGTTTCCCACGCGACGTGTTTCCTTGCCCGCGAGGTGTGTCACACCGTGTGTCCCCCCCCCGGTAATGAAGAGCACATCCCTCTGTCCTGCAAGGCTGTTGCTCTAAAGTTTTTAGAAATATTACCTCCTTTTGAGGATGGACACAGGCAGAAATGATAGTTTTGTTTGGCAGAAATATTACCCCTTTTTGACGGTCGGCATGGGCGGAAATGACAGCTTTGTTTACCTCGAATAGGTTCTCTGTGCGTGAATCACAAAAATAATTTTGAAAACTACACTTAGGCTTTTCACGTGAAATAGAATTTCATATTCTCACTGTGTGTCTGTGTATAGTAACAACTGTGCTGAGTAACAAAGCCTTGTTTTATCCCTCCTCTCTCTGTACATGCAATACCATAGCTTAGTTTAACTACTTAATACCTTAACTACAAAATCGTATTTATGAAAGCAGCTCTTACGTAGTGAAACTTTACTCCTGTAAAGGTGATACGTTAATAATTACCTTTCTATTTTTCTGCACGTGAATAAATCCGATAAAAATGAGTAGTAGTTTATAGCATTATTAATATATTGCTGCATTTCCCAACTGTGTTAACCAGTAACTAACTGGAAAAAGTAAATTATTTGAGTCTAGGAAATTAGCGACGTGATGCTATTATTCTGTATTCATGTCTTTAATTGCGAAATTTAAATTGGAAGCCAGCCAAGAAATAGCGAGGCAATGTTGTCAAATGTGGTGGAATTTATTCGTTATACAGAGTATTTCTACGTAGTGGACTGCATGAGAAAACAAAAATCAAAATTAAGTTCTTTCTCGTGTCATTGTTTTTAATGGCTCCATCCTGAGCTCTATACAGAGGGTTACTTTAGGGGGAGGGGAGGGAAAATCAGTGCAGTGTGAAAGAGGAACACCTTGAGTTTAAAAGATCCTGTGAAAAGGTAGTACTTGTAGATGTGCCAGGGTACATAAAAAATACGAGATGCTTAATTAGAGAAGAAGGTTAAATATTTCCATCATCATACAGGGAGAAACTCCACATCTGCCGGGCAGCCAGTGACCACGGGCTTGCAATGGAAGGGTGGCTGCCTCGTCCTGGCACCTGGAGAGATGGCTGAGGAGGAGCCCTGGCTGTCACTGCTCACTGCAGCCTTCCTGGGAAGGGACCTTAGCCCAGTTGTGAACTGTTGTAAGGGTATGCTTTCTGCTGGTTAGCGAGGGGTCGGCCTTTTGTTAGGAACTTCTATACAGCAGGGAAAATACTTTTACTAAAACGCACTGTAACTCTAGGCTGCTTGCTTTTTGCAGATTAATAAGAGAGTAATGGTCTGTTACTACGTGTACTGCGGTCGTAGTAGAGTTGTAGATTTAGAATCATAGAACGGTAAGAATTGGAAGGGACCTTAAAGATCATTGAGTTCCAACCCCCTGCACTGGGCAGGGACACCTCCCACCAGACCAGGTTGCTTCAAGCCCCATCCAGCCTGGCCTTGAACCCCTCCAGGGATGGGGCAGCCACAGCTTCTCTGGGCAACCTGGGCCAGGCTCTCACCACCCTCACAGGAAAGAATTTCTTTCTAGTATCTCAACTATATCTCCCCTCTTTGGTTCAAAACCATTGCCCTTTGTCCTATCACAATACTCCCTGATCAAGAGTCCCTCTCCATCTCTCCTGTAGCCCCCTTGAGATATTGGGAGGCTGTTATGAGGTCTCCCTGGAGCCTTGTCTTCTCCAGGCTGAACAACCCCAGCTCTCTCAGCCTGTCTTCATAGGAGAGGTGCTCCAGTCCTCTCATAATTTTTGAGGCCCTCCGCTGGACCTTGAGGACATGGACCATTCCAACAGGTCCATGTCCTCCTTGTGTTGAGGACACTGAGCTGGACACAGTACTTCAGGTGGGGTCTCATGAGTGCAGAGGAGAGGCGCAGAATCACCTCCTGTGACTTGCTGGCCATGCTTCTCTTGATGCAGCCCAGGACACAGTTGTCTCTCTGGGCTGCCAGTGCAGCGCTTCTGTTAAGCTTCTCATCCACCAATACCCCCAAGTCCTTCTCCTCAGGGCTGCTCTCCAGCCATTCTCCACCCAACCTGTATTT
>JAOQGH010000012.1:55158038-55198154 GCA_025769975.1 Gallinago jamesoni
GTTTGTCAGGCATGACTTGCCCTTGGTGAAGCCATGTTGGCTGTCACCAATCACCTCCTTATTTTCCATGTGCCTTAGCAGATATTCCAGGAGGATCTGCTCCTGCTCCTTGATCTTGCCGGGCACAGAGGTGAGACTGACTGGCCTGTACTTCCCCGGGTCTTCTTTTCTCCTGTTTTGAAGATGGGGGTTCTTTTTTCCCTTTCCCAGTCAGCAATTTGTAACCGTGTCTTCTCTTGCATCTGTAGAGAGTTCAAATAGTACCTGATTTAAGGAACCAGAAAGCTGCATCCCTCCTGGATTGTAGACATCGAATGAATTGTCTTGCTTTTTACTGCAGTGCTGCCTTAAGATCACAGTCCAAGATGGTGGGTGTGCAGCGTGCACTGAGTGTCTCCCCACACTCGAGGCAAATGGCTGCTTGTGGACCTTTGTTCTTTCTGCCTTTCATTGCTCAGTCGTGGAAATTCATCCTTGTTAGTACTGCAGCAGGTTCCGTTTCTAGGAATTAGAGAAATACAAATAAGGTATGGTCTGTGTTACGCTTCACCATGATGATGCGTTATTCCCATGTGTCTCTAGTAACCAGTTTGCAGTAATTATAGAAACAGAATGGCAGGGTTGAATTTTTAGTGTACGTTTTGTAAGATATGTATTGATTGAATTCTTGTTTTTCCATCTAATCTTCTAATTGTTGCTCACGTAAAAAGAAAGATTGGCTCCAGAAGCAGTTTATGTCTGACTGAAATGAGGCAGTACTTGTTGCTCAGATTGACATAATGAAAATACTTCTCTGTGTTTTTTACTTAGAGCTGGAGATTTAAATGCTTATGGGGGATAGATAGTACAGGACTATGAGGAGTGGTAAGTTACCTGTTACTGCAGTAAGAGAGTAATTGACTAGAAAAACCTGAAGAAATGTCTCGATCTTAGGTGGTCTTTTTAGGGTCAAGGAGAAAAGGCAGAAGAGATCCCCTATAAATAATTGGGTGGGTGTCAGAGAGGGTAGAACAGAATACTTAATGCTTAAGAGTGTGAAACCTGGAGTAGAACATGCACCAGCCTGGAAGTGGCTGTTACAAAGCACCTATGCCATACTGTAGATCCTGAAGGAATATCTTTATTTTCTGCTGCTTAAAGATCAAAAGAAAAAAATAGGATTTCTCAGATGTCAGCCTATAGTATCCTTGAAATCATGAAAAGTTCTTTTGAGCATTTGCTGGCAGGCTCTCCAGGACAGATTTACCGTAAAGCTTTATTCTTGTCTATAGAAGGGTGGCAAAAAGTCATCATGTTTCACTGTGTTTTGAGTATTTCAGTGAATGGGCTGTAGGGTACAGAATCATGGAATGGTCTGGGCTGGAAAGCCCCTTTACAGATCATCTAGTCCAACCTCCCTGCCTTGGTACCTACAGGCATCGGGCAGATCCGTGTGTTAACAGTCACACTTTGGAGTGGATTGCTGAATTGTGGAATTATGTTCCTTGGTTCTGATATTGGAGATCTCATCATGGATTTCTCATCTGTATAAATGAAAATGTTTCACTGGAATCGTTAATTTTGTATTTTTTTCCTCTAGTGTGAATGACATGGGACTGTCATATAATGTGTATATTTTCTTTTCCTTTTGCAGATTGTCTTCCTGGGAAACATCATTCTTTATATGTAAAGACTATCTTGCTGTGTTGCTGCAGCTGAGTTTAGAATGTTACTTGACTTGTGATTCTGATGGAGGAATAACCAAATCTCAGGCTGCTGCACTGGAAGACTTCACAGGAAATACAAAATGTCATCAAATAGGAGTCAGAATCCACATGGACTTAAACAGATCGGTCTCGACCAGATATGGGATGACCTAAGAGCTGGAATTCAACAGGTTTACACCAGACAAAGTATGGCAAAATCTAGATACATGGAACTCTACACGTATCCTAATGCCTAAACCAGTTAGTCCTCTCACTGTTAGTAGATTAGAGGTAGCTTTTTACTTCTCTAAACTCAAAATTGTTTCATAACTGTTTGACTTCATAGCACTTAAAAATGAACTTTATGTTGGAGATTAGCTTTTTCTGTTTAATCTTACTGGCAAATAAGCAGGAACATGCTGTTGGTTGGAAAACTGTCTCCGTAATTATGTCTACCTCTGAATTTCAGGTTTGATTACTATTATCTTTGACAGAGGAGAAGTGATGTACTTTTGAGTCCGCAATACACCAAAAGAAAACAGAAATTCTTTTTCCTTTATATGTTAGTCTCGGGCATTGAGCTGCAGGTTTTACTGGTAATAATGTCTGCTTACCTGGAAGCTTTTTCTCTTGTTGTCCCCAGAGCAGTACTTTACTCTGGAGTTGGTTTTACGATTTTCCGTCTGGAGTGAGAATGTGCCCAGTGGATTTCTCTTGAATTCCTAGCTTGCATCAGAGAGCTATTGAAATTTTCCAACATCTCCCCCTTATGGGAGTTAGAAGATGTTAAAAGGGGGTTGTATTCATCCTTGTATGTGTGTGCTGAAGTACTATTTGAAAAAGTGTAGGAAATTTGTTTCTGTCAGTGCGTAAGGATCTTTTATAACTTCTTTGGAGAAGGGATGTGCCTCTTGCTGTATTACAGATTCAGTGTTTGACTTCAGCACTTTGCTTGAAAAGTGAGAAATTGTTCCTTTATGTTCCACCTGTAAAATGGCACATAAATGGATAAACCACCTCTGTTTTGTATCTGTTGTTCTGTGTTCACTCTCGTAACCGCTCAGCAGAGTAAGCACTGCTTAGGAAGGTGGTGGTGCAGCAGAGTGTGTAGGCATACTGGAAGAGAAATGATGACTGAATATGTTTCCTGTCTTACTTTAAGTAGTGCTACTATTTTTCTTTGTCAATTTTAAGGTTGGTTTTTTAATAAATGTTATAGTTTTGATACATAAATTAACTCCTAAAGCTGTTGTTAGCAATGATTTGGAACTGCATGTGAAATTTTAGTCTGAGGTTAGGACAGAGCTTTTATAAAAGAAAGGGGAGCTTGAAGTGTATAAAGTCATTTATTGTGTAGTTCTCTGAACTTCCTAAGGAGATAGAGCAGTTTTGTTTTCTGACATGTAATCTCAGAGTAAATGTTTGATTGTTTTTATCTGTGCCCACAGAATCCACGTTCCTTGGGTGGGTGGGAAAAGCCCTGTGCAGAGTGCTGAGTCTTTCTAGGGTACTACTTGAATAGTGATGGGAAGATGAAATAGCATTTGATTTAGGGTCAGAACATTTCTTAAGACTTAAAATGACTGATTTCTTGCCGCACTAGGTTCAGCATTGTTCTTGACTGAATGGACCAAGTCTGCGAAAGTTGAATGTCTGACAGGAGTCTGATGTGTAGTAGAACCTCTGAGAGAGATGTTTCTTCTATGTGCCTCTACACTGCTCCTGTTTGTGAGGTCTATTGAGCAGGGCAGCTGAAGACTAAGTACTTAGAGTAGTGGTAATGTTAAAACACTTGCTTCTTCTCCTCTCTTGATGTTCTCAAATATTCTTGTTTGTTACTTTTGTGAGTTGATCTAGTGGATTATTTTGGTGGTTGGCTTTCAATTGTGGATTAATTGGATATTCTGATAACTCAGAATACTTGACAGCGGTTAAGACTTTTTAATCTACTATGAAGATAACAAAGCACTTTGCATTCTGTACCAAGTGCACATGTTCAAAAGTTGTGCTTAAAAGATTACTCCCCTTTCAGATGCGGTATCTGTAACACACGTGCTCAGTCTTTGCGTGCAGCGAGTCAAACAGATTGATGGACTTTTCTTTTGGCAAGCTCTGCCTGTCACACAGCTTGGTTTGGAAGGCAGGACAGATGCAGATGAGTTTCAGCTGCAGCTGTAATTGGTCTGAACATCAGCCCTACTTGAAGGATGCTGGATGTGACAGCAGTTTGGAAACCTTGTGCAGTGGACAGTTGAGCCATGTCTTCATCCTCTGTTGTCCTTTTTATTTTTTTTCTTTTTGGTTGTCAGGAATCCTGAATTCCATTTCATCCCTTTAATTCGTAAGAGGCAGAGAATGGTGCATCCAAGCATACCTGCATTGACCCCTGTGTCTGGTATTGAATTTTTAGTCAAAATTGATCAGAGATATGGATGTTTTTGTTGTGCCTTGTACAGGTGAATATGGGAAAGAATTGGGAGAGTTATGCAGCTCAGGCTGTCTGGACCTCCATCCTGCCTCCACTCATTTTCTTTGTTCAGTGTCTCTTTTTGCGTGACAATAGAACCAGTCTCTGAGTACAGGCCAGAGCTTGTACATAAGGTGTTGGGCTTTTTTCCTTCATTCCAGTAGGAGAAGGAGGTTTATTATTCCAGGGGTTTCTTATGTCAGAATACCAAAGAGATGAACCAAGAAATCTTGTTTCTGGGTGGTGGTTATCAAGATCCTCATCCCTACTTTTTGTAGTTTAGATTCATTTGTGCTCCTGGTTGCAGGGTGTATTCTCTGTCAGATTGGATGGTTACCAAATGTTTTTCAACAGTGCATATACTTCTGTGATTCGTTTTGCTGTCCCAGCTATCCCAAAGCACCTAACCAGAAGAGCAGTCAGTCATGAAGCAGTGATATTTTTATTTACCACTCCTTACATGGTTATGGAGATCAATGTAATAAGGTAATTATTTTCTGAGGTATGTTCTTTGTGTTTCCTATTGAGAAGTTACATTTACACATTTACATATAGAAACAGAATTCCTTTAGACTGTTGCTTCCTGTGGAAGATGAAACTGGGTTTTCTTTTTTGTTGCACATTCATTGCTTTGGCTTTTCCCATGTTGTGTTGTTGATTTTTTTTTTATTTTTTTTTTCCCCATGTGTGAGATTCTTGAAAATAAAATCCTTTATCTGGATGTTTTTCTGTCCCTTACCCAGCTATTAATTAATTTCTAGTACCGAAGAGCCTGGTAGCTCCTGCAGTAGTACTGAGCATCTTCTGGCAGGCTGTATGGCCAGCCAGCGTAGGATTATGTACCAAGCATTGACTTCATACAGAAAAGCGAAATAGTAAGATTAACTAGATTTCTAGGAGCAGTAGACCTAACAGCATTGCTAATGTTGTGAGGGGAGGGCATTTTAATCCTGTTTTTTCTTTGGAGGCTGTTAGTCACAGGCCTAGGTTGTAAAAGTCAGTGCCGGAGCAATGATGAAGTCACTGGAGAGTTGGTCCCTCCTGGGACTCGTGAGGACAATGGCAAGTTCTGGTGAACTGCACCTGAAGGGTGCTTCTCTTGGAACTGATTCCCTCTGCTTTATGCAAAGTTCAAGCCTCTGTTCTGCAACAACAAAAAAGGATCCCGATTTGTTGCAATTAGTCAAGGAGTAATGAAACTGTGGTATCAATGTCTGCTGACTCTCTGTGTATTTAGTGTATTTGGAGGAAAGTGCCAGTTAGTCTGTCTGAGAGAGAGCTGTGCTTGCAAGCTGTAAGCTTCTGTTTTGTATTGTTGGTGGAAGACCTATTACTTTGTTTACTAAAATTATTATAACTCAACTTACTCATATCTGTATTGCTACAAGTCACTTGTCTTTATGGCCACCTCTTCTTAAACTCCATTTGTGTTAGTTTTCCTTTTTTTTTTTTTTTTTTTTTGGCAGAAGGTGATGCCCATTTTCCTAATCATACAGTGAGTCTCCAATTTATTTTCCTCAGGCTTCATGGTCTGAGAGGCTGAACTGGGATTTGCATACATTTGGATTTAAACTCGTTGGTGGAGAGAATGAAAGGATTTTGTTGCTCTTCTTGTTCTATGCATCTTAAGCAAATTCTCAGACCAGATACTAGACTATCAGAAAACTTTCCTGCCCTGTATTTAACTAGCATATTTTTTTTTATACCTGAATAGTTTTCTGAAAGCTGTTTCCCATATTTTTTCCACATTTGCTTCCTGCAAGCAGACATCAACTTCTCAGTTTCTAGATAAGATTGGTGAATGTAAAGCTTAGTGGTGGTTTATTTCATGTGTGTGTGGTTTTTATTTGAAATGTCAAAATGACTTTCTTTTGACGTAAACTCATGCTTTCACTGTCTTGGTTTACAAAAGATAATCTGAGAAGCATTTTAAAGGAATATTTTAGACCAGTGTAGTTAATTTGTGGAACAGGGGAACCTTTTTGTCCACTTTTAATATTTTAATGAAAATTCAATTGGGGAAAAATAAGACTGCTTAAAGATTCCAAGTACCATTAATTTATAACAAATAAGGTTTTTATTTACATGAAGATATCTTGGAACCTTTTAATTGATATGAAGAGTATGCAGTGCTAAGGTGTGGTTGTTTTATTGAAAAGTGCATCTGCAGTGTCTGAATTGACTTTCAAAGTCTTTCTGATGCTGTGTACATTAAAATCATACTGTTGATTTCAACAGTTCTTAGAATACATTTGAGTAGCTGTGTTTGGCATAATTATTGTATAGCTCTTACGCAAAACCTTGAAGTAAAATGGCTGAAATTACTGTGACTACAACTTGCTCAAGTCTTACACCAGCATATTGAATTTTACAGATGTATTTCTTATATTATTGTTCTGTTACTAGTCACAGTAATTATTTTCAAAAATAATTGCTTTAAGTATTTTAAAGTAAGATTAAGTAAAGGTTAGGTTGTTCTGTCACATTTTATTATTATATGAAAAATCTTTTCCTTGTTTCTGAATTTGCTCATTGTGATTCAATTTTATTAACTTATTTTAACTTAGTAGTTACCGATTATCCATTATACCAAAGGTAAATAACTGTAGATAACAAAAGGTTTCTGTAATCTGTTTTATAAGATAGAATATTTTTTTCAGATATTAGCAAGTGATAAAGAAAAAGATTGTGTTAAATATTAAATAATTGTGTAGTATGCTTACATTTTAAAAATACCAGATGACTCAGGATAATCTGTTTATAAAGTATAATATATAAATGCATGTAACTTTTTTATTTACCCCCCTGTGGATAGATTCAGCACCAGTACTACATGTTGCCCAAGCAAAACACTGAAGCCCTCTCTCAGCATCCATTTGCCAAGGTCTTTTATAGTTGCTTCTATGGCAATCCTTGTCCTGGTGGCTTTTGCTGGAATTCCTGTATTTTAGTAGGATTTTGGATCAGCAGATGTAAATTAAAACCGTGAGAATCTTTTTTCTGATTGGGTGAATCTCTTGTTACCAGGCAGCATGGTATGTTGTTTTGCTGTTTGTTTTTTTTCTTTCCTGAACAGATCATTATGCTTTTTCTGTACAGAAATAATACTGGGGTTTTAGGGCATGCACTTCTTAAACCTCGAACTTTTCTGCTTTCTCTTGAGATTCTCTCCTTCAAAGCCATCCTTTCACTTTTATGTCAAATTGTTTAAGGTCACTCTGGACACTCCAAAGCAGCCCCTGCCCTGTGCTAGTATTAGTCCCACTTGTATTCAATGTGGTATTTCATAGCATTTCTCATGTGCCAGTTAGTGCTTTTGTGTATTGATTTACGTGTTCGAAGGGTACGTAATAGACTTCTCCTTGTGTGGAAAAGTAGGTAAAGTTGTGTGGGTTTGTGTGTATTTATAAAAGTTGCTGCTTCCGTTTGAAAGAAGTGCAGAATATGTTTATATTAGTGTGATCGCTTCCTTTTTTCATGTTCTTCCCAATGATCACTTGATGTTCTGCTTGCTTTTTATAGTAGCCAAGAATATTCTGTACAAAAACAACTTCTGTCAACGCAAAGAACTTTAAACTTAAAAGCAACCTCAGTTATGGTGGTTCTTGTACTTTTGGCGTAAAGACTGTATGCTTTGTGTATGCATTTGGCCTTGAAAATATGTGCTTTCCTTATAACTCGGTGCTCCTCTGTGATTCTTTCGAGTTTACGCCATGCAGAGGAAAACAAGGAGTTATCTATTAGTCTTCAGATGGCTTTTGCTGGAAGTTTCTCCAGTCTCAGACGTGTAGAAACATGTCTGAGCTCAGTTATGCCTGGATTTTCCTAGCAGCTGCGTGGCTGATGCTGTAATATCTCCTTCAGTCTCTGCCACAGTCCTCACCATTGCACTGTTAAACCATCCCCGCTTATCTAATCTAAAGACTTAAATATGTAATTGATTTTTAGGATAAAGTGTATTGAAACACAACTGGAAAATGTGTGTGGGCAGGGTCTTTGTTTGTAAATACAGCAAACTATTGTTTGTATTAGAAGTGGTTCTACAAGAATACAAAACTCGAATGATCTTTCCCAGCAATTCTCCTATTGGTGTTTTAGCAGCTTCCTATCTGTTCTCGCCTGCTTTGGGTGTAAGCTAGGAAAAAAGTTTTTTACAGAAGTGGAACTAATCTCAACTTGTTCCTGCAGGCTAGCTCTTGAGGTGTCAGAGCACTCGGCACACAGTTAATTACTGCTTGCGATCTGTGAAACAGCAAATTTATGCCTAAAACTGATCTTTATAACAAAGACAGTAGAAGTAATGAGAGAGAAATTCTGGTTAGAGAGTTGTCCAGCTTTTTCTTCTTGTTGCGTGCTTCCTCCTTTCAAAACCTTTGTTGCCTTTTCTCTGTGCCCTGTACTTTTGTGCTACATGGTATGAATTCTGCTTCCCTTTCAGTTCCTTTTGTACGGCTGTTCCTCAAGCAGACTTCTCCCAGTTACGTTAATTTTTCATAACCAAGTAGAAGAACTGTGGGCACCCAGCTGTGCTGCTGGAAGGGACATCAGTTATTACCCCAGAAGAACTGTTTTCCTTAAAAAAAGTTAAGATTAGGGACTCGTGAAACTGAGTAATTTGTAGCCATCAGTGTAAAATCGGAGTGTTTTCCTGTTGCGTATTGAATTACAAAACTGATACTTGTCTCGCATAGTTTCTGTTTGCAGTTGCTTCTGGACAAAAAAAAACCCTGCTGTATGGATTATTTTGGTACTTTTCTGGGGCGGAGGGTAGATGACAGGTTACTGTGGCAGGCTTAAGCTTGTGTTTTAATGGCATAGTTGCTCAAAAAGTATATGCAGTGCTACTGAAAGAGCCTGTTTCACTTCCCCTGTGTGGACACAGAAGTTCCCATCTGCTCCACAAGGATCTGGGAACGGAGGCAGTGGTTCGTTGTTGTGGCAGTTGCCTCCCCAGTCCAAATGACTGGTTGCCTGCATAAAACTTCCACGCTACTGGAAAAGCAGGTGGCAAGTAAGCCTTCCAGGTGGGTTGTGTGTCAGGGTTATTTCCTTCAGTGGAAATGATCTCCTACAAGGCCATAAATTCAGTTTAACATGGCAACGTGGGAATCTTTTTCTTCCTTTGCACTGCCCAGCTTTAGAAATTGAGTCAAGGTTATCAAAAACAGTGTAAATTTTATTGAACACAGAGGTGGTAAAATTAATTTATCTTTGGCTGCTTCTTGCATCCCATTTTGAAGAGTTTCAGAGAAGAACAAAGTTCTGAAAAACATTTGATTCAGCACAGTGCTGAATTAATTTATAAAATTCCACGCAGTCTCCTACTTGAAATTTGAATTTGGATAAGTAAATGTAATTTCTCCTTCACTGTAAAGACGGTGTAGAAGTTAAGAGACTGATTTCGAGCTGTTCCTCCTGCAGGTGCTTTGCCTGTTTGCTGGGCCAGATCTGAAGTTGAGCAGCCAGAAGCTCTTGGGGAGCCATGCAAACTATTGTGTTGATGGGTTCACTTCTCTGCTTGTTGTAGTATGCGAATCGCTATGCGGAACTGGGCAAACGCCCACAGAAATGTTTCCTAATACCTGTTTGGATATGTATATGGCTTCCAGCATATGAAGCAGTTGGGGGGATTAGTTTGCCTTCTGCAACCAAGAATTCTTTTCATAGCGTTCCCCTTGTGGTTCTCCGATGAACTGTCATGTCCTTGGTAGTAAGCAGTGCAAGTCTGATTTTTGGTTTGAATATGTCAGTCTTTCTGTCAGTCACTGGCTTTAGCAGATGGGAACACGTTGTAAACAAAGTGTGAGAGAGGGTTCTTTTATGTATAATATGACAAAGAGTTATTTACACTTGCTAACTGCCTTCTGCACAGGCAAACTAACTTCAGTGTGACTTGCAAACAACAACTAAAGTAGGACGTTTCACAAGTGCTATCTTGGACACTTGGACTAGCAAGATTCAAGACAGAATAACAAGTAAAGATGGGCACGACTGGCATATTTTTATTCCAGCCCTGAGTTGATTAGCCAGGCATGGACAGAAGGTCTCCATTATCTCTCAGTGTTTATTTTACAAGGAACCCTGGTTTTAATCGGACGCTTGTGTCTTCTAAACTTGGTCTTTCATTTTTCTGAAGGCTTTTGTGATTATTCTTGGAGAAGAACAGAACGAATATTTTCATCAGGCAGTATTCATAAAGCCTGCGAGAATTACCTGACATCTGGACAATCCTTGTATTTTTAGGCTTGCCCAAAGCCACTTGGAATAGGAGAGTTAGGGGAAAAACGAGACAAGGCTGCCAGCTGGGTATTTATGAATCAGCCCTAAATTCTTCGTATCGCGATGCAGGGATTTTTTCCATACACAATTCAGAGGACCTTATATTAACTGTGTTAAGGTTAAACTGTGAGGTAAGCCCTGCTTTTCCAGTTTGTGAAGTGAAAGATTTATATCCAGGGAAAAATATGCTGTGTGGCATGCTGTGTCACTTGAACAGGGACTTCTGAAATGGAAGCGTAGGTGGTAAAAGTAGCAACAGTGCCAGGAAAGTTGAACAAACAAATGTCTAGGAGCTGGAAGAAATCATTAATGTCCAGGAAATAAGTGTCTGATAGAGATAAGAGGCTGATAAAAGTTCAGTTGCTAAGCACAAGTGAAGGTTTTATGTTATTGGCTTATATTGTGGGAAATCTAATTATTTGGCACCTGGATGAGGTAAGGCAAGAAATGTATGCTTTCAAAAAGGGTTAAGCTTAGGCAAAGAGCGTTACTCTTTTGGACAGGACGTGATGACTTTTTGAGCAAGTACAGGCTGTGAGAGGGCTTTCCTCTGCTTCACACAAAGACCGTGGGCCATGTTCCTGGTGGCACGCAGCATACGCTGATTATTAAACCCAGTTTAAGGATACGATTTGTCTGTGAAGCTTCTTTCTTTTTTAAGTAATCGCAAGGGAGTTAACTGGTTATTTTAAAAGATTTTTCTGCCATAATGCATCATATATTTGCATATAATGCATCATATATTTGGAATCTAGAATTCCCTTGGTATTTAATTATGCTGATGTCTGCCATTATATTATGCCCATCTTTCTGAAGGGAAAGATAAAAAGCAAATTTCACCTAATACGTGGCGTACTGTGGAGGAAGCCCTTCTAGTGGCTAAAGCTTGGCCCATTAGTTAAAACACAAGTTAAAACTAAATTAGACCTTCTGGATTGCTTAATAGGATGTTCTCTAACAAGGAATGTGACTCAAGCCTGCCCTCGGACTCGTGCGAGTGCTCCTGCTCAGTAGCTTCGTTCCTGTTGGGTAATCATTTACCCAGTGAGTCATTAGGGTAATTCTTGTTGTCAGATCTGAGTCCTCCTGAGTTGTTGTCAGATGTGAGTTGAATTAGAGTGCTACCAAGCTCGTGTGTTTTCCTTGTTTGTGGACTGTTTCGAGCAATGTGACTTCCACTTGTTACTTTGGAAGACTTCTTGAGTATTTGAATGTTCTAGATGAAAAAGGAGTGTTTAGTTAAGAAATACAGCAAGTCTCCTAGGCTGTATCAGTATGAGAGGAAAAAGAATTGCAACCACATACTTAAAAGCTGGGATTATACTTGTAGCCTACAACTGGTGAATCTCATTTTATGGTGTGCAGTATGGTGTGCAGTTTGAGTATGTGTCGCACCATTGCTGCTTTCTAGGTTTG
This sequence comes from Gallinago jamesoni, assembly GCA_025769975.1. NCBI lineage: Eukaryota > Metazoa > Chordata > Aves > Charadriiformes > Scolopacidae > Gallinago > Gallinago jamesoni. The sequence continues at coordinate 55,169,886 of JAOQGH010000012.1, forward strand.
TCCCCTGTCTCTCCGTGTTAAATGGCCAAAACTTTTATAAAGGATTGTGTTGAAGGAATTCAAAAATAGCATCCTCTGTGTTTTCAACTACTGGATGTTGCTTGAGGCTAGTGGTGAAATTTCTTCCTGTTCAAATGAGAGCTTATGTATTTGTAGAAGGCCAATATAATACATCAAATAAACTCCATTTAAACCTTGAAAATAATCTTACCAGCAAATTCTGCTGCTTTGTTTTCTTGGTGGTCTTGCTAAGTAAGCATTAGGTAAATTTAATTTTGTCATCAGTATTTATGGTGTACTTGGCAGTCTGACACATTTCTGCTGCAGATAATTCTCCTGACAATCACTTTATATTTTCTTAGCTTTGTATTATGGTTAGGTCATTTACAGTCATAAAAATAGCTTATTGAAATTAACATATTGTTTTTCATTGTATTTTTAATGTGTCATGCTGGCACATACATATTCCTTAACTTTCCTGTCAGTCACGTTTATAACTACTGTACCAGTGTACACCAGTCTAATCAAGCACGGGGAGCTGGAGTACCTCCTTCTAAATCGAAAAAGGGCCAGACACCTGGAGGTGCTCAGTTTGTTGGCTTGGAATTGTATAAACGGCTAAAAGAATTTCTGAAGAACTACTTGACAAACCTCCTTAAGGTAAGATGGGACACTAGACCGATCTGCATTTGTAGCAGCGATATGGGCTGGGTTGAGAAAAGCTTCTATCAACAAACCTAGAGATGTATGCAGCCACTGGGAGTGAATTGAACCATCTGGAAACTTGCTTTTGTCTCCATTTGCTTTTGTCTCCATTAACCATTAGAATGTTTTCTAGGCCTTAGCCAAGGCACAGTCGCTAGGTGTACCCTGGGCTGCTTGTCCTCTTCAAGCCAAAACAGCATTTCTGTGTTTAATAAAAGTAATGTTATGTGCCATCCTAATCTGTTTGGAACAGGAATGGGTAGACTTTCTAACCAATTAACCAGCATATTAGTAATGCTGAAAAAAATAGTTGCCTGTAATGATGAAAACGCCTGATGGTAGCCATTAATTTACTTCAATAAATCAACTACTAATAGAGCTGGATGTTGGGCTGCTTTGTAAGAGAATGGTTCCTAGTTATTTTTGGAAAGGAACCATGCTTTTAACTTTCGGGATTTTAATTTTGATCAATAATGAAAATTCTTAGTGTTTTGTCAAGTCCACTGTGTAATTAATTTGTGAAGCTGCACAAAGGCCTCTGAGGCCTTATCCAGAATGCACTCCTTGGTTTATTCCCTTGTCTGTTCAAGCTTCGGAAAGGTACTTGAACTCCCATGTGTTACAACTTTCTCTTCTTTTTTTTTTTTTTTTTTCTGTAACAAGAACAAAGGGGTACCAGACCCCTTTCCAAGAATCCAGGATTCCATGTGCTAGCTGGCGGGGTGCTGCAGCAGACCCCATCCGCTCACTTGTCTGGGCTCCCCCGGCAGTGCCAGGGGGTGGTGTGTATTTCACGGGGATTGCCATGTTGAAGGCATTACCATTGCACTGTCCTGTTTCACCTGGCACACTCAGCAGTGTCACCCTTTCTGATGAGATGCCCTCTGGCTCAGGAGGCACAGGAGTGTCTTCTAGATTTTTGTCTATGCTGTGTATGTGTTTTTTACCAGTGTTTTAATTCCTAAATCCCATACTGGCTTTGTACTTTACTAACGTAGAAGCAAATGGATTAGCACTTTGTTTCCTATAAATTCACTGCGTGGTGTAAGATCTATTACACAGTCAATTTGTACACCACTGTATGTCTTGGTTGTACCTTAAAATTACCCAACAGTACTGGCAAACTGTTATTTTAGGATGGTGAAGATTTGATGGATGAAAGTGTGCTGAAATTCTACACTCAACAGTGGGAAGATTATAGGTTTTCAAGCAAAGTATTGAATGGGATATGTGCCTACCTCAATCGACATTGGGTTCGTCGTGAGTGTGATGAAGGTCGTAAAGGAATATATGAAATTTATTCAGTAAGTAGCTTTTCAAAGTGAGTGATTTACACATTCTATCTGTCACGTTTGCATTGTCATCCTATGGATCGCTCTTTGAAACTTGTAGGAAGTTCATAGGAGTTTTGAAGAAGTGGGCAAAATGGAAGTCTGCCCCCTTTCCATATTCCCACCCCAGCAATAGTTGTAACAATTCCATGGGACTGAACCTGTGACGTGTTCAATCTAACTTGTATGTATTGGGACTACCAATGGGAGGCTGTCCACAGGTGCCTGTTCCGAATATTTGCTGCTCATATTGTTACATGTGTGCATCAGCATGGCCTTCTCATTCCACTTAGAATTCAGTCAAGTGTTTCAAATACAGAATGGAGAAGTAAATTGCCTTTTTAATTGCCTTTTTTTTTCTGTTGACTTCAAAACATCTCTACAAATTTCTTAGCATCCAAGCTGCTAAGATTCAGTCAACATTTGGTTTGTAACAAGTTATTTTGGTACAGTGCCTATCAATCTTTCAGAAATCTTGCTATTTTTTTTTGTAATGTAAAATAATATAAACAAAGGAAGAACATAGCAGAAGTTCTGTTTCTCAGATAACTAAAAGTACTTTTTTTTTTTTAACAAAAAGGATAGTTATTGTTCTTGCTGGTGAAGCATTAGGAAAGTGATGTGTTATTTTACCACTTCACTAAAATAACTTTGCATATGGTAGGAAAACAGTTGGTATCCTTACTTCCCTCCCTCTTCACTAGCCTAACACTAAGGGACTGTGTCAGCCTGAAAATCACCAACAAAAAAGGCTGTGTGTTGTCAAAGTAACTTGCAGGGCTTGTTAGTTTTCAGAGTTGTCAGTGGATCGTTGTCAGAGAAGGGGACATCTTAGGTAGAGTTAGTAATCAAGGAAACAGTAATTTTATTGTGAAGCAGTCTTGTTGCATGAGAAATGTGTGTGCCAAAATATAATCCAATTATTTAGGATACTATATCAGCTTTCCTTAAGGACCTCTCATGCATGTATATGTATATATTTATAAATATTTTCTTTATTCCATCTTTCCTCTCTCTTTCTTTGCTTCTAGCTTGCCTTGGTGACCTGGAGAGACTGCTTATTCAGGCCATTAAATAAGCAGGTATATATATGGTTAATTTTACATATTATTAGTAACTGTTCCAAGGAGAATTGGGAGGATGGAGGACCGGAAAATAAAAGGGAGCCTTCCGCTTTTGGAGTGGACCTTGATAGTAAGACTGTTCTGTTATTTCACCATCTTAAATGAAGTATTCATTTAAGATGAAGGGTTCATCTTAAATGAAGTAACAGCTTCAGCTTTTTCCAAGCCAGGCAGCAGCACAGGCTGACAGTCGTATCTTAAGTTTTGAGAGTCAAGATTGTGTAGGAACAGATAGTGACAGGCCTGGGATTTTGGCCTCTCCTTAGTGTTATTGTGAATCTTTAAATTTACACTGATACCTGGGAGATTCAGGTCAACCAAGTATTTTTGATTGGTGAATCAGCATAGTATAAAGCAAGACATTTCCTCACAACCAAATGTTATATTTTTGTATGTTGATTTTACTCTTATTTACCAGTACTTCATGATGAAAAGACTGGATTATATTATGAAAATTTCAGTTTGGAGGAACAGTTGTTGCAACACATTATTTATCAGCATAAGTTGATAGCTTTCTTTGTCTGAAGTACAGGCAGTTCAGCTCTTACTGCAAAGTTATCTTGTATTTCAGGTATAAAACAAAAAACCAAAACCCCAAACCAAACAAAAAAACCCATGCAAGCACTTTCATACCCTTCTGTAGCTCACCACTAATGGGACTGTAATTACATTGTAGAACTTTAAGGTGTAGCATACTCTGTGATGTCTGTAAGAAATTTGTATGTTCAGGTGTCCTTCAATTTTGTTCCTAAGGGGCTTGACTTAATATAGGAATACACTCCTGATTAAATACTGTGCTTGACATACCAGCTGCTTTCTCTGAGCTTGATTTACTTTTAATCCCTGTTTTTGAAGGTAACAAATGCTGTGTTGAAATTGATTGAAAAGGAAAGAAATGGTGAAACTATCAATACAAGGCTGATCAGTGGAGTTGTACAATCTTATGGTAAGTGAGATTTCTTTAGGGTTATATTGCTCTCTTAAAAACAAATAAATGTATATCTGTATCAGAGCCCAGAAGTAGCATCTCACCTCCTTGGATGTCCAGTAAAGACTTTTACGGTAAAATAAACATAGTTATATACTGTTTAACTTCAAGTTTATAGAGACAGTTGAAAAAACTACAGTTGATTGTGCTGTATTTGTAAAGCTTGAAAGTGCAACTAATAGACGAGAGTTCATTGTTTATGAACCATTTACATAGGAGCTAAATCTGGAAGCCAGAAACCATAGTAGTTTACAAAGTGGAACAAAAATGTTTTATTCCATTTGTATGACATTTGGAGGCCTGCCATGCAGATTAATGACTAATTTCATTAATAATAAAAAAATATGCATATATTCTGCAACTTTGAGGAAGAAACGGGAGGGGAATTTGAGCTAGCTTTTCAGATAATGAAGTTTTCCAAATCCTATTTAGTAATTAATCAAAAAGTGCAATTTATATGAGTAATGTCTTGTGCTGCTTATTTTTTAAATGCAAAATAAATGTATACTTTTAAAAGTTGTAAAAAGTGGTGCTGATACTGTCCTGGTTGATTACCTTGACATAAATTAGAAGGAGGGTACATGTTTATTTGCAAGAGCCCACTTTGTGAAAGACAATTTTGTCATTACTTGCTTTTTTGTTTTTTTGTAGTGGAGCTGGGGCTGAATGAAGATGATGCATTTGCAAAAGGACCTACACTAACTGTCTATAAAGAATCCTTTGAATCTCAGTTTCTTGCTGACACAGAGAGATTTTACACACGAGAAAGCACTGAATTCTTGCAACAGAACCCAGTTACGGAGTACATGAAGAAGGTAAGTCATTTAATATGCTTTGTGATTATTTTCTGGATACAGTTACTGTTTAGAGGTAAAGAGATAGAAGTTCCTGGCTTTTATTGTTTTCTTAAAATGCTGATTATCTTACAGAAACAATTCACTCTTTTTTCCTTTTGTCATTTGCTTCTGTGTTATCATGTCTGAAGTTTGTCTCCTTAGTTTATTTCAGTAAGTACAATGACAGTCTGAAACTTTCTTAATAGGCAAACCAGAAGAAAATGTTAAAATAAATTCAGATTTTGTTAAGACTTCAATACACCAAAATAGTCATTGTGGTTTAAGCCTACAAGTTTACTGTTTTTATGCAAGGAACTGTGTGTTGGCACATTTATTGAAATCTCCTCCTGAGAAAGCTGGCCAAGGAAGTAAATAATTAATTAGCTTTAATTCTCTCAGATTATTTTAATGTAATGAGCCTTACACAAAACTTCTGATCGACAGAGGCCAGATTTAAATTCTTAGATAGTCTCTGGTTTGGGAGATCCCAGAAAGGGCAATTAAGAGCAACCTGGATAAACATTAACTATTTCGAGCCTGGTTATTGGGTCAGCCTTACTGAATGTGAAATAGATTAGTTATCTTCCATCTTGGACAAGTTGTTTTATAGATTTCCCTCAGCTAATTTCCTCACTTTCTGAATTGCTGCTTGTTTGTTTTTGGTGTTGTTTTTTTTTTCCTTTCAACTCAATTTTTAAAAAAGATATATTTTTGAGTATGTAATATACACATACACATCTCTCTGCAGTATCTTTGTTTCTTTTGTGTAACTCTTTTTGCACAGAACACATCCTGCCTGAGTCTTGATGTTAAAAGTCAATGATTTACCAAAGAAAAAATAAAGGGGCCATGTGTGGGGAGTCCTAGAAATAACACAGTAAAATGAATCCTGTTTTTAAAGCATTGGGATAGTTGCTCAGTAGTTCCCAGACCTATCTGTGTTATTTTTCTGTTGTTGAGTTAGTGATTTTTGCTACTTCCCCTTCAATTTCTTGTCTCTACTTTTTTGTCCTAAAATATATATCTGTAAAACCAGAGTAAGGGAGTTTCAGTTATTCATAAGCTGAATGACTGGCTCACCCAGGCTTCCTTGGTACAGGACAGCAAAATCTGTCTGAAGGTCATTGCTATTTCAAGAACTAGAGATTAGTGAGAAGTAGAAGGAACTTATTAGTACCCCAAAGAATCTTCAAAACTGTAAAAATCCACAGAAGAGCAACTTGCTTCGCTTGAAGCTGGTCTTGAAGTTGAAAACACATATAAAGCTAGCAGAATGCAGGGGAAATCTTTAGCAAGAAAGTGTGTAGCCTTAAGTCTCTGCTCAAATTCATATAGTAGAGCTGGATATAAGCAGTGTGAGCTGTCTTGGCACCTCCTTTCAGGAAACATGCATACGTTGAAATCAAACCGAACAGGAAACTGTTTTCATTACTCATTTTCTGGGATTTAGCTGATGAAACTGAAAAAGATGTGTTTTAGACTCTACGGTAAATATGATCAAAACTTGCAAAATGATACAACCTAAGGGATGTGACCTAACAGAAAGGGGAGGGTTTTGAATTGAAGCTAAAAGCAGTTCACTGGAACAAATTGTCTGCTCTCTCTAGTCTGTGTGCTCTGCGGGAGAGATCGACAGGTTTTGTGAGTTTTCAGCACTATTAATTTGAAATTCAGATAGGTAAAACTGAAGGACAAACCTTACTTCTTTGTGCATAAGGAATTGTTAACATTTTTTACTTCAACATGACAAGGCAGTGTTTTAAACTTCTTAGTGTTTGGGGTTTTTTTTTCCCATTTGGGTATTGTAATCTTGCATGTCGCTTGGATGCCTGGAACAGAGCAGTACTTCCCGCACTTATTACTCGAGCATTGCTAGAATTAGGGTTCTTTTCTGTTACGAAACACCTTGAATGACTGATGTGAAAAGCTGCAAGTTGTCCAGCAGTCACATGGCATACTAAGAAGTAGTCAATGAAATCTTAATTAGAATTAGGCTATGTGTATGTAGTTGCTAAAGGCAGAGTTACTGAGTTCCGAAGGATTGTGGCTTTTTGTTCTCAGGCCAGATTCACCAGTAAAGCTGGCATGGCCTGATGTGCCGTAGGGAAAAAGGTCAGTACTTCTTAAGTCTGTCCCTTGAAATAATGTCTCAAACTGAACTTTAGATCTTTAGAGTTAAAACAGCCAAAGATACTGTTGTGTGAACTAATTATTTTTCTTCTGAAATACGGCTTTTAAAGGAAAATAGAATTATAAGAACAGGAAAAGTGAGAGAGTATAAGTGAATTTGAAGTCAGAGTGAATGTTTGTTTTCATAAAAGAACTCTAAGTGAGAGTTGACTTACCCTGAGACCTTCACTTTTAATGTTATTTTAAGAAGCAGTGTTAGAAGTGGCATAATTTCCTGAACTAAAGAAACACCTAATTAAACATAAGATGTTTAACCTAGTTCTACTAGTTTGATTCCAGTTTTCAGCATTCATCAGAAAGATTTGCTGGTATTTGCTGTCATTGCAGAAGTTTACTGTTATTTGTTACTGGCAAGTACTCTGAAGCGGGAGCTTATATCCCTTCCCAAAATGTTGATTTTGTTTCCCGTGTTTTGATCTGTACTGCTTTAAGTCCAGGAGACAGTAATCCAGGACCATTTCACAAGAGCCAAGCGCAAAATTATTATCAAAATGAGTGAAGCTCACAGTGGCAGAGGTTATTTAAAGCTGTGTGTGTATGATGCAGTGTACTTGCAATGAAAGTATTTGGTTGTCCATAATACGATCTTTCATTCTTAATACTCTAAAATACTAGGAAAATTCACTACTTTAATTTCCTTTTTTTTGGTGACATTATTAATTGAAATAATTTGGACTTAATAATAATGTGCTTTAATTAGAGAGGGCTTGTAAAGTGAACCTTTAATGCTTCTGCAAATGAAATAGAGGTAGTTGTTATATAAACAACTTCAGTTTTACATTTTGGCATAGGTACTATTCTTTGAGTGACATTTAGAATTTTGGTTTGCTGTGAAGATATGCAAATGTAGCATAAATTCTAGCATAATTTAAATGCTTGTAGATTATTGGGAAGCTTTTCTCTGTAAGAATTTAGATGAGAATATTCAAATAAATTTGTCATGAGCATACTGTTAAATTGTATTTTTCTGCCTTTTAGTTTTGTGCGAGTTTGTCTTAAACAAAAAACTACCTCTGTAGGTGGAGACCTTGCTAATGCTGAAACTGCCAGCGTCTCATGTCTGCAGCTTTTTCTTTCTGACAGCAGATTTCCACCTGTAAATTTCTCACTCAGAAGCAACAGGAAAACAATCTTGCTGTGATTCTCCACCCACATTTAAACAGTACATAATATTATCATCAACATAAACATTGATTCCGTATGTACAGGGGGTGTGTGTCACATTACGATTCCCAGAAACATAACTGCTTGAGTAGGTGGACTGTAACACTGCATTTAGTGAGAGGTTTGATTTTTGTTGTTGTTGTTTTCTAGATGAATATACTGGTCATCTGGTCTCTGGATTTCTGTTCTGCCTTCCATACAGGTTTCATGTTTCTGTTCATCTCTCTGTTCTGTAGGCTGAAGCTCGCCTTCTTGAGGAACAGCGTAGAGTTCAGGTATATCTCCATGAGAGCACACAAGATGAATTAGCACGAAAATGTGAGCAAGTACTTATTGAAAAACACCTGGAGATATTTCATACAGAGTTTCAGAATTTGTTGGATGCTGACAAAAATGAAGGTAATGAGATTCAAATAATGGTTTTATGCTTAGAGCTCCCTCCTGATGATTTGTGAATAGTGTAAATTCTGGTGATGGCTAAATGTGATTTGTTCAAGAATTATATTGAGAGGAGATAGACACTAAACTGATTGACAAACAGCTTTTGATTAAATTGGGATAGCTGAGGTGATTGCTTCAAGAAGCTTATTTCGATCTCAAATATTAAGGCAAAATCTTGATCTTGATTTCTCTTAACATGGCTGGAAGAGCTTCAAGAGCGCTTGAGCTCTTCAGGTTCTTGAGCAGACCCTGAAGCTTGCATATGAGAGATGCAAGATGAAAACCAGACCAGAAACGGTCTTACCAGCCATTTCAGTTTAACGTATGGATCTTTCTGAGTCAGCAGTGAGGATTTTAAAATCCAAGGTGTTGAGAAGTACTTAAGTACCTTAACATAGGAAACGTTACAAGAGAAATAGAAGCAAATAAGCATTCTAAAATGCAGTACATAAAAATTATTACATGAGATACTTTTACTTGTGAAAATGAGTCTTAAGTGCCACTAATGGGGAGTTTATACCTTTGCAGAGAGCACATAGAATTAAGATTTCTTCAGTGGTTCCTCTAAAACAAGTAAAGATTATCAGAATTTAGGTATCTTTAAGGAATTGTCAGTTTTACTGATTTTCATGAGTCTGTTCAGGAGCTAATGCTTAGCACAGTCAAAACTAGGGCCAAATAGTTCCTGTCCCATCATGCAAATAAAAGTGAATGGTATTTCTGGTTTTTCCAGTTGGGGAATTAATTAAATCTATATAGGAAGTCAAGGCAAGGCTCAATAGCTGAAATACCACTTTTAAAAAAGTGGTAGAATTTAAGAGATACTGTGATTAAGTTACTGTTGATACTATTCATATGAGAGTTGTGAACTGCATTATGATTCTATCTCTATCAACCTTAAAAGACCAACTATGAATAATTGGTATAATTGTCATGCTGATAACTAAGAGATGCTTCAAAGTAGAAAAGAGCAATTCAGTGTGATCAATAGGTTAGAAGTTACCTGTTTCAGATATAAATAGAAGATTTTTATCTTGTACTATTATTTAAGAGTCAGATGCTGTTTATGTTTGTAAATAAATGTATTTACTCTGTAACTGGAAGAGATTTTGATGTGCAGGTGGGTGTTATGTAGTAAAATGACTTTATAAATGTCTTCTGACAACAAAAATAGTAATAGTAGAACAAGAAAAGCCTTCCCAGGCTTTTCTTTCCCCCCCCACCTTACTTGATAAAGCTCATGGGTTATGTGAGCCTTTAATGCAGTCACTTACCATAGTGATGCAATTCCATTAGGTTTGTTGGGGTAAAAAAAGGAAAAGTATCTTGTGTCTTGGGCACCATCTTGTTCTATGTCTCTGGTTTTACTTTCATTTGGGGTATTTCTAAGATTAATTGGGCATTTTAAAATGTCTGATTATTTTCTTTCTTTTTCAAAATACTTTGTTTTATCAGAACTCACTTCATTGCAAATTACAGTAGTTCCCTGGCCCTTTAAGTTTTATGAAGTCTCAGGTTTATAAACATTTATTTTGAAAGATTCTTTGAGAATTCATTCTTAAATCACTATACTCTCAAATTTGTAGTATACTAAAATAACCTATTGTAGACTATCCTAAAATTATAATAAAATCTTGCTGTCAGTTAAAACTTGTATTGCTCTTGGAAGTACACTGGTTTTGAGGTCCTCCTGTGTGAAGTCTGTGAAGCATATAGTATCACAGGCCACTCCTGCTGGTGTTCTGCAACTTTCTAATTGCCTTGTGCAACTAGTTAGAAAGGTTATGGGCTGCATTTGTCATGTGTTACCTATTCGCATCAGTGTGATACCTGTAGGAAATAATTACATTTATTGGGAGCAGACTATGATGATTCAGGTGAAGTTACCATGTAAATCTTCCTTGAGGCTTTGTAGCATCTCTTCCATATTTCACCAGCTACAGATGTCCTGGTAGACCAACCTGTGAAACAGTATTTGTGGGTAGGTCTAGCAACAGCTTCTGATGTCTATGCATGGTTTTAGTTGCCTACTTTTTTACCTATAGAATTTTAGGAAAAGAACAGCATTCTTACGTTGTTATGGAAGTTTAACATCAAATTGCAAATGTGGTTTTCAGAGAGAAAAGACAGTGGCTTTTCAAATCCAAAAGTTTAAGCTTGCCAAAGTTCTAAGGATAGCTTTATACAGAACTGGGTGTGAATCAAGGTGTCACCACTGCAGTATTACAGGCATCAAGTTCTGTGTGTTGTATTCGGAGTTAAGTAGCCATACAGTTGCTTGAGTGCTCTGTTTTGTTTAATATGCTAATTTTCAGGTGGTAATAAATTGTTCATAAAACCTTCAGAGATGTCCTTATACTTTAGAAGGGCTAGATGCAGCTGACAGCCTTAAGGTGGCTACAACAAGGCGAACTATCCTCATTAGTTGCCACTAACTAATTGGGTTGGTTACTGTTTCACTTGAGTGCAGGTTCAGAGAGGGCAAGATTACAAGAGGAGACCTGCTTTATGGCCATATTAGTTTGCTTTTTTCAAAAGAGACTTCTGTACTCTAAGTACAAAGCATCTGCCCTGTTGAAAATGAAAATGTTGAAAACAAAACCTTTATTAGACTTTCCAAAATTACTAATTGATTTTGGAAAGTATTGGCTGAAAACTGGTGAGATTTTAATATGCGGCTTTAACATATGTGAAATGATGTCTAATTTCTTTTTATCTTCATTAGCTTTGTTCCATGGTAATGCTTTTCAGAACCTTTTCTTTCTTTGAGCTGCAATTATTTCCACTTGTAGTCAGTTACTTAAATGGTTTTTTTGTTTTTTTTTTTAAAGAGATGGCTTTTGATAGTGCTTTCTTAGAGGACGTAATGTAATGTTTATAAGGTTTTGGTTTGTCTGCTGAGGTCATATCAATACATAACATTTTGCCTTAAATTTCCAAAGTGTTATTTATACAAAAGGTGGTGTTAGATCTCTGAGAACGTCCCTGTTCAGAGCAAGATTTAAAGCAGGGTCAAGCAGGGTCCCTGCTGGTCAAGCAGGGAATGCTGTACGCTTAGCATGGCCAGGAGTAACTCTAATGGCAGTCCTAATTCATGGTAACACTTCAACACCTCATCTAAATAAGAGGGTATAAACTCCATTTTTAAATCATTGCACGTCTTTAAAAAGTAACTTTTTTTTCTTCTTGAGATTTATGTAGCGTTGTGAAGGTAAAACAGATCTTAATATTTAACAGGTTGTTTTCTCTTTAACTAGTCTTAGCTTTCTAGATTAGTGCAAGAATTTGCTGTATAATTTTTTGCTGTATTTTTTTCTGGCTTTTTATAGGAGCAATTGCAGGTATGTTTTGGTGGTGATGGATGTTTAACTCCTATTGGCAACTTGTAAATGGGAAATTGGAATCATAGCTAGTACAAATGGGAGATGTTGGCTTTTTTTTTTCCAGACTTGGGACGCATGTATAACCTTGTGTCTCGAATCCAGGACGGCCTTGGAGAGCTGAAAAAACTTCTGGAAACCCACATTCATAATCAGGGTCTAGCTGCAATTGAGAAATGTGGAGAAGCTGCTCTAAATGCAAGTATCCCATCAAAATTCTGTGTGTGGTTGCTGCCAGTTTCACATTAGAGGAGGGTGGATGCTTCCTGATAAAATTTCCAGTTTACTTATGTTTTCCCTCTCACTGATTTAATTTGTGAGGACTAGGCAATTCTCAAATGTTGATAGCAGGCTTAAAAAAAACCAAAACAAAACCAAAACCCAGTCACATCACTGTGTTACTACTCTTTGGGTGCGTTGATTGGTTGGGGTTTTTTCTGTTTTGGGCATTTTTTCCTTCAGAGTTTTTGCTCTCTGTCAGGGTGTCATGGTGCTTAAAAAGCTGGCTGTGCTACACTAGTGGATCCTACACTCAGAAATATACCTGAGAGTCTGCTGTTCCAAGAAGTGCTGTCTCTAGTGGAATGTATTTTTATTTCATCATCTTACAGACTTCGGACTTGGATGAGCAGAAAGTTTCTGTTGGTTTCAGGTTTTTGGTGAATGGCTTCATTCTGCTTGGAAAAGCATGAGAAATGTAAGAGGAAGAAAGAACTGAAATGATTGGAGAGGGAGCAGCTCAGGTCTTCTGAAACACTGTGGTTGTTTAGACATATAATTGGCTTTCTTAGTTTTATCCCGTAATTGTAATTTCAGACTGAATTTTTATTGATTAATGTTGAATCGTGGCAACATGAAGTTTTTTAAACCCTTTGCTAACCTTTTTGTCTATAAATAATATGACATTTTTCTAGCTGTATCCTGGTTTGAGGTAGAGCAAAAACTGATTTTATTTTGAGTAATTTTACTTTTTAGTGAAGTCTGTCCTAACTGGCTGCACTGTCAATCTGTCCACTTACTCTGTTGTGGTAGTACTGGCCAATAAATAAATGAAAAAAAAAAAAAAAATTGCACAAAGCAAAATTAGGATAGAATACAGATTCTGGTAAACTTTATTTAAAATGAGTTTTAACTTTTATTTTTGATGGAGTTCATTTTAACCAGGTATTGACCTCAGATATTTTTGAAATGGCTTCATACTAGTAATCATTAAAGCAGTAATCTGTAATGACTGCATGGAGAACAGTAAAACTTGTTGGTTTTAGCACAGATAAAAAGGTCTCAACATGTTCAGTGTTTGCTGTTCTCTTCTATGGTTTTCAGTGTGATGTTTTTTAGCAGTGAATCGTTTAGCTTTTATTAATCATGAAGGAAATTCAGCTTCATTTGTAGATGTCACCTCACATTTTGAAGTCAGATGTGCTCTGTGCTTGACACGTTCCCCTAGTGGTCATCACTCTAAATTTCTTTGTATTTGAGCCTTAAAGAATTTACCAGAGAAATTAAAGCTGTGTTTTGCTCTAGGAATTAGCTCATCTTTGAGAGAGAAGCCTGTGATTTGTACATATTAGTTTTGACTCCAGACACTTACAAAACTCTTCCTGACCATGACTCTTCTTGTTTCTTCACCTATCTTTTATGTTCCTTTTCTTTTTCCATATGTTGTTCTTCATTTTTATAACGGCATCTTTGGCTGTCTTCCCTGGGAACCATCTTACCTCTTCTTCCTATATCCTTCACTCCACTGTATTGCTATTAATCATTGTCTTGTTAGCCCTCCATCACACTTGGATAGGATTGACTCTCCCTACCTTAATATATCTGTACTGTGTCTAAACAGATAGTCAGCTGGGAAAATGCTTCTCAGTTTCTCTGTAGTCAGTGGAGAGCAATAGTCATACCAGCTTGACTCATCTGACCTATTTTAGATTTTACTGCAGAATGAGTTTGTGCTCTAGACTCCATTAACTACATTAACGAGGCTGCTCTTCAGTCAGAGGACTACTGCTTTTAGGGCTTTTGGCTGGTTTGTTGTTTTGTGTTTGGTTTTGGTTTTTTTTTGGAGTCCTTGTAATCAGTAGGTGCCTTTCTGAATGTCCTTGAAGTCTGCTTGAATATCTTGTCTGGGAGGTTCTCAATAATCTCAGCTCTTTATCTCAAGCATGGCATTAGGTTGATGGTCCATTTAGTTTGTCTTTCTTTGGTGACAATAGGAAAAGTTTTTTCAGGATCCTGATACAGCCCTGCCTGTCTTTTGCCATTAGTTGCCATCACCCAGCATTCTGACAATAGGAATGTTACATGTTACCTCCATGCCCAGTCCTTTTAGCTTTTACTTATAAACTTGTTGTCTTTGTCTAATACATTCTTGAACCTGCTGATGTTACCTGCTTCCAACAAGCTCCTGTGGGCAGCAAGTTCCAGAAGTCCACTACCTTGTGTGTAAAGATGTTCTTTATCCGTCTTAAACTTGTTTCTTGTCACTTTCATCAAGTGCCCCATAGTTATTAAACGTGGCTTTTAGTGATCGTTCATCTTTTTGGTCATCCTGGTTTTGTAAACCTTGGCTATATGCCCTTTCAAACTTCTCACCTCCAAATTGAAGACTTCTAGCCTTTTTAGCCTGTTGTAAAGCAGTTGCCCTGTCTGCCTGGTGTTTTTAATTGTTCTTCACTGTTCCTACTCTGACTCCACTCCCATCTTTATTGAAATGCAGAGATCAGTAATTTTATAAAAGACTCAGACTGTGAGTGTCATAAACTTGATTATTGGCATTTGGCTGCCACTGGGTGTTGTGCGAATAATTTTAATTAGAGGTACTAAGTTGTACCTATTGAAGATACATGTGTTACCTTCTTACTACAGAGATGCGTTTCAAGGATTTCTTCTATAGCAACTGCCTTTTTATGATTGTCCAGCTTTCTCAGGTCTGATTCGAAATAAGCTTATGTCTTTGAAAACGTCCTTCCTGGAAATGTTTGCAGTGATTAAGTGGTTTTGTCTTCTTTTGTACTATATAATATACTACCCTCTGCACTCTGGTTGCTGTAAATGAAAGCTTGTGCTCCAAGTCGGTTGTGGACGTAGAATGTAAACTACTCTGCATACTATTTTACCTTTAAAATATTTCTAATACTTTGTATACTTCCCCATAAAAATTGGCTTGGGTCAGTGAGTAGCTCCATTTTGGAGGAAGTAGAAAGCAGAAAGTCAATGGGTTGCAAAAAACCATCTGTTTTTATTGCAGGATCCAAAAATGTATGTACAGACAGTGTTGGATGTCCATAAGAAATATAATGCTTTAGTCATGTCTGCATTCAACAACGATGCTGGCTTTGTGGCTGCACTAGACAAAGTAAGTATATGTAGTGGCATATGGGGAACGTTTCTTTCCTATTCAGTGTTTCGTCTCCCACAATTTCACTGTCTTTTGTGATTTATAGGCTTGTGGTCGATTTATAAATAATAATGCAGTGACAAAAATGGCTCAATCATCCAGTAAATCCCCAGAGCTACTGGCACGATACTGTGACTCTTTACTAAAGAAAAGGTACGTCTTCAAAGACAAATTAATACTTCAGGTTGGCTTTTGTTTTAAAAGGTTTTAGCATATGAGGTTTTATATTGTGTCTTCAGAAACAGAACTTAGTGTTTCAAGAAAAATTAATTATACCAAATTCTGAATAAAAAAAAAATCAGTAGGACCATTCCTAAAGATTATATGCAGTGTACTTTTCTTTTTTAAAGAAGAGAGGGAAGATAGTAAAATATCCAAGACCTTTTTTCCTTATCAAAACTAAGCTTTATTTTTTTAATAAAACAGAAGGAATTTTTTAGCTTGTTCTTCCCACACACCCCCAAATTTGAGTATGTTACATGTAAAGAAGAGACACGTTCCCTTTTTCCATTAAAACTCTTGTTTTCTTCCTGTTGTTTTCTCTATACCTTCTTCCATTTGGGCAGAAATAGAAGAGGACAAAACCTGCTTTCTAACCCCTCATGGTTCATAATGTATTGAAGGTATTTGGCTCTGAATGATTCAGCAGCTCATATGTTGAGTTGGTATCAGTTCAGTTCATACTGGATTGGTGTCAGTTTTGTCACTGGCAACTTTTCTAACTGTTTTGGGGGAGGAAAAAAAAGTACCACTAAAGATCCCACAACCAGAATAGCTTGCTCAGTTTTCCCTTCCCCATCCCTCCCTTCCTTTGGCAAAGGATTTCTTTTCCCCTTTATAAATACTAGCTTTCTGCAGAGTAGATCTGGGGTATGCTGGTGGACAAGCATGATATGGAGGAAAACCATGTGGTGCCACCTGAGCTCTCAGCCAGTCAAGACCCAGCTCTCTGAGCTGTTCTCTATTCACTGTACTGCCTAAGATAGGAAAGAAAGATGGCATTCAGCAGCAGAAAAAAAAGGCAGGAAGAGAGGCATCTGTGTTTAAGCCCATAAATCCTGAGAAGTATCAGGCTATCAGGAAGTATTGAGCAATTCGTGGTCCAGGACTTCAACCTATAGTTTAAAAGTCTTCAGAATTGCTTATGTGTGTAATAGTGAAGCGAAGCGTTCATGTCATTACAAGTGTTCCTCTCTAAAAAGGTCTTTCATCCCAAAAGTATTCAATCTGTGTTCCTTATCTATGAAATTTCCTTATATGCCTATATGTTGTTGTATTTAGCAGTTTTGGGACTCATTAAAAATGCATTTTTTAAATTCAGCTCAAAGAATCCAGAAGAAGCGGAATTGGAAGATACACTCAATCAAGTGGTAAGATGTCTATAAATACAATTCTTTTCTGTGTAAGCTTTGCAAAGTTAGTAATATTCAATTGTCACTTAAGCAGAGGAGAGAAAAATCTTTTATTTTGTATGTTTGATTTTATTACTTAAGTATTAATCTTCATCTTTTTGTGGCTTGTTGGTTGTGGTTTTTTATTAATAAAAAAAAAGTCCTTTATGGCAGAACTAAAGTGGCTAAATGGAATTTATGCTTTTACTTCATTTTTACATACACATACAATATATATATTTCTATGGTATATTTTTATATAATTACACATAAACATTATGTATTTAGTCATATATAAGACTGTACTTATGGAAGATACAGTTAATGTGTTTAATATAGTATCCACATTTAAAACAACCACACACCACCACACTTTCCCACCCTGCCAAAACCCTGAACAAGACCCCCCTGCCCATTAAAATTTAAGTGTAAATGGAGAAGCTACTGCTTTTTCAAGTAGATCTTTCAAGACAAATGCTTAAATTTTTTAATTTTTCTTACAAATTATCTTGGCTTTTCCAGATGGTTGTCTTCAAGTACATTGAGGATAAAGATGTGTTTCAAAAATTCTATGCTAAAATGCTGGCAAAAAGACTTGTACATCAGAACAGTGCTAGTGATGATGCTGAGGCAAGCATGATCTCAAAACTAAAAGTGAGTATTCTGTGACTGTCCCGTGATCTTCCCTATTGCAAGTCTTCAGGCTGCCTTGGAAAGTACATCCTTTCACGTCATTATATTTTTCTATTGTACATAAAACACAACCTAGATTATCCTTTTTTTTTTTTAATAAGCTCCTGAGGAGCACATAGTGCCTGTCTGTCAGATGGGGTTCAGATGGAGTTAAGCTTAATTATTCTTATCCAAATGAATGACATGGATATAATTATCCAAGGGAAAGACTGCTGAGAAGTTGCTTAATGTCGTTAACCCTTGTTCATTCAAGACCAAGCAAAATGCGATCTAATATCTTTTAGTAGTCTGTTTCATTGTGTGTTTTGCTTCATTTTCAAACAAAATTTTCTTCAGATTTTGATGTCAGTTTAAGAGCATGCCTAGCTGGCATCAGGGCTTTGAGTAAGTGAAATACTGATCTTTGTGCATCTTTTATTAAGAAAATAGGCTCCGATACTTTGTTCTTCTCATTCTGCAATGTCAAAAATACGTCTTGCTGACATATCTGTTCTTTTAAAATACAGCAAGCTTGTGGTTTTGAGTATACTTCCAAGCTGCAACGCATGTTCCAAGATATTGGTGTAAGCAAGGACTTGAACGAGCAATTTAAAAAGCACCTGACCAATTCAGAACCGTTAGATTGTAAGTAATACATTTATCTGAGTTACTGTTGAGTAGCTTAGCTTCCTCTTATTTCTACACTGCTGACTGTATGAGGGGAAATATTTGTTTCAGACACCAAACCCCAGAATATAGAGTTAGTATTATTTTGACCAAGACAGCTAGGGTTTTTAACTTGGGCTTTTAGGTCTGCACTTTATATCTTCTGCTATGGGTAGCCTCCTCCTGATTTTTGCAGCTCATGTTTAGGTATGTAATTAAGTTGAAAAATGAAGTTGAATTCTTGGGTTTGAGCACAACATGGCTTAGGATGATACTTGTGTAAATGTATTAAAGGAAAAAGGATGTTGTGGTTTTGGTTGTTAGAGAGGCCTATCACTTTTTTTTTATAAATAATTTTTTTCATTGAAGAACGCCAAAACAGTTCTTCTAAAGAACTTACTATTTGTTGGATTACATTTAGAGTTGTGAATTCTCAGGCTTAATATTTTACTTAGTATTTTTGGTTTTCTTGCCGACTTGCCCAAAATGCCTTACAAGTATAAATGTGAAATGTTTATGCTTGCAGTGGTCTACTGTGGAGTGATGAGCTATAGTGACACATAAAAATGAACACTTACAACTTTTACATTTGCATCTTTAAAGAGAAATCTGTTGTGGAAGAAGGATAACAATTTACACAAATGAGAGAAATCTGAGTGACTGTCACAGCAAATCTAAAGCTCTCCAATTGCAGTGACATCTTACATGAATTCCTTTGGTTTATGGTCAGAATTTGAAAAAAAAAAAAAATGCTTAATGATTTTTCACCATGTTAGTTGGAGGAAGGCAGAATAACTTCTCGTTTGTGTTGGGATTGGGAAGTTGGGAGCGAGAGGGATAATGCAGCCTGGCCTCTTCCCCTCTCTTGCAGTGGATTTCAGCATCCAGGTGCTGAGTTCGGGATCGTGGCCGTTCCAGCAGTCCTGCACCTTTGCTCTGCCCTCGGAGGTGAGGCTCTCCTCCTGTGAGACATGTCTTTTCCGTGGCTGGTGTCTCCTCCTGGTTTGTTGTGTGTCAGAGAGGACTGGAAGTGCCACTGTGGGGTTTGCCTGTTTGGCTGGAGGATATCTGGGATGAGACCAAGTGATTAAGGTCGTGGGGAGGGAACTCTGTGAAATACGTTTCTCTCCTGTGGAGAGACCCTGGTTAATGAGTCTGGCTTCATATTGTTCAGCAGTAATTGAAGCGAATCTTTGTTAATAGTGTATTTTTCTCTGTATACTTTTATTTGAGAAACTTTTTGTTGTACTGCTTCAGCTCTGTCCAGTTAGAATCTTTAGATACTATAATCACTAGTTTTCCGTTGAGTGCTCAGCCAGAATAGACAAGACCTGAGCACTACCTTCAGAAGCTCAACTGCTGATACCTGGAGGATCAGGACAGTTAAAAGAAACTGCCTTTCTAGCCTTGCTTAATGTATCAGAACAGGAAGAATGGAACTTACATGCTGTTTGGGTTTTTATTGTTTTTAAAGGGGAAACAAGGGGCAGTTTTCATCCAGTCCAAAGTATTTGAATACTTGAGATTTCTGTTTGTCTTAGTCAGACAACATGGCAGTTGAGAGTGATCAGATTTGATTCTCCTTTGCTGGTTCAGAGCACGTTCTGGTAATGGTAAATGAAGGTAAATAATATTCTTTCTTTATTGCTGTTTCTATACAGTTAGAACGGAGCTATCAGAGATTTACTGCATTTTATGCCAGTCGTCACAGTGGAAGAAAATTAACATGGTTGTATCAGCTGTCCAAAGGGGAATTGGTTACCAACTGTTTCAAAAATAGGTACACGTTACAGGTAAGGACAACCTCATGCCAACAGAAACACAGGGTGGTGAGAGAATGTGTTCAGAAGACTGGATGCAGCTGATCGTTTAAAAGGCAGGTGTTCATGCTCAGCTCCACTGCTCTTACCTTCTGTGGATGAGCTGCTCAGCCTCATGTGGAGATAATTGCTTTTCCTTATTTTATAGGACCATTGCTCAGATAAGTGTGTTTTAAATGGTGAACTGTGTAGATGCTGAAGTAGAGGGGTTCATGTGAATACCCGTGCCCACACACAAACTGATTTTAATAGATAAAACAGTGAATTGAACTGTATTTTATTTGTATGTCAAAATATTCATTAACAGTATGTAATGCCGTATCAGAGTCAAGTATTTTAAGTCATTATGTTCCTTAATTGGGGGGGGTTGGTTGTATGTTTATCTATATGCACGCAGTTATATATTCAGCTACTATTTACGATGCTCACGTGCATTCATTAGCTTTATTCCTGTGAATAACCACTGCCTCTGAGGAAAGCAAAGCACAGATTGAAAGCTTGATGGCTCCAGATCTGCGTGTTGCTGAAGTGGACATAAATGTTAGCCTTCCCCAAATGGTTGTTGGCATTGTGATTAATAAAACCTTTATTATATGTTGGACTTAGTTACTGTAATTATACTTAAGATCTACGTTTAAAAGAAATCTAATTTAGAAAAGGGAGTACTTCTGGTTTAAACTGGTGTTGAACTGCATTATGTGAGACAACTACAACCTCTCTGCATAAGATCTCTTGCTGCTTATACTGCTTAGGTCTGCTTTCTCTCAAAAAGCAGACAAGGAGAGGAGTTCACAACAGTGAGAAGAAACAAGATAATCTCAGACTTTGAACTTGTGTAAACATGTGTTTACCCTGTGGTGATAGATGTGAATAAGCCACTGATAGCTGCCTTGTTCATAAACCTGGTTTCATTATTCTGCTGGGGTGGGGAGGGTTTCAAGGGCGAATTCAGTAGTCTGGCTAGCTCTTAATGATGATTAAAACCTAATGAGGATTAAAAAAAAAAAAAGGTAAGAGTCAGGGCGTGACAGAGGACAATAATTTAGAATTACATTAGTAAGTAGAAAGGTAAGGCTTTGACACAACAGTAAAAGGTTTGCTGAAGTGTCTGCAGCTAGTTAAATGATCCCAATCTTAGAGTTTACGTTTAGATAATGCTCGAAGGTAGAGTTCTGGTTGTATAAGTAACATCAGGTGTCTCTGTATTTTGTAATGATTAGCACTAATTGGCCGTTCTCTGTTGTCCAGACACTCCAGTATATGTGTTTAACTAGTGAATTTCAGACTGTTCAAAACTAGAAAGTATGTTTGTTGGTTCTAATGTTCTGATTTTCCCCCTCTCCCTACGTTCTCTTTTTTTCTGATCTGTTAGGCGTCCACATTCCAGATGGCAATTTTACTGCAGTACAACACAGAAGATGCCTACACCGTGCAGCAGCTGACAGACAGTACTCAAATCAAAATGGTAGTGACTTTGCACGTTTTACCACGTTCTTGTGAACAAGACTTTTGGTTGTCAGGGCTCTTCCAGCTGTCATTAGAGACTGGGATCAGACATGCTTGAAAGCAGAGCCTGTTTCTGTCCAGAAGGAGACAGATGTGCTCTCTTCTTGGTCAGCTAATTTGCCTGGTTTACTTCCCTGTAATCCTAATTGCCTGGTCCTCTGATTAATCTGAGTGTGTGTGAACTCCTGTTCATGACTAGTCAATTGTCCAGCTTCCTGCTGAGCTGTGGCAGGGAGTTTTCAGTGTTTCACTACGTACAATTTAATGTTAAAAGATATTTTTAATATTTTTAATATTAAAAGGTTTTCTAGGAAAGCCATCATTTTTTCCTAAATAGTTGATCTGTGCATCCATTCTTCTTTACATCTCAAGGCTTATATACGTGAACATTGTAAAATCTGCAGTTTCAGTGGCTCACTCTCTTTTGTGGGAAAAGGTTCTCTCCTTTTCTTTCTAAGCAGACTTTATGGCCCGCAGTTTATTTGGCATCTGTGTCCTTTACTAGTAAGTTAGAATCAAATCTGCTGAGACTTCTGGAAAAGTAGGCAATTCCTAGTCAGTGAGATCTTTACTTATAGAAATGCACATCTAGAAAGTTACTGGTGGTGATGGTTTACAGCAAGACAGAGTCTTATGGGATTGGCATTTATTATAGATGCTTATTTGCAGGTAAATATATATATATATTTATGTAAAATAAATATTTGGCCCAGTTTTCTGTGGGACCAGAACTAAACTTTTTATACAGCTAAAAGCAACCCGGGTGAAGCCCAGCAGATTTCCACTGTGGTAAAACAGGAGCTTTGCAGAGAAGAGTGACAGTGGTCCAGCCGTACGGGTGACCAACGAGTGGCAGCAGCCAGAGCAGCTCCCTGGTGGAAGCAAGAAAAGAAAAAAGTGTTGGTCAGAAAGGAGAGGGTGCTTGCTTTCTGAGGTTTAAGGTTGCCATGGTATCTATAGTTTCGTGGGATCGGAAAAATGATTTCTTACACTTAAAAATCTGCTTGCAAAATAGCCCCTAGAACAGCAACTGGAAAGATCTGTTTGGAGGCATTTGACCAACCCCGAGGGGAATATGTCCCAGCACCCAAAAAGGGGCTTATTACGTTTTATTTCTGTGAACTACATTTTTACTGTGCTTTTTTTCCCCTACTTACTTTGCAATGTTTTGCAAAATACGTCAAAATATGTGTATTCATGTTGAAGTATTTCAAGTTAGAGACAGGTGCTGTCTGTCTGCGCTGATAGTGTTTTCTGTCATTTTGTAGGATATCTTGGCACAAGTTCTACAGATACTGTTGAAATCAAAATTACTTGTAAGTACTATTGCTTTTTTTTATGACCTGCTTTGCATTTGGAAAAAATGTATTGATGAGTATTTATTTGTTTATTTTATTTATTGCAGGTTTTGGAAGATGAAAATGCGAATGTGGATGAGGTGGAGTTAAAACCAGATACCTTAATAAAACTGTACCTTGGTTATAAAAAGTAAGGCAAAACTTCAGCAGCACACATCACTGGTATATAATGGGTAGCATCCTCCTCTGCTTTCAAAATTTTGGTAAAACCTAAAGCTCCAGGGGTCAAGTGCCAATTCAAATATAGACCCAACATGTACCAGCTTCAGAGGAGGGGGGTGGACAGTGGGGGGACGGGTGAGCCTTCAGCTCTCTGGTGTAAGGTCTGTCAAGGCACAGACATATTTTCTTATGTCCATTTTGTTCCTTGGTTCTTGTCTAATTCTTATATAATTTATTTCTGGTAAGAAAATGTGCTGGTTTTCCCTGAGGTGGCAGTGCAGGGCTTGCATGCACTCAGCAAAATACATTCTATTTTATAAGGTCACAGCAGTGACCAGCAAAGGTCATCCGCTAGAGATAACAGGAGAAGATCAGGCTCACTTTAGAACTTTAGAGTATACAGTGATTTGGAAACTTAATAAACATGATTTTCAGTAGTTTTTATTACCTACTTGAACCAGTGTTGCTTTCGACATTTGTCTATTTTGAGCTGTTCACCAGTACCGTGGTGGCTTTTTATCACGCTTACCAGAGGATAGATGTCAACACTCACCAGTAAGTGGGGAGTTCAGCGCTGCCTGGAGATAAGATCTGAACTGAAAGAAACATTTAAAACCTTTCCTTGTAACTTGCTCATTTTCTGTTTTCTTCCCTCCTTGACCCAATAATTCAAGGTTTGAGAATTTGTGGTCAGTTATACCAGCGCAGTGGTGGAAACAGCTCAGCGTTGCTGAACTGTGTGCCGCAGTGGTTCCCAATTGATGACACATGAGACTCTGCTAAATAAATAAGATTTATTCTCTCCCCGCTGCTGCGTTTCCCAGTGCAGCCCCTGGGGCTGAGGCTCCTTCCCCACTTGTGGCACCTCCTGGTGTTTTGAGAGGGGCCGGGGGGGCAGTGGGCTCACCCCAGCACAGACCCGGGCTCCGGGGAGCCTGTGGGACAGAGGCAGAATTGAGTTTTACAGAACAAATGGATTTCTCTGCCTTAAGATCGGAATTCAGTCTGTAAATCAGAAAGGTGATTCCGTTTCCCCTGACTTTTTGTCCCATTCACTGGCTGGAGGCTTCTTACTAAACACAGAAGAGTTTAATTGTACAGCACTAATGTTCCCAACAGATCACTAAGTTGGACCCAGTAAGTCATTAAATACACAAACAAACCATCAAAAAGGTATTTTGGTTTTTTGTTTGGTTGCAGGTTTTTTTTTTTTAAAAAAAACTTGAATAAGGTTGTCTAAAATTTTCAGAAGTGCCACCAAAGTTCCCTTTTGTTGTATAAATAATTGTGGTAGCATGACTTTTATTTTAGAGTTGGGTTTTGTTTGGGGTTTTGGGGGTTTTTTAATTTGTTTTAAACAGGCTAATGGTTTTATTAACTTCTGTTTTTCTTTACAGCAAAAAATTGAGGGTAAACATCAATGTGCCAATGAAGACTGAACAGAAGCAGGAGCAAGAAACTACACACAAAAACATAGAGGAAGACAGGAAACTACTGATTCAGGTGACTTGCACCGCAGAATTCTGCTGTGCGAGGAACTTAGAATTGCATTTTGGCGATCCTTTAACGAAACTTGCTGTAGGTTTTCCTTAAGAGACAACATGCCATTGCAGTGCTGGAGCTAAAAATGTATTTAGGATACTCTCAAAGGCGACTGGTGTCTGTCACAGAAAATGCAGATGCTGCTCTGCACGTTTGTTGTGGCATCGCGCTGGTGAGTGCTTGGGTTCCACCCACCAGACGTGTCCTGGGTGAAAACTAGGAATACCCTGGTAGTATCAACTTGGCCATGTTTTGCTCTCAGAAATCTGAGTTCTCAAAGCCTGTGTGAGTCCCTGGTGTCGGCAGGCATCGCTTCTCTCCACCGGGTACTCGGAGTTTGCTGTGGGGAGCAGGCGGGGGGTCTGCCGGGGAGGTGAAGGGGCTTTACGCAGAAGGACAAGTAGCTTGCTCCTGAGCACACCTTTCTGACTTTGCTGTTCAGGCTGCTATCGTGAGAATCATGAAAATGAGGAAGGTTCTAAAACACCAGCAACTGCTTGGAGAAGTGCTAACACAGCTGTCCTCAAGGTTCAAGCCACGAGTTCCAGTAATTAAGGTACGTGCTTGTGGATTACAAAGGGAAGCGAAGGAGATTGCGTGGGTAAGGACAGATTTTTGCAGTTGTAAATAAGTAGGAAATACTCTATTTCTTGTGGTAAAACGCACGTTTCGTGTTGTTGGCTCGATTGTATCTTTTCACATCAGGGCCAGCTGCCTGCAGCCCCTGCTCCGGGCTTCCCCCCTCCTGCCCTCCCAGCTGAGGGAGCAGCACTGCTCGTGGGCTGGCTCAGTAGAACAGTTTCCTCATCTTTTCTAGAGTAACACTGTTGGGGAGGGGCATCTCGTAGTTTAATTATGGTTTCCACATCGGTTTGTTTAATCGTCCCACCAATGGTTTCTGCATCCACGACCCAGGGGGTAGCTGGGGCGAAGAACAGGCAGTGGAGAGCCATTGTGGGAGCTGGCACCACTGCTGCAGGAGATGCACCCAGTCACCTTGTGAAGCACTTACTGGAAGTGCTGCCTTTAGTGACCCTGAGCGTCGGTCTCCACCCTGGAGTGGCATCAAGTGAGCGTAACTCAGTTCAGAGGATGAGTGGAGTGTCCTCTGCTTGGATGTGGTCAGAGGAGGGAGAGTGAACTGCTGTCGTTCGTGCCCTTTGCCTCTTCCCATCCTCTGCTTGGCGTGAAATTCAGTGGCCAAAATCATTCCAAGTTTGTAGCAGCCGCAGGAGAGGGCTTTTCTGCCCGTGTCCCACCGCTTGTGTTTATTTCGCCCCACAGAAATGCATCGACATCCTGATTGAGAAGGAGTACTTGGAACGCGTGGACGGTGAGAAGGACACCTACAGTTACTTGGCTTAACATTTTTATTAGCAATTACTTGACTGTGTGACACTCGGCAAATAGGTATGTGATGGAAAGAATGAAAGCAACGGAACTTCATAGCGGCCGCCCTGCTGCCATTTGGACCTCCCTTTTTAATAACTGAGACCAGGACTCCCACCAACCAGTCTCAGACTGACATCAGAACTGCTCAGGATTGATACATTTCAAGTATGTAAATATGGACACCGATGCCATTTAACCTAATTTAAGAACAGAAAGGAATCAAACCCTTCTCCTTTGAGGGTTGCATGCTACTGCATTTAAATCAATACATTGGCTATACGATTAACGGCTGCCGTCGCAGGCGGCACTTCTAAATGTTGGCAGCACTTTGAGAGCGAGTCTGAATGGACCCATGTGTAATCTGCTATGAAAACCCATTTGTATAGTGTGTTTCATTTTTTAATGTGTGATAAATAAAAAGAAAAATTAAAAAGATTTCTGTACAAGTTGCATTTGGTTTTATTGTTTTGATTCATGACTTACCTTTCTAAATGTAAATAAAAGGTATAATGGTTATGAAAGCTATAGAAATTTGTTTTGCTTTTCTGCCTTTACCCTGTTTCCTGGTGATTTTAAGCACGTTTTGTTCTCTGAGGAAATTCAGTGTCACCATCAGCTGTGCATGGGACTTCCTTTTTTTTTTTGAAGAGGAGATGTCTCTCAGAAGGAAAGCGAGTTGTGATGGTTTCACTGGATCAGCAGCACGGAAACCGCTGGGGACGCAAGTGGAGTTGCTGCTGTGACCCCCCCTCAGCGCTGCTCTCGGGAAACAAGGGTGAGGCCGCTCATTTCTTTGACTAGAACAGAAAATGGAGTGTTTTCCTGAAGATTAATTCCCATTAATGCAACCTCTGATGGGAATTAAAATATTAGTGTTACTGCTCATACATGGGTGGGCTGGGCTTCATCCCACTCGTCTCAGAGTTGTGTGTTTGTGACACACGTGTGAATCGAGCAGTGATTTTTTTTTCCACAGGCTGTGAGGGAAATGCTGCCCTCTCCACAGCTCTCGGGGTCATTTTCATTTTCTGGCTGTGAAAAGAATGTAACTTCTGCAGCCAGACCCTTTTTTCCCCATAGAAATTGTGTTGGCTTTGGCATGAGGAAGCCAGGTTTTGTGTTGATGCTGTTTTTTTTTTCTCTGAGAGGGAAACTAATACTTCATGGTTACAATTGAGCTCTGACCCGTAAAAATGCCTGGTGGTTTGTTTTTTGTTTTTTTTTTAATATAATAATTATGAAGCAGTATTAGGTTTGGCAAATGGTGGGAGAAGTCTCTTCCCCACTTGAGATGTTGCCTGCTTGCTGTTCCTGTTCTGAAAGAACTTTAATTGGCCTAATGAGTGCTGGGGTGGGCAAAGGAGCATCCTGCTCTTCAGTTTTCAAATGGATCTGTGGGAGTGATGCTGCTGCCTTCTTTTTTTTTTTTCCTTCAGCTGCTGTTCTGTGCTTTGCCTGCCCGGCCCCTGAGCTCCAGGGAGCAGGGGGGTCAGAGTCCACACTCAGCCAGCAAACCAACCCTGTGCTCTGATCTTAACCCTGCTGAATAAAAACACATAAAAAAAAAAATTTGTAGTAAGAAAGAGTAGCTGTGATTGCTAGTGTTTGCTTACAGATAACAAAGAGCTGCAGAAGAGAAATGGAGGTGTAATTGCTGCTGCCTTCATTACGCAGTCTGTTGCCTCAGAGAAGCTCCAGTGGAGGGTCCCAGGAGATGGGACCATCACTTGCTGGGTCCTGGAGCAAGCGACCAAAGAGAGTCGTGGTACCAAGGTTGCCATTAAGTTAACAGGCAAACCTCACCCCTCAACTTCGTCTTCAAAGTAGGCTTTGTCCCAAAATTCACAGCTGTTCTTGGAGGGGTAGGGGGGGAGCTTTTCCCCTTCCATTAAATTCATCTGCTGCTAAGGGGTAGACCCCTCGTTAGGACTAGGAGACTTAGCAAAAGCAGAGAAACACTTTTAAATAATGAAGAAGTGCAGCTGGTCCTGTGCCAAGAGGTGAGGGGTGGGAATGAGTGTGGAGGGGCTGACAGGCACCCGTCACTTTAGGGAAGACGGCAGTGTCATGGCCAGGGAGTGTGACAGTGACAACTCCAAGACTCTGACTGTTTTGCTGAGGCGCTACACGCAGGGGTGTCACCCTCAGCCCCACTGACTGACCTCTGCTACACGGGTTACAGCTGCAGTCAGCTTAAGTGGGAC
>JAOQGH010000012.1:55198254-55229365 GCA_025769975.1 Gallinago jamesoni
ACGCAGGGGTGTCACCCTCAGCCCCACTGACTGACCTCTGCTACACGGGTTACAGCTGCAGTCAGCTTAAGTGGGACCTGAAGCGACAGAGAAGGGGACAAATAGGGAGTTGTCAGAAGTTGAAAGTATTCCCCTTGCTTCCTCGGCTGCCTGACACAAAATCTCAACTCAGTTTCAGTAAAAATGAAGAAGTTCAAGTATCCTTTATTCAAGGTTGAAAAATGTACCACACCACATTATTGCAAAAGTTCATAGGTACAAAACACTTTGCAGCTGGTGAGAAGGCAATAAAAAGTTGTTTGTTTGTTTTTTAAAATTGTTACTATAAATTATTGTTACAGTACTTTGCAAATACAGAATTTCAAATTGCATCATTTTTATTTTACTAAAATTGCCCACAGTACTAGAGATTCCTGAAGATAAGGCAGCTGTTTGTTTAAAAGAAGAGGTAGCTGGTGTCAAGGGATTTCCATTTCTCTTTCAATGCCCACATACTTGAGGGCATCAGCTTGGCTGTATCTGAAATTAAAAAGAAATAAAACCAAAAATAAAACCCAGTGACACTGAACATTCCAGCCTCATGATTGTGACCGTGAAAGCCCCACGGCCTGACATCCTCCCAGACTTCGCTTCCCCGGAGCTTTCTCACCAGCTGGGGCCTTTTTTCCCCCTCGTGGAGCTCACAGAACAACGCTCTCCACTCAACAAACTGCTTTTTGGGGAGTTTGACCAAGAGGAAGCAAAATGCTAAACTTTTTCACCTTGAATCTCACAAGGTCATCTGAGCTGGAAAGCAACTGCATTTCTCAAGGTTGCCTTCCGTGGCTGTGTCACTGGACACTTACTTTCATCTACAATTAACTCACTTGAAGAAAACTATGAACACAATCACGGCAAGCTCTTTGCTGTAATAACACAAGAAAACATCTTGCCTGTTTCTCAAGGACAGGAGAGATGACCCACATGGGTCCTAGGGAACTCTCCCCCCCATCAGGGTGCATGGGGGCTGCCTGGAAAACCCGTGTGGGTCTGTCCCCATTTGTCACTAAACTTTCTCCATACAAGCTGCTGTTCCAAGTTTGCAAAGCTGTTAACCAGCTGCTTTGCTTAAAATCGGTCTCACTTGTACATATGAAGTTCCATCTAAACATGGAGGAGGAACTTCTTCACTTTGAGGGTGGCAGAGCCCCGGCAGAGGCTGCCCAGGGAGGTGGTGGAGTCTCCTCTGGAGACATTCAAACTCCCCTGGACACATTCCTGCGGGACCTGCTCTGGGTGGCCCTGCTCTGGCTGGGGGTTGGACTAGATGATCTCTGGAGGTCCCTGCCAACCCCAGAGCATCCTGTGATTCTGTGATCTGGCTTAAAAAAAATAATGCAAAGGGCTCTGCGTCTCAGGTGCCAAGACCTGAGGCTGAAAGGAGGGAGGCAGAGTAATTAAATACTGACAGCTAATCCAGTCTGTGACAGGGAGCAGTTACAAAATCCATCTACCAACCTGTAGTCAAAGAACAGTTCTTCACCAGTCTGAATGGCTCTTTTAGCAAATATTCCTATTCTGTGATCACCGTTAACCATCATAACTGTTTAAAAGAAATTTAAACTCGCGTTAACAAAAATATTGCTAAAACGTGTATTCTAAATACGTATTCCATAACATTTCATGCACTGCTAAAAGCAAGTAAATGTAAAACTTACCTTTTGCATAGCAGTTGGGATTTACTGAATGGTTTGCAAATCTAATTTTGTTGCCCTTACGTGTTGCATCAACCACAAAATCTAGGGAGGTGAAAAAAAAAAAAAACCCACAAATGATGGACGGGTCACCTACAAACAATTTTTTTTTTGTGTTTAATATCTAGTGTGTTCAGGTTTTAGCAGCTGGAAGAGATAACTGCCCAGCTCATCACCCTACGATAGCTTTACTGTTCTGTGAGGCTCAAAATATTCCTGCTGCCCCACGCGGTGCATTCCATTTACCTCCTGCCACAGCAGCTCTGCCTCAGTTCCCTTCACCTTTCATTCCACGAGGACAAGCTCCATAAATACGCTAAGTCAACGTGGACAGAAAGCAGCTTTTTCTCCTCTTTTCAAATAGTTCCTAATATTTCACACTTGAGACAGCGCTGTCTGTATTTTTCATGCAGTCACACGCCCAACACAAAGTTACCATCATAACTTACTGTTAATTTAAGTAACAGTAAAATGATTTCAGGCAATACCTAGCAAGCCTTCTAAATTCTTTAGGCTACTTTACTTAATGCTTGCACATAATTTTACTCCATGGAGCTCTATTCAGCTCATCTTGGATATTTGGTTTGTGTAATAGGCTCTATCGTTACTATCCAGGTGACTAGCATTTAGGGGGAAATAAAAAAAAAAGCCCTAGCTATCAATATTAAGGAATTCACACGCAGCTAGAAAAAGATGGGCAGAAGGAAACATTTCTCAGTGTTACCTACTGCCTGCAAAAGAACAGGGCTGAACAGAACAGTGAGGACATATTGTATCTACGCTGCAGGGGTGATGACTAGTACATACCGTTATTCAAGTTAAAGAGAAAGCTGCACATGTATTTGTCGTATACTTTTCCTCTTCTGTCTGCCTCATCCTGAGAAATAATCTGAAAGAAATAGTACTTGTAAAAGTGACCACCCTCCTCCCTTTTGTAACCACAGCAGCTGAAGGTCAGACGTCCCAGACATCCTGAAATAACGCTGGGATTTTTTTATTCTCTGGGACTGAAAATATTCCCAAACATAAAGTACCATTTTCAGCCAGGATTCTGTGCCTATCAGCCACGGTTTGCTCTTAGCAGAACTAAGTCCTTTCAGAGCAGAAGGAAAACAAGCCTCGCTTCTCATCTCAAAATCAAGACTATGTGCTTGATTCAGGGGTTTATTACTACAGAATATGATTTAGTGAAAGCACCTACTGAATTTTCATACTATACTAAATGATTTTTCACAAAATTCCAGGCACTGAACTGAGATCACATCGAAAACAAAAATGACAATCCAGCTTCTTGATCCCACAAGAACTGATGTCCAATTTTTTGTGACACTACAACTGTCTAGCTCCTGGGTTTGGGGTCTGACAGTGGTAGCTGTGACTTAATCAGTCACATCTCTCTGTCTGAACACGATACCAAGTCAAGAGAGAATCTCCTGGTCACGGGCCAGCACCCACCTTCACCAATGAAGCTCATACACAACCCGTGTTCTCCAGCCTTACCTCACCACAGTATTCAGAGATGAATTCATTCTTCTGTACAGGATCTTTGATGAATATTCCCCAGCCTGCCACATCTGAAGGTGCCAATAGCAAGTGCTGCGGGAGAGAAAACCCCAAAAACTTTAGACATGCCTGGCTTAGATTTGTTTTTTGTTTTGGGGTTTGGTTTGTTTTCGATTGTATCACTTAATGCTGGGACTCCAGGAGAAGACAAACGTGGATTCTTCTAATTACCAAATGCACACTGGAATTACAGCTTGTGAATCGGAAGTTGTATGTGAAAAAATACGTGAAACATTTAAAGAAAACAATAAAAAGTTTAGTTTAGCCTTGAAATGAGGATGTTACATAAAAACATATACACTAAGGACTTCAAACCAGAAAGGTCTGCAAACAGGGACCTACTATTGGTTTCCTCAGTATTCGACCAAACTAGCCTAATGAGAAGATGTTCCGAAGCAGAATTAAACCTTGGTTTATTTCTTCATTTATTTAACAAAGCTGAATAGGCTTTTTAAGGCAGACTGTATACACGTTTGTATGTTAGAATCGACCACTGAAGAAAGAAATAGCCAGCATCTATGTCTGAGCCAAACTTCCTTTCTGCTGATCTAGGGAAAGGTGATCAGAAAAGATCTGATCAGGAGATAAGGAAA
The DNA here is from genome assembly GCA_025769975.1 of Gallinago jamesoni. NCBI lineage: Eukaryota > Metazoa > Chordata > Aves > Charadriiformes > Scolopacidae > Gallinago > Gallinago jamesoni. The sequence goes on from JAOQGH010000012.1 coordinate 55,202,144, forward strand.
GAGGGGCTACCACTTCAGAACAGCAGCCTATCTGCAAGGCACAAGTTAAGCATAACTGGGGAAGAGGAGACATTCTACTGCAGTGTCATACAGAAAACAGTATGAAATGTATAATTAACAGTAGCACATATGCAAGCTAATTTAAGTGGCAGCTACCTCACTTTTTGGGTTTTGGCTTGGTTGGTTTTGGTCTTTTTTGGTGTGTGCTTGTTTTTTCTCTTCCTGTTTGACAGCAAGGCAGCAAAGAAATTTTGCTCTCTAGCATGAAAATACAAAAACATCAAAACCAAGGCAAAAGGCATGTAGTTGTATCGCTTGTCTACATACTTTTTTGGATCCTCTCTGAATGCTGCAGTTCTTGCAAGAAACATTTTTGCTGTCCCAGTGGTCGGCTGCTCCACACGTCAAACAGAGGTCAGGGTCGCATTCGCGTACAGCTAGGTAACAGGGGCACTGCTTCGTGTTGCACTGTGCTTTACAACGACATCCAGGAAACCTGTTTTGGCCTACAAAGGGATAGATAGAAAACAAGAAGAGCAAGCATGGAAAAAGTACACTGTAAAATTAAGACAGTGCAGGTGATAGCATATCTGAATATTAAAAAAACCCCATAGCTATTGATACCCGTATAGGACTTGCGGAAGTACTGTCAATTCTTCCCTTCCCTGATTTTACTTTAGTCTCCCTCAATTTTAAGCATGAAGACTATTTCTGACTTCATTGAATGGCTAATTAAGAGGGCCAAATTAAAGCAAACGTGTGGTCCCTTCTCACACCATTTGCCACAATTTGCTGCTTCTGCAAACACTGCAGTACAGACACACTGCTGGGACAGGAAAAAAAAAAAATAGAGATAGCTTTTAAATGTTTTACTTACATTCTGAGCTGCACTGACAAAACTTCTCACAGAAGTTTTGAGCAATTACACATGGGCATGAGCTATCACAAGGCTGACGTGGGTGATCACATGGCTGATAGTTGTAAACATGATTCGATGACCCATCTGAATAAAAATAGCAATGTTTTGTAAAGTTGAAAGATGCAAACAAACAACATGCACTCTTTAAAGCAGAAATTCCCTTTTTATTCGTTTAACTAAGAGAACCCAAAAAAATGAACAAAAACCTCTCAAACCTACAATGAACAGGCTTAAAAAACCCCCAGACACCAAACCCAAACTGTAACCTCAGCGAGGTGGTTTGGCACCAAGCTCCCTGCTTCCTAGCGCGCTTCACTCTTCCCATTACTTTGCAGCTCTGAATACTGGAAGTTTGCTCAAATATCCAAAGTAATTTTTGACTCTGGAGCAACAGTCAACTTCCCAAGAGACACTGGGCAAAATAACCCCTGGGGTCCTCTGCCCAGTCAGTTCTACCGGTGCAGAGAACACCAACACCCTACGGTCAAGGAGGAACCACCAAGGACAACCCTAGAGCTTTACCTAGAGAGCAGCTAGCAGAATTTGGTGCTATAAATTATATTTGCCATTGATATTCCTGAGCTTATGTCAGGTTTGTGCATATTTGTAAAAATGCTCAAGTTTGCAATCAGCAACCAGAAAGGTAAGAGAGACAAACTGATCTATTATTTACTTTCCTAGAATCAAGAAGTTTTCAGATAAAAAACTAGCTTATTTTAGAACTAGTTAACAAAACCCAACAACAAATGGCGCTTTTTACCACAAGTCCTGTCATTAATGGTGTTTTTATCTGTACTTCAACGAGGCCATGCTGAAAAGATTGTAAATTCAGCTTCCTTCCCTTTTTATTGAATTATACAGAGTTCCTGCCGTTACATAAACCAAACCGTACCTTTTGTCCCTACAGTATCTGTAATGAGACCTTACATCTTTCTTTTTATTCCCCCTATAATCTCTAGCTCCCCATGAATGTATATATAACATTTAAAAAAAAACAAAACATGCCCACCTCCTTCCCCACCCCACACTCCCCCCCCCCCAAAAAAAATCAATAGTAGGATCTTAAAAGTTCAGGACATAAATTGAATGGAAAGATGCTAACCCTTTTTCAGCTGTATCTTTCTGCAATGAGCAGCCCACAACCTGCAAAAAACACAAAAACAAACAGAGGAATGTTGACGGGCACGGCTGCTGCAGCGGCCGGGGAGGTACCTGCGTCTTGCACCCGCGCTCCACTTCGCACGGGGACCTTCCTTGGTCTCAGAACACCCATCAGCTGCCCACCAGTCAGAAGCAGTTGCAGCAGAACCATCCTGTCCCCGTCTCTGGAGCTGAGGAGACCAAGGCTGTGCAGGCTGTTCCCCCCCCCCCGTCCCCAGCCCCGGCCGGAGGAGCAGCCCTCGGAGATGCTCAGCCGTCCCCGAAGGAAAACCTGCAAAGAGGAGGCTGCTGGAGCTGCTTCTAGGAGGCAAAAACAGCAGCAGAAGGAAGGATGCGGAATCGCAGATATGGAGGGACATGTCGAAACAGGGGCAGGAAGGTCTGCCAGCTGTTTGCTTCACATGTGGCCCCAGCACCAGGCTGGTGGTCTCCCACAGATCCCGGCCAGGCACTGCCCCTTCAGCTGCTGAGCTCCAAGAGTACGCCAGCTGTCATCTCCTGCTCTCTGCCACAGCCACACTGATGCCACCTCAAAAGTTCTTGTGGTCAGACAGATTTTTTCCCCGGTTTGTTCCGACAGGTGGTGCTGTGCTAAGCCCTCTCCCTTCTCCTTCAAACTCCATATGCCTTTCCCTTACATCCCTGCAGTTTTTCTTCAGCGCGCTCTGTCTCTCTTAAGCATTCCCTTTGCAACAAGTGGCGGTTTTGTTGTGTGGTGGTTTCTTGTTTGGGTTTTTTTTTTTATATTAACAAAAAGCATGATATGTAATCATAACATAACTCACTATAAGGTTTTTGCAAGTTACCATTAGCCTATTTATTTTGTATCCATTTCAGATAGCAAGCTCTTTGGGTGTGAAATGTCTACTGTCCCATGGACAGCTGTGTCAGACACATTCCAGCAAACACACCTGTCTGGACTTTAGGTAGCAAAACAAAAATCCCACATAAATTTCAGTAGCCTAAAAATTAAAGGAGTAATCAATGGGTTTAGGTTTTCTTTAAATTATACTGCTTGGACTTTCTTAGTATGCCACACAGCAACACGAAGAGACTATGGGAGAAGCCTCGTTCCCTGGCCAAAAGCACCCTGCTAGCTGCACCAAGCAGCCTCACTGCCTGCACAGATTTACTTAGTGGCCCAAAACACTTGTGAACACACATACTCAAAAATCCCCAGCACAAAACACTTGGAAAGCTATTCTGCCTTTCAGTAAATGGAACACTCACAAGTTTCCACTCTGGAAAAATACCTTCTGGACTTGTCAGCTGCTACTTCTTTCATAAAAGCATGGTACCAATTTCTACTTCAACCAAAAGGCGTGCTGCTCCCCCGCAAGCAGCTTTTGGTACAGAAGATTCTCTGTGCAATTGCCCTTCCAAAGCTTTACCGTGAGACTTCATGCAAAGTGCTTCATGCTTTGTTTTTGTCTGGCTGGTATTGGGCAAAGGTAACATAGACTATGTTTTTGAACAATTCTTTCACAGAAGCTTGTCTCTGAACCCAAGGTAATAAGGACCTGGTAGCACACCAAACCCTTAAAAGCTTTCTGTGGAAAGACTCGTTAAAACACCATTTCATTAGCAATTAGTATGGAACTTTTTTGGCAAGCACTAATGTCCAAACCACAACAACTATCCTAATGCTTTAAAAGTAAAATGCTGCTTGCTGACTAGTTAACACCTGAAACTTTTTGGATTCTATGGGAAAGTAGAGACCATATGGACAAAGTCACCTGAATGTGACAAAGATTGCAATTATCAACAAAGCATTAATACTAACAACTCAAAAGAAATTTAAGTATGGCAGCCGCAGTGGCAAAGGCATCAGCTTAGCCACTCTTGTAAGAGATTGGTGTCATAGGAGGAAGAGAACCTAGCAAGAAAGGCACTGGAGACACACAGTGTGAGCACAAATTGTGGAGAATGACAGGAGACAACATGAAGTTAGCTGCCAACACCAACCAATTTGACAGGAGGTTTGATTAACACAATCAAGTAGTACATTTCATAGGATTGTAACTTTCAAAAACTGCTAAGGAGCACTACAAGGTCCCCTGATTAGGGCACAAAAATGCCATACTAAAAGGTGAACTATCTCAGCCAGAAAGAAAAGGCAAGATCCTGTCCCATGCACCAGGAAGCAGAGGCAAAGAAGAGACAGAAAGTTGAGAAAGCCACTCAAGCTTCATAATGACAAATTTCCAAGCAAGCAGGTGGATTTGTACATCCGGTGACTGACATTTGCAGGATAGCCAGCTTAGAAAATAAGTGTTTCCAGAAGCATTATGGCAGAAGCTGTCAAAAATATCCCATTCTCTGGTAACAACCTACTAGGTTTTGCCCATTGTTTTTAGGAGGCACTGGTATCAGCTAAATCAGGCAGTAGAAACACTTCCTTTGGAAAAGCTTCACTAGCATTTCTTTCTTTGCGCAGGGATAGTCTGCTACCTGAAATAGCACTGAAAATTCAAAATATGTGCCAGTTATGTCAATATACGTAGTTAGGTCTTTGCAGTGTTGATTTTCTGGCATTACTCTGTGATTTCTTTTCAGTCTCCTACATCGTATCTTACCCACAACCTCCCTGCCACCCTAAGACTCAGCCTTCCAACCTGGTGGCATGGAAGAATATCTGTGCCAATGCCTCAGCTCCTCCTTTTGCCTGGTAACAGTGAGAATTTAAATCTCCATAAAATGGCACCCTGAACTCTAGGCAGAGCCACATAAGCTATTCAAACATAAGCAGTGAACATCAGTCCAGCAGAAGGTAAGGACAGGAGGAGGAAAATGAGGAAAAAAAATACTTCCAAACAAATTTTATTAAGTAAACTTGTACCCGAATAGGGGATAAGTAAGGGGAGGAAAATAAAAATAGTCAAGAAGCAGCGTGACATGGCCCTGCAATCAATAACAGATCCTCACACCAATCCAGAGGAAGGAGTGCTGATTAGTTAAAGCAAATACAATTAAGGTCCCAGCAACTGAAGGAAAACATGTACTTAAGAGAATGAACAGTACTGAAGTACTCTCCCTCCAGCATACATTCATCCTTTCCTGAATTCTTTCTCGGTTCAGATTTTTCTATTGGCTTCTATGCAAAGTACTCATTCCTCCAGCAAAGCAGAGTTTCCACATTGACAGGTTAATCTCCAATACATAGGAGAGGCTCTCACACTTACTGACTCTCCAAAAAACAACTCTATAAAGTGCTGTCCTTTTATTGATCAGCCTTTTTGGGGCCATGTAACAAAAAGAACACTGGAAGGAGGGAGATACTGTTGTTTACTATCCAAGAGGGGTGTAGTCCCACCAGCCAGTTGCTCAGTATGCCTCTACGGGCACCAAGATACCAGGGAAATAGGCAAAGTCTTGTAAGGAAATCTGGTATCAAATCAGCTACAAGAGGCCACTAAAAGCAGCATTCTGCTGCTGCTTTTCTCTTTGGTGAATGCTGCTTCTGCTCAAAGGCTGCCTACCACATATCCATGTGGAAAACCTGCTAACCAGCAACAGAAAAGTGTGAACAGGACTAGTGGCTCTAGGACTGAATTTACTCTAGGAGTGAGTAAACTCAATTTAAAGAAATGTAAGAAACAGAGAAAGACTTCCAGATGGTTTTCCCAATTGCCAGTTAACATCTTTAGAAATTGCTCAGATTACAGTAGTACATAGGCAGATTGAAAGGTTTTCCTTTTTTTAAAAGGCTACTGCACATAGAAGAACAGAGACAGCTTGATTGCCACCTATTCTGTGTCTTCAAATAAAAATAAATCTCCTTCAATGAGACTTAAAAGAATTCAAAGGCATTTTAAAACTAAATTGCTACCAGAGAAGGTTCCATATTGGCAACTAACAAGAACTTTGAGCTGCTCTTTTCAAATAGGTGTAGTGGCATCATTTTTATAGCAGTTTGCATGAATCTGAATGCAAACTAATTCCCGACTGCATATTCTGAATTTGCACTATGGCTAATAACTCCAGATTTAAACAGCCAAATCCACCAAATGCCCCCAAACCTGAAAACTCTGCCAAGAGCATTAAATCAATAGTTTTTGCTGAGAAAAAATGCTCTTCCAGATGCTCACTGAATCTTTTCCTAGCTCACTTCGGCTGCCTCTATTCTACAGAGCAGAAACATTCTACTTCAACATCCACATCAACAGCCAGTGTCAGGAATTTCACTAAGCCTGGACAGAATAAATTTGCTTAGACAAGCTAAGACAGAAGCAAGAAGAACTGACGGGAGAAGAACTGGAAGAACAAATTTGGGGGTAAGGAGAGTTGAAGGGAAAAATAGCGAACTTTATGGAAAAAGGCATACTTATTGCTTGCAGAAATAAAAAGCCAACTAGAAATTAACAAGAACATTTATCTTGTATGTTCTTACCCCATGGGAATAAAAATAATCAATGCAGAATCACATTTTCAGACCTCAGGATTGTCAAATTAAAATTCATTTTTCTAACAGACAATAGCCACCAAGCTTACAATTTAAAGAGAAATTGTTTCAGATGGTCTTTATGACTCCAGTAAAAAGTTTGATTTTGTTCTTCATTGCGACTTCACTTCAAATAGTAACTCATTAACCTGGTTCTTTAGTTGAAGTTCTAGTTGCTAATAAAACTGAGGTGCTCTAAAGGAGTACTCTCTCAAAGAGAAAAAAGGCAATCCTACTAGTTCACTACAAAGTTTTTGCTTACTGATCATCTGATTCTTAATGGAATATGCTTCACCATAAAAAAAACCCTTGAGTTTTAATTTACTAAACACCATATAATCATTATTGAATCCCATTATAACACTTGTAAATTTAATATTTATTGCTGCAAACAAAATTTTACCGCAGTATCTTGAATGACATAAACTGTGTCGAGTACTTCTAATCTAAACTAGTTTGACTACTTGCAGCTACACGTACAAGAATCTGGCTGTTGTAGAGGTTAAAAAGAAGGAAGAGGGGAAGAGAAGTGGAAGGTTGTATTTGCCAATGCGGTGAGACTTTTGTCTGAAAATAAAGCACCATTTTGTTTTATTGCTGCGAACTTTGTTTTTGGAAGCAAAAGGAGAAGAGTTGCATGGCTTTTCCTCCAAAATATTTTCTGTTCAAATCCCCTGTATCTCCAATTTATTGTTATGCTAAGGTTATTTAGTAACAGATTTACCTGTGTTTCCTTTTCTTCTTTCTGGGAGGAGTATCAACATCTTCAGCAGGGACTGGAGCAATAATACTAGATTCCTTTACTCTAAACTCATACACCTAACAAGAGATACCATAATACATCCACGATAAATCTCTCACTAGTAGAAAGTTGCTCATTTTCTAAGTTAGTATGATTTCCTCCAACCAACAACTTACAGATTATATCCAGTCATAGTCTCTTTTCAATACATTTAAAGTTGATTATTTTTGTCACATAAGAACAGATAGTCTAATTTAAATCTCCTGTCAATTTAATTAAAAAACAATTTTAAAACTAACTTTATATATTTGTGGCATGAATTCTGGATCATAGCATACTTGGTAAAACCAAGAAAATTAATTAATTAATTTTCTCTTTCAGTAATCAACGCTAGCACTTCTATACTTCACTTTTAAAAGTAAAACACTACCATCCTTAGCAAGTAGCTTCCCTTCTTACCTGCCTGCACGTTTTGGTCCCAATCAGTCTGGCAATTGCACAGAAGTTGTCATAGTAAGTGCCAATAAGAACTCGAAACATTGAGGCTTCTGCACCACTCCATTCCACATTCTCTGGAGGCTCAATATTTGGCTTCATCTTTATCGGTGTTTGACACCTGGAATTTGCTTCTGTAACAAATAATCAAGAGTATTGGTCAATGGAAGGCTATGTTTCCAAAATTTTTTACACAGCCCTTAAAGATGTCAAATTATTAAACATAGCTAAAAGTACCCCAGGTTTTGTTGTTTCCTAATATAAGTGCTACAACAAAACAGCACTTTGCACATACCTCTTAAAGAAGCCAAAAATTGTGTAATTTCAATAGCTACTGTTACCTAATCCCACTGCTGTACAATCTGGAACTTTTCTTACAGGGTTCTATTTATTATTACTCTGTCTTTTCACTCTGTTCCATACATTCCTAACACATGGTTTCTAGGATTGTGTGGCTCAACTTACTGGGGGGTTTTTGTTGTTTTGGTTTTGCTCTGTTTTGTTTTTTGTTTTTTTTTTAATCCTTTCAAGCACTGCAGCTAATTGAAGAAAGAAGCACTGACTAGCCTTACCAGAGGAACTAGATGTTTCATCTTTCTTTTCCTCTTCTTCTTTATCGTTGTTTTCTCCTCCAGTTTCAGTTCCAGCTTCTCTGTCACTATCTGTGTCTTTTGATTCCAACACATTTATTGTTGGCGTGCTGGGTCTGCTGGTGTTGTTGGGAAGTCTTCCCCTTCGGCGGCCACCTGGGCGCTTCGGTGGTGTCTTTATACGCTCAGCGGTCAAGGCAGCTGCAAACTCCTTTGCACCTTCCTAAACACAAAATACTAGAATTTCAGTAAAAGAATTAAAAGTGTTTTCACCTGTTGGGGGAGAGCACATTCTACTTGCATACTGTATAACTCTGCAATATTCTACAAATTAATCATGTATACACAAATCCAGTTAATTGTCCTCTAACTGTGAACATGAATACTTTTGATACTATCATGAAAAAATAAAAATCTACATTTACAACATACTTATGTATTTCAGTTCCACTTTCATTTTGGCTGCCAAGTGAAATAGTTCAGTAATAAGTGTCCCCAGATGACAAAAAAAACAAGAATTTTGCACAAAGAATACTCTTCAAAATACAACAACTCTTCTTGCACATGGCACCTATACAATATGTATTCTGTATTTTTCAAAATGCAATTGTTGCAAATTTGTTTTCTAGTGGAAAGGGGCAGGACAATATGTGGCAAATTTTTAGATTGGAAAATTATGTGGTTTCTCAAATTCAGGGGAAGTACAAGAGAGATTTGAAATCATATTACTAAGCATTTTGCATTATTAATTTCCATCCTGTTGTTTCTTAAGCTCAAATACTGCAAACTAAAAAACCTCTATAGTTTTTAGTTGTGGTATAACTTCCAAGAAAGCTAAGTTTGTGAGACCCAGTTGTTTGACTACAGTGGCAGCAACACATTATTAGGAGGTAACAATCTTTCTTCTATACAAATATCTCAGGCTACACCCAATAGAGCTACAAAATATTGCTAGTTAGACTTTCAACTGATTATTGGAAGTTAACTCTTTTCTTACACACAAACTGACTTGACTGCAGGCCCATGAGTATATGCAGGTGGCCCATGAGTATATGGCACTATCCTAGATCCAGCACATCCTTACACTACGTGCAGCTTTCCATACTGCAGCTAACACTAGCACTTAATTCTAACATACAAAATTATCTTACCAAGTGTTGATAACAGTGCGGTCCACAAGGCTTATTATCTAATGCTGTTTCTGTATTCTTTCGTTTGTAAGTGTTAGGAGTTGCGTGGAATGCTGTTGAAGAAAACCACCACATTTGTAAGTTTTAATATAAAAAAAATACATTAACCTCAAATAGTATACAAAACAGTTTACCAAGTCATTACTAAAACCAGAATAAAAATTACAACAAATGGAAGAAAACACAAAATAAACCTCATCTGGTGACATTTGACTTACTGTGGAAATACAGTAAGTATTGCATCTGCCCATTTACATCAGTGAAGACAATCATCAACCATCACATCACTCCGTGTATCAAGGAAGACATGCTATACCTCCCTTCCCAACAAACACAACAGACTTTACTTGTGTTACCACCTTAAACAGAATTGTTCAGGACTTCTCCTGTTAATGCATGATCATCTATCAATCCAGAAGATTCAGGTGTTCAATTTCTATCTTGTCAAAAAATCCAACACCACATACTTTGGAAAGGTAACGGACCCACTTCTCATTTTTTTTTAGTGAGAAGGACACACAAACATTTTTACTCTATTACTTTATCAGAACTCCAACTAAACTGACAGGGATGAGAGTTGGGTTCCTCTATCCCAGCTGCAGGGTGAAAATAAGTTAGCAGCACACAATCACTATGGATCAGAACAAGCACAGTTAAGTCTGCCAGTTCCAGAGAAGCTGGACTCTGAGGGACTCTGCATAGCTGTGTGTGAGTTGTCCATTTTGCAGAACAAAATGGAGAATGCACTTGAAGGTTTTTTCAGGGTTTCTCTGTTTGTTGTTTTTGTGGGGTTTTTTTTTTGTTGTTGTTGTTTTGTTTGTTTTTTTTTTTAAAAAAAGGACTACTCGGTGCTAGTTGTCTGTTTCCTGAGACTCTACGAAGACCTACAGAAAACCCACCTGAAAACACATGATTCCCAAGCACAGTAAAAGCACTCACGCAGCAGTTTTACCACAGTTGAAGTTAGGCAGCTGTAACTTACAGTTAAGTTTTTTAACACTCAGTGAATAAAAAGTGCTAATTTTCAAACTGAAGAAAACCCTCCCCTCTTACTCATATCAATCCATAAGGGCTGTTCCATATCAACACCACACACATTCCTCTCCTGCAATAAGCCACCACCATAGGCTTTCCTGCTCATCTTATTTCTCAATTGTGCACAAGGCTTCTCTTCAGAATAGTCCACTACACTTTCAAGACTGACTTTAATGCAGTTCCTTCCCTTTTAAAGAATTTGGTCAGAGCTGACATACATTTTCACAAAGGTTCTAAAAGCAAATTTCATTTCAGTGATGTGGTTTGCAGCACAGCTCCACAAGCACTTGTTTTTGCACCAGCAGAGAGGGTGACCAGTGGTGGAGAGCACTTCTTAAGAGAGCTTCTCTGATGAAACCACTCCATCTTGGAACCATCACTTCATGCTCCCCTCCCATAAGGGAAGGTACACTGGAAAGCAAATCAAATTCTATAACGTTATGCCTGCATTAATGACAGCAACACATGGGAACCTCAGGTAGCAATGTATTCTCTTCCAAGGCCTTCTTAAAAAGGTATATACGATATAAAAGCATAACCAGTTAAATATTGCATCATTTTCATATTACATTTTATAAATCTGGAAACAAAAAAAGCTTCATTTTTCCACATACAGAAATATACAGATATGTAAAAATTACTTATAAGCAAGTATAGGAATGTAATTTATGCATATTGTTGCTATTTATACTCTTCCTTCCCCCACATTCCAGTTAAAAGCTTTTATGCAGTATTTCACTTCTCATAAGTTTTACATATCCTTGAAGTGTTCATACATTCTGTAGGTAAAGTAAGTTAAATAACAAAGAAACCTTGCAATTTAGTGCCAATAATGCCATGTTATTCCAACTTTATTCCAACGCTAGGAAAAAAGCTTTTAAGAAACAATGAGATGATGGGAGTCCCCCACTCAAAAGCAGAGGAGAGAAAACCCACATTTTCCAATACTACATCTTTAAATTTGCACATTATACAATTTCATTAATTCAGGGTTTAGGGTTTTTGTTTTGGTTTGGCTTTTTCCACATAACTGTTTTACCCAGTCTGCATACCACAAGGAAAATAATTTTGCAATAATGCAAAAGAACAGTAAAACATTAGCAAGTCACGTTCCATATCAGACTGCTGCAATGTACAGAAATCAAAACTATTCTTTTTACATGTCACTTTGCAGACGGCAAGCATTTCTCTCACAAGTTCATTTCGTCCTAAAACAAGCGTTTATTTTTTAAAAATTGTTTTCCTCTAGACAAAGAAATATTTAGTTTCTAATGCAGTGAAACAAATCAATGTTTGGCTTTTTAAACCAGTGAAACCTCCAAAATCTGCTATATCTGATGCTTATAATTAGAATCATATCTTGTATTCCGCTATTTCAAAAACACTCAACACACTGTAGTGCTGACAACTATAGTCAGAATCTACCACTGCTGTTGCAAGGTATTTCTTTTTGTGGGAGGCCAAAGGACCAAATACAAGAACAAAACTATTTGTATAGCTGTATTATGAATCTTACAAATATCAGTAATATTTTTTTTTTCAAAAAAAAACATCGAAGAAGACTTTGTAGAATTTCCTAAATAACTAAACTATGTATTTCTTCAATAATTTCCTTCAGTCATTCCAAAACTGCTTCATTGACCGCGTTTTCTGTCTTTGAGATGTATTACCTGCTTTATCCCCAAGGGGCTCAATTCTCATATTTTCCATTATGTGAAAGTACACAGGCAACAGCTTAGCCTGAAATGTACATTGGCTTCACAGTCAAGCTATTTGGGAAATTCTCCCTACCTGATATATTTCCTTCTTCTAAATTCTTTGTTAGTCCAGATATTTAGGCATAATTCCTTGCTGTCAGCAAATGAAGTCGGTACACAAGTTTTTTCAGTAATGTCATCACCTGCATATGAAGGGATTGCCAGGTCGTCAAGGGGACTTGACATGTTAAAAATCTGGTAACTTTTCCAGTGTTTAACCCAGATGTTCTAGAACAAAGATTTGAAATTCCATTAAGTAAGGCTAATCTTAACAAAAATGGAATGTGAGAGAGGAAATTACAAAAATCAAAACCAGATCTAATCGAATTCCTGTATTTTTTTTTAACTCTCTATGCCTTCTCCAGATATTTGCACCTTTCCAAGTACAAAACTGATCACTGTAGCCTACCACAATACCAAAGTTATTAATCAAAAACACCATCTGCAGAAGCCAGGACATCATCCTGTAGTGTTCAGCCATGAAGCTGAGCATAGGGGCAACTGATTAGGGTGCAATGTTATCAACACGTTATCAAAGTTAAATTGTTAAACTGTTGCAGATACGCTGCTACTGCACAGCCTTCCGATAATCAGAGTAGACTGGTTTTGATGAGTTACTTATTCCCAGAAATCAATATAGTGGATTTTTACCAGGAGTCTTAAAATTTCACAGAGAGCAAAGAGGTCATACAACTGACTCTCGGTTTTTACCAGATAAATTCCTAGCTCTAGGCAGACATACAGACAGACAAACAGACAGAACACAATCCTCTTTCTTTGGTGTTACTGCAGACGAAAGCAGAAGGAAGCAATACATCCAAACAGTGACCAGTCACTTGTAGAAGTGGGATTTGGGTACATCTTCAGGGAATGGTAACTGAAGTATCCACTTCCCACATTCAGCGTTTAGTCTGGAGGCTACATAGTGAATGTGTAAATCAAGCTTCAAGAGATATCTTTGCAACAATCAAGTATGAAATATATTATCAGTGACAATGCATGTGCTGCATAAGCTGTCATGAAGAACGTTATCATAATTGGGAATTTCATACTTCAACTAGACACAAAGATACATCTTAAATGCCTCTACAGTGGAAGTGCTACTCTTCTTCCTTTCTACTACAGCCCTGAAAACCTAAAGAGATGACTTAAAGTTTGGGCCTTTTTATCTACAAGGTATGGTTTAAAATGAAGCCTTGGGCAGACACAATTTTGGTAAGAATACTAACTTGTTCAAGGGTCTTATCAAAAGTCACCAGCAACAAGAACTTAGACAATTGTTTGGCATAAACACTTTGTCTCCCATCCAAATGTGAGGAACACAGAGAAAGGGGGCACAAGGCTTTCAGCTTAAACAACACTGCTAGTGTGAGAACTGAGGTCCTTCAGCTGATCAGTGACATGACTTTGTCACTGTTTGAATCTAAAGAACATGTCAAAACAAACAACACTATGAACCTGTCCTTTTCTTTTAGTGCTGTGAAGAAGTCTCACAGAATTGGTGCCTCAAAACTGGGGACTGGTAATAGCAGGCTCCCCAGAGTAGTAGGCACCAAAATGTGGTCTGTTAGAAGTAGAACTGAAAGGGTCCACAATCTGTAAAAATTACTATGAAAGGCAAATCTATATAAATGATGCAAGTAATCAAATACATGTGTATTTTAGAGGAGCTTATACCTTTCACTGGAAATCTTCTACAAGTTTATAAAATTATTGAGAAAAGTGGCCTACAACCACTGCTGCTTTAAGTACCTAAAATCTTCTGGGATGCTGCTGGAAAAAGTTTGTACTCACTATGTCTGGACAATGCTTTCTTGTTGACTTAAAAACCAAACTTCTTTTGAAGAAGTAAAACTAGACTGGCACTCGGTCTCCCTGCTAGACTACTGAGAGTGTCAAGAACTCGCAAGACCACTGTCAGATGAAAGGACTTGCCCAGAGGTAGCACACAGCTTCCCTTCCCTGGTCTACAGTCTAAGGTTGCACATAGCACTTCTTAGAATGAGTCATCCAGACAACTAAGATACTTTTAAACAAAACCTACAGCTTCACAGAACGCGACACGTTGAAGCTGGCTGGACGAGGCAGCAGCTATACCTCCAGAAACTTACAGTTCTTAAACATTATTCAGAAATAAGAGTTTCTTTCGTAGCATTTTCAAGCAAAGCCTTCCAACAGAACGCAGGGAGAAAGTGAAACTAACAGACCTACCTCCAAAAGCCACAAATTCTCAAGAAACTTGGAACAGGAACACCTTTCTCCCAACCCCACCTCCCACCATCTGAGAACCAACTCCAGCTCCTCCTTGAACTGAAAGACAGCTAAGGGATACTGAAAAGCAGCAGCACTGTGTACAGCCTTTAGTGGGAAGTACAAATACAGGCAGATTGCTTGTGTGCTGGATGAGGAGCTGCTGACAAAAGCACAAAAGTTTCCAAATGAACATGCATGCACACTCACAGTGAAACATGCAAATGAACAGTTAAGTCAAAATAGAAAATTAATTTGAAAGAGACCATTATAGTGTTCAACTACGAGTCGAAGCCACTTTGTATTTGACTCTGTCTCAGAGAAAGGATTGTCTCAAGTAGCACTTCAGAATCTCTCATACTTTACACTTTGCAAATGGAAACATCATTGTTCAATCCTTCCCCTAAAAGAATGTGAGAACATGAAAGCAATTCAGTGGAAAGGATAACACAATTTCTAAAACTCAACTGTCTGAAACAACTCTTCTTCACATCATCGGGTACAACTAAAGTGTCTAGAAAGTAAACCTGAGAGAATCAAGGATAAAAACTGTTCATGGATATTCATTCTCCCTGCTGGAAGATGAACCAAGTCTGATGAATAACCAGGCATTTGTATGGAGGAATGTATTTCATTCTCCACACACAAACTGAGAAATAGTAACACAGTAACAGTAGTAGAAGACAATGTATTTTTCTTGAAGACTATATAAAGAGAAGTAACGTTATGGGTTGATCCAAACCAGGAATTCTATACAAACTCCTAAATGCAAAAAAGGAAAACAAACTACCCCAAACAGATGCATTCACTTTTCCGAGGTATAGTTTTCACTGCAAAATTACGTCAACACGGACAAGTTGTTTTCACAACTTTAGTGATATTACTGCTTTTATTTTTTCTTCTCTTTCCTTCCTTCTGTATTGCATCTTTGTTTCTCGAATTGCAAAAAATATGAGATATACAAGTGCCCTACAACTGTACTTACGATGTAAGAAGCAATCATATTTAAAACAGCGTCTACAGAAGAGTGTGTGAAAAGAGTGCAGGCTTTGCTCCCTCTGAACTGATTTAGCATTTGGTCCATCTATGTTTGGTGTGCATTCAGGAGGAAGAGCTCCAGGAAGCTGCTGCTCAGTGAGTTCTTTGTATCTTGAAAGAAAGAAAGAGAAGTTATTTACTCAGGATAATTAAAAAAGTAATTTTTGTTTCCAGTATCACTCTGCATTTTCAGTGACAAGTTAAATTAAGAAATATGTGCCATCAAGAAAGGTCAATCAGTCCTTAACACAATAAGCTGTTAATTCCATACTCATTAATATAAATATAAAATTAGCTAGGAAAGAATACTTGTTTTCTGGACCATCATCTCTTCATATATAATTCTCACTAACTCCAAAAAGGAGACTTTTTTTAAACAGAAATTTTTATTTTACCACCTCAAAAAAATAACATATTATTAAACACATGCAAATACTAATTTTTCAATAGTTTGAAAGGAAGGCTAATAAAGACCTTTATTGTTTGACTCAGTGGGAAAAGCCAATTCCCTTCAACTATCACTTGCAGAAGTTACATACCTGCCACCAAACCTAGCTGTAAGGGGAATCATTTCTAATCAACAAATATTTAATTAAGTCAAGGAATCTTTGTTTCATAAAGCAAGACAGCAATATATCCTAAGAAATTCTTACTTCTCTTTCAATTCTTCTGCTGTACCCTTGTCTGGAAACATTGAGGAAATGGCTTCAAATATCTTGTCAGAAGGAAATCTCCGAGGGGGGTGGCTTTCTTTCTCTATCAAGGAAGCAAAAGATTTGAGAAACAAAAAAATTATATTTCTGCTCCTTTGCTGCTTCAAGGTCGTGTTCAGAGAAAGGGGTGCTTCACCAAAAATCCCAATAAAAAAAAGCAAAGGTTTTTATTTCTAAGTTACAGAAAACTCAAACTGTGCTAAGTGACGTTTCCTACCACGATAACTCTACTAGTCAAATTGGAGAAACCATTACTACACCAGCAGATGGAGACGGCAATATTCAGAACTCTGCTTACTTTAGAATATTTCATTTTCTGAGGAGTGGCTAAGCATTTATTAGACAGATACCTGGCTGACTTTTTGGTGCATTTGACCGTCTCGGTAAACAGATAAACAAAAAATGGCAAAACCACCTTTTGTAGTATTCTCTGTACAACTCTTAAACTAATTGGCAAAGGAAATGATTAAAAAATGATGCCACTTCAGACCTGAAATCTATCAAGTAGAAGAGTTTGAATAAATTTATTGACTGATCAAAGAAAAGGGGGGGTTTGTTTTAATTTTTAAAGCCTACAGACAGACATACCCATCCTGTTACCTTCCCGATCTTTTTGCTTGTCATCTCTTTCATCAGGATTGTCATCTCCATCATCATCATCTTCATCATCACTATATTGACCAAGTGCATTGACCAGCTCAACAAATATTTCATCATTGATAAATCCACATTCTGAAATTAAGCAAAAATGGGAGTGAACAGAAAAGAACAGGGTGTATATGAAGTATTTTTAATTCTCCCTACACTTTAGTTAAATTATAGTAATAGCAATTTTGTATTTTTCCCTCTTAGTTTCAATGTATGAACTGAGAAGAGTTAAAAATACTCAGTATTTATTTCTTAGACTGACAACTGTGAAGGGGAGAAGGAAGCTTGTTGAAATTTTTCTTTTACTGACTCTCTGTGCTTCTTACCAGTAGACATAAATAAATCTCTTTTCCTTGGAAGATAAGAAAAATTACTTACTAGATAGACTATTTAAGAGATTTTGTGCCAAAAATCCCAAATCCAACATGGTTGGGTTAAGCCAGCCTAGAAATGCAGGCAAACAATTTATGAAGCTATCCTTGGACAGCTAGGAAATCTCCAGAGAGATTTCTGATTGGCAGTTCCATAGCATCCACTTCCTCACTACAGACCCCACTGGCAACGTGACAAAAACCCAATACGGTTATATACAAAAAATTCAAGAGAAAACTGCATGTATCTGCTTATTAGCTCATATTCTGCTGTGAAATTCAGAGGGCAGCACACAGAGAGGCATTATTCAGAGAGGAAAACCATAGTGAGTGTTGACAGAGACTGCTGTTACATTTCAAAAAATAACCGTGAACTGTGTAGGAACCGTAGCGCTTATCACCCTCCTTCTGAACCTGGACTGAGGTTGGATGTCAAACTATAGCTTGAAGGAAACTAACAGG
Organism: Gallinago jamesoni; assembly: GCA_025769975.1. Lineage (NCBI taxonomy): Eukaryota > Metazoa > Chordata > Aves > Charadriiformes > Scolopacidae > Gallinago > Gallinago jamesoni. The sequence continues at coordinate 55,219,956 of JAOQGH010000012.1, forward strand.
TTTATTCTAGTGTAGACAATGGAGGCAGGAAGGTACTTCATCTAGATGTTTTAAGCAGAACTCTTCATATACTAACCTCTGTGTGTATGAATTTTTCCCAGAAGTGCAATTACAGAGATAGTTACAAACCCGACTCGTACGTGGGAATGTCTCTGGACTACAGATTACCACCACATTTACACTTACAGTCACACAAGAATACTAGCTACTGGGCTACTAAAAAAAACCCTCTTTCTACTGTTGTTGGGAGACTAAAAAAAAAAAACAAACCATCGTTCTATTTTCAATTTATAATTTTGAAAGACCCATAATAACAGTAATTGCCATCATGAACCTGGGACTCAAGACTGTGAAACAAGATTAAAGCTAAACTCATTTAGTAACAGATTAAATCAATAATAGAAGACATTTACTAGCAATGTCACCATTTTAACATAACCAATTCTCTGAGAAGGATGTCAGCAATCAGTAAATCTGTAAAAATATCCAAAAGGCAAAAGCCCATGAAATATTTCATGTTCCTCATGAAATATAAAGGCACCAGCTATCCTGAAGCCATTAACAAGACCGGCTTAGGACTGAGTAGCATTTATTATTGAATCTCAGGCTTAACCTTCACGAATGATACATAATGTACTCAAAAATGTAGTTCCCTTTCTCAGTCACACCAGCACTAACAGGAATACAATCAATTTTAATAAACAATTCCCAATTTGAGGGGGGTGTGTGTGGTGTGTGAAGGTTTCTGTGACGGAAGAAGCAGAGTAGTCAGAAAAACCTTCACAAGGGTAAAGTTCAGGCCTGTACAAGCCAGTTCTGAGTGAGCACAGAGCAAGTGAAAGGTTGCACTTCACTGAGACTTCAGCAAACTAAGAGACAGGTGATGTTGTATGCAGTCCAGCTCCCCTACAGAATAAGAGGTAAACTATACCTAAGAATATGTACATATAGTTTTCCAACAGAAGGCTACAGCTTTGCTCTATAAACTGACTTAGTTTTTTTTAATAGCTAATAATTTCCTTGAAGGAAAAAACCCAAAACCCGCAAGAGGTTACTCTATCTAATCACATTCACAAGTGCTGTCGTTATCAGAGTTTTGCATACTTGTCCTAACATTTTCTGCTAGGCAGGGACATTACACTGTTATATGCCAAAGTATAAAATTGTCCAACTTGCACCTAGGCATTATGATGAATCACTGTACAGTCTAGGGGGAAAAAAAGTTAATGTATTTAATCTTTCCATATTACTACTTTAAAACTTTGCAGCCTTATGAAAATGCAAAGCAATATATTTAAATAAGGAAATCTGCTATACCTCATGTTTACACAATGTAGGGATTCTAGAGATACTGCTGTAACAATCAAGCATCAGGCCCTAACGAGTAACACTGACAACAATTATTTATGTAGGAAGAAGTGATTAGTATACCTGAGTGTTTGGGCTCACCTCTGTCTCCATGCACTTTCCCATCATAGTTCTTGATCAGTTCTTCAATAAAGGTACCATCCTGGTCAAGCACTTCATCTCCCATGTATGGAATGTTATGTAAAACAGTTTCATCCTCCACCTAGTATCAACAGTTACAATCCATTTTAAATTCTTCATTGCTGTTTTCACAATCCACAAATGCCTAGCTACCAGTTCACTGGCTGACTTTGCTGCTTCAGCACGTTGACCATTAGATAGATAAAACTAACCCCTCATCTTTGCTGGACAATTTTTTGCACTGGTGATGACTGGCTCAAGATACTGACACTAGCTCCTAATATTAAGGTTAGCAGGGTGCTTCCATAAAGCTTCTACCATTGAAACACAGTAAGCTACCTCGCTTTGGGAAGCTTGCATTTGGTAAATTCATTCTCCCCTCCTTGGTTCTTTTCCACAGTAACATGCAATGGAAACCACCCCTTCATTGCTTTGCCAGAGATAAGAAAATATGATACAAAAAGACTCAAAATTAAAGTTGTCTAAGCAGTAAGCACAGAAACATGCCTCAGAATTTAATCTGAAGTGGGGTCTTTTTGTCTGTATATAGACTAAATGCATTAATACTCCCAGTAGAATTTATGGAGCTTGATACTCAGCTTGTAGCTTCCAATACTACAGAACCTTCTATTGTTAAGAAAATAAATGTAAACTTTCCTGCTCATCATGATTTTGCAGCAATGCAAATATGCAAACATTTATGAATTAAAAGCATGTAGAAAAATGTGTGGAAGAGCTCTGATAAAACTGGTTATTTAAATCACTTTGCTACACTTACTATCATAATAACGAATCAGCAAAGGTGCTCATATACAAAATGTGACAAAGATTTGTAATAAGCTACGTTTTTCAAGTTGAATACCTACATCAGACATCTTACATTATGGCTCCTGCATGCAGTGATGCTAATCAGAAGAAAAGGCTATATTCAATTGTTAGGTAAGAATGACCATTATGTGGAAAAACTGTTTAAGGATTAAGTTTTCTTTATTCCATAAGAATTACTATTCTGCTACAGGTACATTGACCAACTGTCTTACATAAAGACATTCATAGACCTCACTTCTCATTACAATAATTATATGCTTTCAAATGAATCTATAGTTGTTACAAGACAATTGGTCACCTGAATTAAATAAACTTAGGGTCTCTTTACAGCAAGGTTTTAGAGATACTTCGGTTCACTGAGGGCAGAGGTTTAGTATGCAATCAAAATTACATTTTTTAATTTATTTAATTTGGGGGAGCCTAAGTATTACTGCCTTATTACCAATACCATAAAGATAGGGAGGGTAACTGACAATGGATTTTTGCTGGTTTATTTCTAAAATTAATCCCTCCTTTTTCTCCATACATTTCTCCTCCCAGCCCTTTTTTAAACTTACCATAAAATTCTGTTGAAGGGGAGACCAAGAATACATTATAGGCACAGAAGCAACAGCATTGAGAGTCTTCAGTGGGATGACTTGTTTTGGAAAATCTATGTCACTGGTAACAGAGCACTGAAATGAGAGGTTGAAGTTATACTTACGTAGCAACATCAGTAACAAAAAGAAAAGAAAAATATTCACAGAAGAACACTCTGCAGTGTACAAAATTCAAAGCGTTTGTCAAAATTAGCCACATCAGCCTTTGAAAAATGCATCAGTTTTTTAGGGCATAATAGTATGAATATGTTTAGCAGGGAAAAAAAAAAAGACGCAAGAATTATTTCTATGTCAATACCTTTGCTAATAGATCATGATGGTTTTTTCCACTTAGTATTAAGTGGCTGTGATAGTATTTTACTCAGACTATTCAGCCTAAACACAAATTATGTTTGGTATCTCAAAACAGATTTAGTAGCTGTTGCTACTACACTGATGTTAGAACTTTTACTCAAGCGATCAGAGAGGCAACTGAATTTCCCTGACTTCAGGTCAATACACTGCAGAAATCACATATTATTTATGTTTAAAAAAATAAAATAAAATTTTACTTTAATGCCAGCAACTCATCTTATGGAAATAAATCCTCCATGTCTTGTTAATTCCTGCCCTGTTTTCCCATCATTGTCTGTTTATCTTTATCCTATCCCCAAGACTTTGATTATGTTCACTGCTTACAATGGAAAAATGAAAATTAATTCTTAATATTCAACTCTGGACACCTCAGTGAGTTTTTCAGCTACAGACTTTCTTTTTTGAGATTCAGAGGTTTATGTAGCCTCTGAAAGATAAACATGCCATAGAAATTCAACTTCTAGGTTATTCTTGCATCTATTCAACAATTAACAGACAGATCAACTTTTCTAAAATACTTGGACAGCAGTATGAATAACTCTGGAAAAAGGTTACAAACAAAAGCAGACAAGAACATACAAAGCTAGGGAAAGTATAACAAAGAGGATTTGGAGGGAGGTAAAACAAAGTTTAGAACAGCTATCATAGCTACCTGAAAGGAAAAAAGGAAGTGGAGACAAAAGATCTTTCTCCTTTCCAGAAGGGAAAGATGAACAGAGCTTCACATTTCTAAAGAAATACACAAAGTAATGTAACAAACAGTATACAGAGACAGTACCCCGGTAGAATGACACAAGCCAGATTTATTTATTTTCTTTTTAATCTGCATCAAATGAAATTAGATTTCTGCTGTGTATATCAATACGCAAAACACTGTCCTATGGTAGTGCTTTATTCCCCTTTTCAGGTTAATATTTCATTTTCTAGCTATTCATCTAGAATATTTTTCATGTATTTTTAAAGAAAAACACTAAAGTAAAAAAATAATTACTTTTATCTTTGGAAATAGAAGTCTCAGGCTGACAAATGAGCTATTTCAAAAAGAATGAAAGTGTTTGGTACTAAGTCTCAGTTCTATTGCCCCATTGTTTTGGTATGGAACTCAGCTGAGTGTTCATGAGGCTAGCACAGGACATGGTATGGTCTCTGGGTGATGTTGACTGGACTAGCTGTTGGAGAAAACCTATATCACCAGCGATGCCCTGCAGTCTTCACAACACACATGAAGGCTCTCACAACACTTTTCCATCACGTCATTAAACTTCTAGCCACTGTCCCCTGCAACTCTGAACAAATTCAGCATATTCAGAAAATATATTTTAAAGTAATCTTTTAAAACCCCCATCATTTCTTTGTCTGACTTCTCTCACTGTAAATTATGGCAATCTTAAATCAAGCATTAAAGTTCTGATTCATGAGACAGAGGCTAGATTTGAATGCAGTAATTAGTGTGCTCTATCAACTCAGGCAGGAAATCAATTCAGGCAGGAAATTAACATAAAAGCATAGTGAAGCAAGCTGAAAAAAATACGAAAAAAGAAAAGGAATGGCAAGGAATGATCTTTTACTAAAAAAACAAGTGAAAATTGGATGTGTACTTGTGTCAATTATTATCAGAAGTTCTGATCCTACAGTGCCTTATAATAGGTATAGAGTGTACACAAGTAATAGCATATTCAATCATGTTAAAAAGAACACACTCAGGCAGAGATCCTTGCCTGTTTGAACATGCATGCACACAACTGCACCTCTGTGACACACACAACCCAAGTTCCCCACTAAAATTTTAGGGAAAGGAAAATATGACAAATTTTCTTGAAGAGAAAGTGGGGGAAGTTGGGGGCTTTTTTGACCTATTCACAGTAAAGTCTTTACATTTTCATCCTACTGAGAAGAGTTAGCTTTTCAGATTATTACACATGAAACATCTTCAAACTGGCATAGTTTGGAGAAGTGCCTAAAAAGCAACTGAGAAAGAAGAGAAATTAATGTGGACTGAATACAGAAAGTTGGAGTAGGCTTAAACCAACATGAAAGCCAATTTAGGTGCTCAAATTGCATCACAGTCATGGAAGTGTTTCTCACAAATTAGTCTGTGCAACACAAGGGTGCATTAACTTAACTAACTCCTTTTTTTAGAACCTCTGTAGTTAAACGACTTTAATCAATATAAAGAAGACTGTGTCAAGCAGTTATGTTCACAGCTTTCATGTACTTTAATTCAGTAAGAACCAAAGTAACTACTCATTTATATCACTGGGGTCAACTCCAATAGGAGCAAGATTAAACTCCCAATATCGGCGAGACAAAGCAGTTTGATTAAAGGATGCCGAGGTATGATCCAGGTATTATCAGAAATGAAGACTTTTCCTTTTTCTGTGTTTTCAAAACTAGGTAGCCTGCTACATATTTATTGCTTTCCAGAAGTCATATGATTGAAGCAAATAATAAATAAATTCTTTAAGAGACTTATACGAAGGGTATTTAGCTGACAAGTCATGTCATGCTGGAAAAAAAATAAAGAACAGCCAACTTTCCAATAATAAATCAAAAACGTGCTAACAACCTTATAAGTGGAATTACCACAACACATGTTAACCAACCTCCCTGGTCCCGCGCAATGAGCTCACAGAAGTCATGATGTGAACAGGCTGTATCCTACGTTGTTTCCATTCTTGATTTAAGATTTCAGTTCTTTCCAGTATCTTCTGACGATTAGAATTAAACATACTCTAAAAATTAATCACAATTGTAAACATTACAAATAAATTAAAGACTAAGTTCACCTACCAGCATCTTAAGGCATTACAATATTTACTAAAAACATTAACAAAACCAGGCAGGGTATGAAAGAAAAAAAAAAAAAAAAGAAAAAAAAAGCCAAAACCTCAACCTTCCAAATTTTGCTTAAACATCAGCGAGGCTCAATATAGTTCATTATCCCTTTCTTTGACTCAAACCATGTTCTCGTGACTACAGACTCAGAGGTTTAGTATGGAATTAAATTCTAAATGGAATCTGAAAGAGTATGTGGCTAAAGAAGTTGCTATACTTGCTCTCCACAGTCTCTTCTGATACTTAGAATGCCTGATTCAGTCACACAGAAATGTATCATATCTATTTATAAGATCACAGAGTTAAGACAAGTTTTCAGTATGTTAAAAAGGTATTTAATGAAACTGCTCTTGCAGGTGTTAACTGCAGGATAATTCATACTTCAGAATAAAATCAATTTTTGCATATTTTTTTAAGCAAGAGAACCTAAAGATGGCATACCTTTACTTCATCCGCACGTCGGAACCTCTTGAGCTGCCTCAGTCTCATATATTCTGATTTCACACGTTTTCGCCAACAGATTGGTCCCTTCTCAGATTTTTTTCCGGTTTGACCCATGATTATCCTACGAGAGACAGTGTCATGTTAATATTACCAAATCTGATAGATGCTGCTGCTTACAGAGGAACTTAGAGCGAAATTAGGTAGGATAGAGACATCCCTTTAATACCTTTCATATCTAATTCCTTTAATTCCTTTCAATCAGACACTTGCAATACCATCCCAATCCAACCAGAAAAAAAAAAAAACAAACAAACCAAACCAAACATACTGAAGTGACAGACACAGAAAAACAGTAATTTTAATTACAAATCAGCAGAACCATTCACATTTGCTTTAAGCACTTCTAATGCCTCTACACAGAAAGGTACCTAATGGATTTAAAGAGGTACAGTGGAATAAATCAAGACTCCTACTGCAAAGATACAAACTGGAATCCTTGCAAGCAGTCTTGCAAATTAACTTCTGGACAGCTCTGTTCATGGCAGACAAACCTTTCCCTCCTTGCACAAGATGTCCTCTTGTAAGATACCAACTCCTAGAATAGCTTCTAGAGTTGATTTCAAGCGCAGAGAGGTACCCCAAATTTCAGACAAAGAGTTTTCAAACAGACAGCATAAGAGACCTTGCTCTTTTCTCAAGCATTCTACAAAAACCCACTGTCCAGCTGACTGCAACCAGGAAAGTGATTCCACTTTTACTGATCACCCTCCTAGTACCAAGCGCTTCATTTTCATGTTACAGAACTGTTGGCAATGAAGTTGTATTTTTACATTATAAACCAAATGTGTGGGTAGAATATGCCAATCTGTTTAATATTTTTCAAAATCAAGGATTGTATGCTGCAACTATGCTGGCAACAGCTATTTTGACAGAACCTCTTTATTCTTGATACTACACCTTTATTTACACTGAACATATTTACATTGAGCAACAGGGAAAAGTCTACGGGAGCCTGACACCCATTTTATGCAAGACGTTAAATCATATTCTGTAAGAAAAATGGAAGGGTTTTTAGATTTTGAATGAAGACGAATCAACAAACCAATGACAGAACTGCCAACCCAAACCACAGGAAGAATCCTTTGAAGAAAAAAGGCAAAGCATATACAGAAGTTTCACATAATTCCCCAAGTGTCTGATTAGAGCAAGGGGAGGATGGAGAACCAGCACAGGGAGGTACATCTAGAGCAAAGTATCCAACACAAATGCTCTGGTTCCATGCCTCAAGACAGTGAGCAGAGTCCACCTGTATCTCATATGCCACAGTATCAGTGGTTACAAGAGAGAAAGAATAAAATAATAATTTTAAAACTGTCTGGACCATTCATGTTAGAGCACAGAAAAAACAGACAGCGATTCAAAGTGCACTCCGCTATTGATTTCAAAAGAGCAGAAAAGCATTATGAAGTACAGAAAATGCATTCTATTATGTGCTAAACTAAGCAAAGCAAAAATATGGAAAAACATCCCACTAACTGGAAATAAATTAGACATAGAATAAGTATCATTAAATAACAGAAAGACAGAATCTCAATTTGTAAGTAATATAGAACATTAAAACCACTTCGGTTATGGTTCAGCCAAAAGACATGGAAAAAGTAGCAATGAATTCAAAAGATAAATGGAAGCTCAGCTGACAATACTGAAGTAGCATATCCCATAAAAACAAAACACAGAATATGTTTACTTACTCTAATACTGCATCAACTACAACCCTTCTTATTCTATTTTCCTGAAGAATAACAAATGACTCAGGCTTAAGAAAAGCTTTCTTAACTAACATTAAATTTCCAGATAAGCCCTGTTCATCAAAAGCTATATGGAAATCATATATAATTAGATTGAAAGCAATAACAAAACAAACAAAACCCAACAGAACTCCCATCTTTCATATGACTGAAATATAGCCCCCCAGAAGACCCCACAAATGAGGATTCAAGACCTGAGAGAAATATATCTCCATCGAGTAAACAAATCCAATCCATTCAATTTTCAGTAATGAATGTCACTGCTACCTATTGTATCAAAATGGTAAAAAAAAAAATTAGATAAGCTAATAAGATAAATAGTTCCTCTTAAAACATAACTTATGCACACTCAGGTCATTCATCTGAAAACAAATGGGACTTACAAGAATGCTCTGGCACTAGTTTCAAGCTACTACCTGGGGCACAACATAGACAACACTTTCATGTTCAAGGCACTAAATAACAAATCAAAAATGAAAAAATGCAGTTGCTTATGTCAAGCAATAGCAAGAAAAAGTTCTTCTAGATAAAGTAATAATGTTAACATGCAACCGTGTTATACGTTAACAATAATGTTAACATGCAACTTCATACACATAGTATTAATAGTATAATAGTAATAGTACTATAGTAGTATTAATACACTATGTATTATGTGTATTAAGTAAAATATGTACAAACAAATTAGAAACAGCCTCTTAAATGGCAAGTCCGTATTAAGAGAAAAAGCATTGAGTGGAAAGGCAGCACATGCAAATACAGGTTACAGAAAAATCATAGCTAAGAAAAAAGCAAAGTGCCCTGGATGCGTGTTTGTAAAATATTAATTTTGAAAATCCCTGAGAATTAATAAATTAATTCTGATTTTGATCAGTTTTTCAAACTAAGCACACCGTATTTGTATGTTTCTGGGCAGTTGAACATCAAGTAGAATTACAGCATTGTTAACACATGCACTGTGGCAAGATGTAATTTCTTCTCTGTCCCTAATCTCAGAAGAAAGTATGGGGAGGAAAAATACCAAATCAAGGTTGGGGGGGGGAAGGGGGGGGGG
>JAOQGH010000012.1:55235746-55260218 GCA_025769975.1 Gallinago jamesoni
TAAACACTCTACCTTGTCATTTCCATTATTAAGTTCTATGCATTCAAATGTGTCTCTAACATAAAGGGCCACCCCACCAAAATACTTACCTATGCTTTAAAATTTACATCAGGTTGTTATTCTATACGCTGAAGCTCTGTATCGTTAAAAGGTGTTTAAATTTAGAAAGAGAACTTACATCAAATGCTACCCCCTTCAACTACCTTCCTCAAATGCTATTTGGTACAGTTTTACCTGGAAAAGACATCATCTGTCCGCTGTATCAGTGGTCCCTGGTCACCCATTTCCACCTCTAGTCAGCCTTTTCTACTATGAAAGCTTAAGTGCTTATGATTCTGCTAATCAAACTAGGTCAGGAAAAAAAAAAAAACAAACCAAAACAAAAAACAACCTGTCTGAACAGCCCAGAAAATAAACAAACTTAGTTTTTAAATACAATTTTTCAACAAAATCAGCTCCGCAAGCTGGTTTGTTCAGCAGCCACGTGAATTCTTGAATCAACACAAGTGAAGGGGGGGCAACACTGGGGCAGGAACAAGAGGCAAAGAACTCAAATTGGAGAGGGCAACAGTGCAGGCTTCAACAGAAGTGTTTGTCAAGCCATGTCATGTCTCTGCCACTCAGTTTTACGAGTACAGAAAAATTATTCTTAACAGCAAGAAACAGGAAACATCGATTAAGCCATCCATGCCAGCTGTGCAACTCTTTAAGCAGATAAATGCCAAGAGGCTCCTATTGCCCTACAAAGGCTTCACCTTGTTGGGTTCTCTTTGGTGGTATCTAAAAGCAATTGCTCAGTTCATGGACTGATCTGAGCAGGTAACTCCAAACAGCAACTCCAAACTCACCTTTCCTTCCTCACTCTGACAGGCTTCAGTGGCTGTGGATGATGTAGGTTAATAAAACAGTCATGATAACTCTAATGAGATTTCATGTTCTGCAAGAATGTTGTTGATTACTTAAGAGATGGAAACTGTTATACAAGCCATTGTCAAAGATAAAACCACTAATTTTAACAAACTTGCTGTAAGGAGGAGAACCATCAACAGGCTTAGATGTACCAATGTCACAACCTCAAATTGAGGAGTAATGTCTCTGTGTGAAAACAAATGTCCAAATCTCAGATACTTTCTCTTCCTCCCCCTCAAGTTAGCAGAAAAATGCTGGCTTGGAAGTAGAAATTTAAACCCCCTGTTTAATGGGAATGAGGGTAACAACCACATCCAAGACATTTTGCCATGTGCCCTAGCACCAATACAGACTGACGATGGCTGTAGGCTTTCCAGGTGAGATGGCAGCACCAAAAGCAGAGAGTCTGCTGCTACAAATAGGCATGGTTTTGTTATGAGCAGTCTCATCACAATTAAGCTCCTATTATTGTGATACAGTAAGTTACTTGCAATTACCATTTGCAACACTAAAATGCATTTCAGTTAGTTGAATCCCTTCAAAAGTAGTAGTCTGTCACTACAATATTGTAGGGACGTTTTATGTACCAACAACTTAGAATTTTGCCTCCACTGGAACAGAGTTGTCAAATTCAAGGCCAATACACTTCGCCCACCCTGATATAAGCAATGCTCACTAGCATACTAACAGTTACCTAACAGAATTTAACTTTGAAGAACATTTCAACTTAACCAAAACTAAGCAGGATGTTCACCTACCTATTTGCTTTTGGAAGCTGATGACAAATATATCCTAGGACTGGGATAAGAAGTGGAGTCTTAAAATGGCATACGTTTCCTCACTTCATTGTCTATCCACACCTTTCAGCATCTCAGATAGAATTTATATGGCAAATATGATAAATTTGATTGAGGTGATCAGTTAGATCAAATCCATTCTTTTCTGGTCTCAAAAGAAGCAGTGTTTCCCAACTGGACCAAAATTGCTCATGCTGGCCTGAGAAGCAGCCAAGCTGGCAGGGAAGAGGAGGATCCAAACAACCAGGGCCAGGGGAAAGGAGCAAAGCCTCTCCCTGTCCGTGTCAGCAAACCATCAGAGCAGATCATACACTTGCCTTAGGCCACAACACCTACTTTCCCTACCATGTCAAACATACTACTTACAGCGTGTAGTTTTTCCTCTTTACAAGACTTCACACAATCAAAGCAGTTCAAGGTGGCAAACTACTTCTGCACAAGCGGCTTTCAAGAACCGCGTTTCCTGCTATCTCTAGATCAACTAAAGATTACTCTGAAAAGATGTACTCGGTGGCAAAACAGCAGCAGCAACCATTAGTAACTTGCCTATGATAATTACCAGTGCAAGGCAAATATAAGGTGTCTTTAACAAATGAAAAGCTAGTGTAGGTTTGTTCAATTCAGCTCTGCTTTATACATCCCACTGCAACCATTCACAACTGCATATATTCAAATCGATGGTTAACAACGCTTATTTTCCACTTCATATTATTAGTGTGAGTTTCAAGGCTTGTTGTATTTATTCTTAACAAAATTATTTAAGAATGCTACATGTAGGCTCACAAACTCCTAAACAGACCCTTCAAAACACATGTGATGTTTTTGCCTGTTTCTGGGCCTTATCAAAATTGCACTAGTCACTTCAAGAATTTCAACCAATACATAAAAGAATTAATTCCCTGAACAGCATGCTGTCTTACAAAAATCAGAGCTAAACCCACACGATCACAGAAGTCGAGCACTATTCTAGCCCTTCTACTGAGACATGCTAATCTATGCTAAATGAAATTACATGAGGCAACAGACAAGACTCAGCAAGGGATTTCATTTCAATATAGGGAGAAAATTCTTCACTGTGAGTACAGTCTAGCATAGGAATGCATTAAGTAGGGAGGTGCTAGAATCTCCATTTTTGAAAACCTTTTAAAAGTCATCTGGAAAAGACAATTTCAGTGTTGGCCTTGCCTGAGTGCAAGACTGGATGAGATGACCTTTAGATGCACCTGCCAACCTAAACTATTCTACAAGTCAATACAACTCTGAAATGGGCCCGTCATCTCAAAACCAAGGACCACACTATTTTTAATGCTGATGCTATGGAGTTTGCTTGCCTTTTAATTTCCAGTTTAACAGTTCAGAAGATGAAAACAATCACTACTGCATTCTAAAATTCTTGGTATTTCCATCATCTGCAGGTACAATTTGGAGAACAACACTACTATTAAAGGAACAATAACTTGTTAATTAAAATGCTTACGAGTTTAATCAGACCGAACTCTTCAGTTTGGTGTGCAATCACTGATTGTTCTAATCAGTAGAAACATTTGTTAAGTTACAGTCTCCTTTAACTAGGAGGAGATGAAACAACATCTAGTTATTTCACACACTCCTTCCCACTACTATTCCATGTGTTTGTTCATTTGAAAGAGGCCTTCTCTGCTTACCAGTACAGTTGGAGCCTTCAGTTCTACCTCTTAGAAATCATAATTAAAAACGACAGATCAGAAAGCCCTTCACTAATTAAAAATGTAGTACAACTAGAGTGCTACATACTCTCCATAAACTTACCATTATGTTTAAAATAAAAAGCCATAAAAGGGCTGTTTTTTCAAATTAATTGTCTTCTTACCCTAATAGGGTTCTGCTTCTCTTTTAGCCCAACCTTTGTGCCTTTGAAGTGTCACTCTTTCAGACCTTTTACTTTCTGTTGTTTAAGCGACTAAAGCCTCACCTTGCACTTGATGTACTTAAGATCAGGAGCCTGATCTCTACCCTAGACATTAAATGGCTGGTTGTTTTTGATTTTGCGGTTTGAAGGTTTCAGGCCTTCAATTTCACTTTTTCTTTTTGGTGGGTTTTTTTTTTTTTCATTTTTAAATGAATTTGAACACATTCTAGAAGATATCAATAAGCAAGTCACACAGGATACACATTGACAATAAGCAACTACTCCATGACCTGCTTCCTTGCAATTGGAAAGATGTACCTCCTCAATTATTTCTTCCCAAGCACAATGTTTTTTGTGTTTTGTTACTATCCCTGCATTTCTTTAAGTTAATAGCTCCCAATTCAGGATACTTCAGGATACCCTTGACACTTCTCTGTATCTTTTGAATGAGAATTTCAGCTTCTTTCAAAAAAGGCTTAAAAAAACGGCCAAACAACCAAACCCCACCATTTTACAGCAAATTCACAATTGGTCATCACACGCTACCTTGATCATGTCTATCATAAAATAACTGTACACACCCTTTTCTTTTACAGCTGCGTGAACAACTATCAGTAAACTAAGAGTACTGTTTCAGGACATACTTAAGCCAACCAAACTATGTATTTGTAGTAATACCACTACCAAACTAACTTATTAACTGTAATGACTGTATTTTTATTTGTAGTATTATTCCCAGAACTAAAACTAGTTGGAGTGGTCACCAAATTATTATAACGTAGGCAATACCTTTGTATTGAGCTAATACCTTCTATCTGAGCTAATCAATGTAACCAGAATTTCCTCTAAATGGCTGATTTTGAGCTTTCCTATGACAACAAGGCTGATGCATCCTTCTGGACACATACTCTACAATACCTTCTGACGCAAATATCAAATGTAACATGGCTTACAGATCACTGTTATGTATATTTTCTGCAACAGATTCGCAAAGGACTGCAAATGCTCTGGCACTATAAAAAGCAGCAGTGTGAACTCACAGTTTATTAAAAAAATAAAATATCAAGGAAGTCATGAAAAACAAAACCAATTATTAGAGAGAAACACCACCTAGGGCTGCAGACATTGATATATCAACAGACAGCAGCAGATCTCTACCCAAGCAATGCCACAGTTCAGAAGACTCGCTGCCATACCTGCTCCCTGCTCCAGTATGTAACATAATTACATACGTAGCTACAATCCTGCATTGTACCCCTAGATGTTGCTAGGGAGTGCTCTTATCTTAGATATTAGGAATTGCAACCTTCAGCCCAATTTCCAGATTTGGTAGGAGTCCCAGTTTTCCCTGCCCATACTTACTCCCGACTTCCGCTTGCCTTGATCACGAAATCTACCTTCCTTCATCAATTGTTGTTTCTGATCTGTTTTTAACAGTTAAGTGAATCTTTTCAAACAGTTTCTCATTGCTGCCCAAATACACCAGACAAAAACTGTATGGAAGACCAGAGGGCTTTGACTTTCAAGTGTCACCCATACTTTACGCTTGCATTGCTACAAAAAGAACCATTTTAATGGCCATTTGTTCCTGCACCTTTCCTATCTTCTCCCTCCTGACAGCATGTGTATTTTTGCAGCCAGACACTGACAGAAGCAAGGAAGTCCTCTGCCTGAAAATACCTTGCTACTATTGACTAAAGTGAGGATCCAGCCACACTGTCCCCACCTAAAGACAGTGTGAACTAAGGCTTTAGACACTCAATTTTCAGCTCCTTGTGAGAGTACTAAATGCCCAAGCCAGCAGATCGATTTCTGGATGTGCTCAATTCATGCTGAAACTCATACCACTTGTTATTTGAAATGCCCAACTCGCATAGTAAATCAGAGCAGTTCAGTTACTGACACACAAGACAGGAGGGAAACAGCTCAACTCTAGGACTCACAGAACTCACATTTCCTTCAATCGTGCCCCCTTTCTGATTAAAAAAAAAAAAAATATTAATTTGCCTCCCATGATATTTTATTTCTTGCTTTCTCCCCTAACAGTTCACACACATTGATAGTTTAACACTTCATTGCTTGAATCGTCTTTTCAGGAATTTCCTCCACCATTATAAATTGACCAGGCAGATACTAAAAACTCCAACTGTTTACCAACGACAAGGAGAAAAAGGGAATAATGAGGAGTCAAGCAGCTCTTGGATATTAAAGAGAAGAGAAGGAAATGTTCCTTCAGTCCCTTTTCCTTCCTGGAAAAACAGGAGGAATCTTAATTTATCTTCTGGCTATTTTTACATTAGATTTTTCTGGGTTAGAAAAGCAAAGCAACTACCAGGTATTCAACATCCCTTACCATATCTGCCAGCATGTTAAAACTTTGCCACTCAGAGTTTATGTCAGGCCTTCCAGAAGTATTCAGAAATTATAGCCAAAGTTGTCTGTGGTTCTCAATATCTAAAATGCTTTTAATCCATCTGTTTCAAAAATTTAAATAATAAAAAAAGAACAAAAAAAAAGCAAGAACTCACCTGTTTTTTGCAAAATCCCCCAAATCATTTTTAAGGTTTTGGGCACTAACTATAGGTTGATTAAACATGAATTATCTGAGTAAGATCTAACAATAGAACTGTTCTAGAAAACAAGCTTATTTTTGATTTTCTACCAGCCATAAAGAAGGATCAGTTAAGCATAAGTTAAGTTATAACTTACATTAATTTATCAGGTAAGTATTCGGTTTGATTACTTCTTTTTTCCTAATAGCATGCTGCCTTTGGATTTATTTGGACATTATCTCATTTTGTGGGAGTCCATTTAGAACATGTACTCATCAAGAAACAGTGGTCCAAGTACTTCTCAGAGTTTCATTCTCTTCAGTAGAGAAAAATAAAACTATTATGTCTGTAGTAACAAAATAAGATTTCAATATAAATAATAAGGTTTCCAATACATTTCCTTAAACAAATACAAGAATAGAACAAAAAATGTAGTGTAATATAATTTGTTTTCAGGTTCCCCCTTAAAAGAGAAAGACAAATCCTTACTGGAATGTTCAATCAGTCTGTATACGCAAGCCTGCAACTTTCAAAGGTATTCTTCCCTGCAAAGGTCCTTCTCTGTATCCCTACAGCTTCAGGATTTAGAGAAACAAAATCAAACACAAAATAATTACTCAATAACACATAAGGAGTAAGACTAACCATTTCAAAGAAAAAAAGTTCAAACCCCCCTATATTATTTCTTTCTTTCAGAACATTTCAACATTTGATACTTTTAGAAAAATACTGGTATGGAAATAAAAATAAGGAGTTCAAATACTCATCCGCTTGGGTGGGGGAAGGGGGAAAGAGAGGACAGAGAGATTATAACCAAGTATTTTATACACAGATCAAACAGAAAACAGGCAGTAACTGAAATCAACTGACATCTCACTTCAGCTTGGGCAACATCAGCAAAATACTAAGCAGCAGGTAATGCAATTACTTACTTTTTACTTGGATAACTGCATGTATAAATACTTTTAACTATATTTGCATACATGAGTAAGATTATTCAGATCAAAACCAAAGTAAAACATTTTAAAACTCCAAACAGCAACGAAAATGTTGATAATTCTTTTCATAAGTCACCATTAAAACCATACCGTATTTCTTACATAAGACCAAGGCCAGCTATTTGTTAAGAGGAAGCAAATTTTTATGTATAAAAATTGAACTTCACCTCGGAATTTCTCCTTTCATGCTTATTCACAGATGACCAGAAGGGTTAAATGACTCCCACACACATTCTAAATAGCCTCTGTTGCCCAGCACCTCAGTATCTTAAATTTTAGCTTTTTGATATCCTGGATAAATCTGGCAAAAAAAGTAACACTTCCTGGGAACACTTCAGGCATGTCTCTACAGGCAAAATAATTTAGGGTGTGAATTTGAAGCATACTGACTATTCCACCTCAAGTTGTTTTATGGACACACCTTTTTTGCTCTAAAAATCTCAAAAGTAGCCACAAGTTCTTCCACTCAGTCCACATGCACAAAAGCAACCTACACTCCATACTTGTTCAATAGCTATTTCATACTTCTTTCCCTGCATAGGCAAATAGCCTAAACCTCAAAAGACATTATGCTTCCACGAACACAGAATTTATTGGAGAAGAGACTGACAAATTTTGGAGCTGAACCAATATTTGCCAATTGTCTGAGAAATTACAAAATAAGTTTTGCATAATGAAAGCAACGGTAAGAGTTATTTACACAACGCTCATTTTAAAGTCCTCATAATAACTGGGTCTAATGTATGGCATCCCTATTCTATATAGTATACAGGGACTAATCCATTAGCATATTAAATTAAATGTTGCTTATAAAGGGAAGAAACAGGGAGACTACTTTTCCAGAAGCTTGATTTAATGGAGAAAATCAATGAGAAACAGTTTATCTAAAAACAAAATAAAACACCAAAACAAAACAAAAAGAAACCCAACAAACAAACCCAAAACATTCCACTACCATCCTGTGAAAAAAAAAAAAAAAAAAAATCAGTCCCCTTAGGCTGTGGAAGAAAATTACAAATAGTAAGGCTTTGGGACCAATTATGTCTCCTGGTTTCAAAGCAATGATGGATTGAACACCAGTAATGGTTAAATTATTTTAAGAATAAACAACATATGCCAAGCTCTTCTTCCAATAGTTAAACAGTGGATTTAATTTTTCACTAATGCATTAGTAACAAATACTCAGTAGGAACCTGGCACAAACTACTGGACATATAGCTGGAAGAACTTATCATAAAGGACAGATTTTATGCTGTCCCTGGTTATAAATTCTATCATTTAAAAGGAGACAATAATAACTTAATGACTTTAATTCATTTATCATGGTATAGTTTCACAGGTGAATAAGTATCTATAACACTCATCTGCCTGATTTCTGACAGAAGCAGCAAACTGAATTTCAGCTCTAGAATTTTTTTTATCTTACTAGTAGAAAATGAAATCAGACAACTACACACCAAAAATACAAAGCCTGCCAGATCCACTCATGCTGAGAAAGATGGAAAGGAAATCAGCTCACATTAAAAAAAAAACATTTATATATAAAAATTATATTGTAAGGCTTGAGCTTCCTTCCTTTCAAATACTTTGTTTCTTTAAATTACATCTGATGGCTTTGAGATTTAAACTAAATATGCAGGCTGTGAAAAAGAGAATGCATGAGAGAAAAAACTGAACCAACCACGTAAAAGGCAGAATGGGAAGGAGCCAGATACAACAAAAACTGACAAGGGAAACAGGCCTAGTTCTAGATTGAAAAATAATTTGAAAGTGTAAAGAAATCATACTGTCCTGTAAAGATTTATTTTCAGTTCACATCTTAGAAAGCCCAGAACGTGGACTGAAATTTGTATTACTTTGCTTGCATTATTAAACATACAATGTCATTTAAGCAGGCACCATGTGCACATTTGAAAAAAAGAAAACCTACAGCAAATTCTGAAGTTCTTCTGCAATTGCGTATCAAGGAAGGACTTTATTTGCACACAGTAAGGCATCAGTTTTACCTCATTTGTTAACGAAGTCATATATATCCAAATTAGAAGCTTTAGAAGTACTACGTCCTATTTTCAAGCAAGTGAGAATACTGCACTGATCCACTCACACCATGACATTGTTATTTTTATCCACAGCATCCAGAACATGCACAACATCTATCTAGATTTCCAAATAGCCCTCTCACCTTAAAAACACTGCTGGTTTTACCATTAGAAAGGAAGCGCGGTATGCATAATAAATCGTTCCAAGACAACAGCATTTTTCACTAATTGTACAGAGGCACAATTACTGAAAAAACCTACACGCAGACTTCAGCCAGGTTGTCAAAGGAGTCCTAAAATAAGGGCATGACCCACATTAACTGGGTGAGGAGGGAGGAGGGCATGGAGGGGTGCGTTAGTTTACAATTTTTTCTGGACACAGCAGGGACGTTATCAGACATCCTCTTCTTTCTCCATTTTTATTTTTAAATGACAAACTATTTACAAGTCTGTGGTCAAAATATTAGTTATACTTTCAAGAATTATTTTCTTTTTTACTATTTTTAAAAGAAGCATAATTTGTCAATATTATACACAAAGTATACTTTCCACTCTTCTTAAGAGTTACCTCCACCCAATTTTACTGGTGTTACTTCATTTTTTTATTTCATAATATATATTCTGACTGTGACACTGGAAGTAGTTTTCTCACTTTTGCTGAGGATCCACAGCTCAAGTCCACAGCCTGCCACATGCGAGTGCAAATCTAGGCACATAACTAGAAAAAGCCTGTTTCAATCAAACTACCTGCTATTATCGGTTATAGAAAGCAGCACTGTCACTACCATGTTTTAGAAAACTTCAGTTTCTTGCTTGGAGCTCAACAGAACCTATTCCCTCCTCCAACAAGTTCCACTCTTCAGTTTCACCTCATCCATAAATAGGCATACACAGCATCGTCCCAAAGCCTTTAACTGATCTCGGTGAGAACAGACAGAATACCTATTTAATAATTCTGTACATTGTTTTCCTTTTAATCTTTAGCTCAACAAAACTCTTGGGCGTATACTCAGAGCTAAAGAACAAAGCGAAGCACCCTGCTAATTTGTAACCAATATTTTCATCATTCCCCCGTGAAACCCCTCTCCCTGTTTTGCATCCATTTTATATTTGGTTTTTCTTTGTCTCACCATTCTTCCTCCCAGACACAGCCGCTTAACTGAAGTTACAGCTTAAACTACTGGAGTAACTCATCCATTTAAAGATTGACTTAGCCATCCTGGAGCAGCTGTGAAAGTCATATACATAGATGCTAAATGTATAGATACATTTATACATACAGCCAGATCAGTAGAGATGCTGTCTTCAGACACCTTTTCAATGAGCCCATCTCTGCTCTCCATAGACCTTGCTGACAGCAGGTAGAGAAGGTTGGCAGCAGCTTTAACATTAAAATAAACCTCCCGTTACTGTCCCACAGCTTCTGTTAACAGGCGTCTTGTTTCCTAATAGAAGTATTATTCAACCACCTCAGAAAATCATTAAGACTTGTATTTACAGTCCATAATCAATTTCCCTCACTTTTAAAAATGTCTGGTAAACTGAATTTTGCTTGGATAGATAATTCTGTAAAGATGGACAACTTGATTCAGTAAATTTCCTTGCTCAGCAAAGACCAAGTGCTGTTCTTGAGATTTTCGGCATCCCTGCTGGGGAAAACTTTACTTCTCCTCAAGTTTCACAGATACTTCTCCACAAGTCAGCTAAGATGCATCTCAAGCACTAACTGTAGACTTCCAGAATTTTCAGATTACAGCCAAAACTGAAGCTTCCCACAACATTTTTGCTCTGATACAACGTAAAGCAAACATTTATTAAATATGCCTTCTGTCAGTATTGCAGCCATTTAAAAAAAGAATCCTCACTGTTCAATCACACTAACATAGAACTGTCATCTAAAATTGTTGTTTGATTTTAACATTGTAGCTATGAACTTATTAAAATGTATAAATTACATATACCGCGAAAGAAGCTGAATCTTCTTGTGAATGGGGACAAGAACAGATATTTTTGACTAATTTCAAGAGGGATTTTAGAGTACACCAACCTTTCTGGGAACATTTCTGGAGTTCACTAGATGTAGCTTATTCTGACATAAGCTACTTTACAGAAATCAGCACTTAGCTTGCACTTGCTCTATACAAAATACAGTCAGTGCATTCAATAACCAAATACAAAAATTCCCTTCTCCCTAAGCCAAAGTTGCTTTGCAGGTAAGCAGAAGTGCAGGAGATATTTACATTTCACCTATTAATGTTGCAATGTTATAGAACAAACCAACAAAAACCGATTCGAATTAATATCTTCAATGAAATCACCCTATTTTGGTTTGTTGGCAATTCTAGTAAGACAGGAAAAAATGCAGAAAGAAAAAAAAAAAAACAACTGAGCCTGAATTTCAAGTCACTGGCCTAAGTTCACACACTGCTGCTTTAGCTCATTTGAAACTGAGCAAAGACATTTTACGACTTTTTGATGATGTGGATTTTAAGTGTCTGTCACTTTTCAGGGTGAAATTAATATTCTAAAAATCTCTGAAATTATTTTTTTCCCCAATTTTTGTCCTAAATTTAATTATTGAATTCTTCCACAGTTCCAGACGAAAACTGCTCTTAGCATCTCATGGAACATTTTAGTGTCACCGATTTCTCCACAGGTTGTTTAACTTCAATTGTTACTCTCAATCCTCATGTGAATAGAGGAAGGGAAGGGGGAGAGGGGGAAAAGGAGAAAAAAAATTTTTTTTAATCTAGGTTTTCTTTTTTTTGATAAAAGAAACTCCACAAGAAGAAATGTAACATTTCAGATATAACAATCTTAAAGCCAGTACTTGGTAAAGTACTAGCTCTTGAAGTTAAAAACACTTGATGTGTCGCACAAAACTTTTGAGTTGTATCTCCTAAAATACTGGAAGCATGCTTTCTGAAATACTCTGTAGATCTTCGGTATTCACATTTTAGTAATCTAAAGTGAGCATAGTTATAGTACACTATGTACAAGTACTACTCACCCTTCCAAAGGTGTTTTATTGTTACCACAAATAAACATTCCCTGGACTCTCAATTTGATATAGACACTGGGGACAAAGAATAACCTTTTAAATTTTGTAAATCACCTAAATAATCAGAATGTGCCAACTCCTAATAAAAGACAAACCTATTAGGAAATCCCAGTTTAGAAGTGAGGATTACACTAAAAATGCTTGTAACACTCTTCACTAAGATCTGTATTACTCAGAACCAAACTCACAGTAGTGAAACTACAGTTGCTATAATTCAACGAAGAGGAAGGTATCCTGCAAACATTTAACAACCTTGCTTAAACTGTTACGTGCCTCTCATTAGAGAGACCAAGAACCTGAGGTTTCAGCTCCGTAATTAAAAATCCAAAACTTTTCTCTAGCTTCAATAAAATAAAGATAGTGCTTTGTAAGATAGAAAAAAAGTATCCTGAGTAATGTAGAACTTTATTATCCCGTTCTGCTGCATCTATGCACGGGGTGCTTTTGTTTTGTCTGCTACTAGCAATTCCTGAGTCACCACGAATATCTGTTAACGTCAAATACATACATACACAGGATGCCACAACATACATCTCTTACTCCGGAACAGTACCCTCCTTCACACCTCCCCGGATTAGCTTTCTGGGGAGCCCTCGTGCCCACAATTTTCCAGCTCCTTCGGAACTTTCTGGCGGCGCTTGGGGTGGCAGGGTGCCCTCACCGAGCAGCAAGTTCGCCGGAGCCGCCGCCGCCAGACTGACTGACCGACCGACCGACCCCCTCCCGGGATCGGGAGCCCTCCGAGGCCAGTCACGGGAGCCCGAGGGGCGAGGAGCCCCCCAGCCCAGAAACGGTTTGCAGGGCGGAGGGTTGCGGGCGGGGGCCCCGCTCAGCCTCCCCGCCCGGCTCGCCCAGCTTCCGGGAGCCTGCGATCACCCGCGCCCGCCGCCGACCGGTGCGAGCCCCGCGGGAGCCTGCCTGGGCGGGGGAGGGCTCTGTACCGCCCTCCCCGCCGGGGGCACCGGGGTTTCTCCGCCGGGCGCCCCCAGACCTTGCCCGGAGAAGGCTCGGCGCGCACACCCCCTCTGCCCCTTCAATCACGCCGCGCCTCAGGCTGCCGCCGTCGGCAGGAACGGGGAGGAGGGGAAGGAAACCGCCGGGTCTCCCCCCGTTCTCCCTCTCCTCCGCCCGCCGGCCTGGGCGGTTGGGGCGGAGGAGAGAGGGGGTGCGGCCGAGGAGCTCGCCCCCGGCCCGGGGCCGCGCTGCGCCAGGCGGGGGTCGGAAGGGGAACGGGCGGCGGGGCCGGAGGGAGCCAACTTAGACAAAGGGCACTTCAGACTCCATGGCTCCCCCCTCCAGCTGTCACCGGCCGGCAGCGCCTGTCGCGCCGCCGGGCGGGCGCCCACCCCCCGCGTCCCCCCGCCACACCGGCGGGAAGGGGAAGGGGGACAGCTGCCCCTCAGAAGCCCCCCCCCCGTCCTTTTCTGCCCCCTCCCCCCCGCCCCCATTACAAAGAGCACCGGTTATAAATAGCCGCTCCCGCCGCCTAAAGCCCGCGAGGTGTCGCTCGCTCTCTCACTCACTCACCCGCCCCAGCCTGGCACCGCTGCCGCCCCGCCGCTGTCGTTGTCGTCGTCGCCGCCGCCGCCAGCCCCGTGCCGCCCGCCCGCTCTCCCTCCCTCCCCTCAGCCTCCGGCCGCCGGATTCACCCTCCCGGACCGAGCGCCAAACGCGGCCGCCCAATCGGCATCGTCTTCATTGGCGAGCGCCGAGCGCCGCCCCGATTGGATGGACGCGGACAGGGGGGCCCCGCGCCAATCAGGGACGGAGGGAGGCGGGGCGAGGCGAGGGGCGGGAGCTCGCGCCCCACGTGCGAGCGGGGGGGGAGAGGGAGGGGTAGGGCAGCTCTTTGTTCTCGCGCTGCTGGCGGGGGGACCTGGGGGCGCGCGCTCTGCGCTCCCGCACCCCCTCCTCCCCCGCCCCGGTCCGCGCCCGCCCGCTCCCCCCTCACCGCATCGGGGCTGGGTGGTGCCGGGCCGGGCCGGGCCGGAGTGGCTTGGAACTCCCCGCCACCTTCACGTGGAGGGGGTGGGAAGGAGGGGGGGAAGGCGGGCGGGCAGGCGGATTGGCGGGCGGCGGGAGGGGCCGCGCGGCTCGGCGCTGCCGAGTTTGAATCAGTTCGAAAGCGGGAGCGGTAACGGTTTGTAACAGTCCCGGCGCTGCGCGCGCGGGTGGGGGCAGCCCCTGAGGGAGCGGCGCGGGGCGCGCCGGACGGCGGGGGAGGAGGGAGGGGAGGCCCAGCGCGGGCGGACGGCGCCGGGCAGACGCTCCCCTCAGCCGCCGCCGCTCCCCTCAGCCGCCGCCGCTCCCCTCAGCCGCCGCCGCTCCCCTCAGCCGCCGCCGCTCCCCTCAGCCGCCGCCGCCCCTCGCCTGTTGCTTCCCCGGCGGGCAGAGCGGCTCTCCCCGCCGGTGCGCCCTCCGCCCGCCTCTGGCGGCGCCACATCCAGAGCGTGGCGGCCGGTTCCGGGCCTGACGCAGCCTTCCCAGCCCACGCCGGGTGCCCTGGCCGCTCCCCTGGGCCGCAGCCCCCGCGGGTGTCGGCTGCCTGGGGCACTCTCCGGAGCCGTACGGTGCACCCGCGTGTCGGGTCGCTTGGCCCAGACTTTGCTGGCATCGGACTTTTTGGGTTTTTTTCTTTTTTTTTTTTTTCTTCCCCTTTTCTGTGCATCAGGCCGTCCCGCTTGGCTTTCCCTGCCGTGGGGGCGGTGATAGAGCACAGCGGCACAAGGTGTCCGCCGTGCATCAGGCTCGGATCGTGCTGCTCCTTACCTGCTGTCTTCAGCTCCTGAGGCTGCTGTCGTTTCCCCTCGTTTTTAATCCGCGAGACGTCCTCGTCAATCTTGTTGCCGAAGTTGTGTTCAAACCTTCAGGGTTCGTGCGCCTTTAGCCTGCTGTCATCTTGCTCTTGGGTCGCTCCAGCCTTTCTTCATCTTCAGCAGTGAAAAATGAAATTGCAAATATAAGTTTCCTAATGCAGTGCTTGGCCTTTCCATGAGACCACATCCCTTTCCTGTTGCATCCTGCATCCAGTGCCCCTTCTAAGGTGTGCTGGAACGTGAGCCGCATCCCCACTCCCACAGTCAATTCCCACCATCCTTCTGTACCAAATACCGGCTCCCCTCTCCCTTGTGAATGCCTTGGTACCATCTCCAGAGTTGAAGCTCCAAAAGCGAGCAGCAAACACTGTAATGAGGTCCTGAGTAATAAAATAAGTATCTTGGGGGGGGGGGGGATAAATCAGAAGTACCTCATTGCCGAATCACGCAGTTGTGATGTCAAATGAGGCTTGGTGTTCTACTCCAAGGTGGTGCGCTCACGTGCCTTTATAGTCTTTGTCTTTCTGTGTGTAAGTACTTGACATTTCCAAACTTCATCGCTTCATCAAACTTCATGTTAAACCTGCAATGAGATCTCAAGAGCAGACATTCCTACACTGTGTTCTCAATTTAGCTCACGCCCTTGAAAAGTGGTTTCTACCAATAGCTTATATTTAAATCTCTGGTGTTTTGTGACTTAAGAACAAAAAATGTGCAGCAGAAATTATTTCCTTTTACCGTTACATGTCATACTGTGGTAGCTTGCCATACCCTTTCTAGTGGAGTAGCTGAGAATCGGTAAGATTATCTTAAAATCATCATATTCGCAAAATATTAGTCATCTCTGGAAATTCATCTGCTTGAATCTGTTCTGCCCCAAGATGGCTGCCACTCCCAAAATGGCTACCGGTCCCTTCACAGCTTAGAATTTGTAATTTACTTTGATTGTTAGAGCTGTGCTTCATGGGATCTGGTTTTAGTCAGCGAGTATAAATAGTCATTGCTAAATAAGCAGAAGGGAACTTAATCTAAGTGGTCCAGTCAGCCACCACACGTGGAAAAGTCTGTGTTGTAGAGCCTAGGCTGTGAACTAGACCTCGGCACAGATCACCTCGTTCTCCTGTCTTCCACAGCAGGTTATTCATCCATTATACCTGAAACTAGAAAATTAAACGCAGTCTGAATGGATTTACTCCTCCTCCTTTGCATTGTGGAAAAACAACCTTTCCACCAAGGCTGCATTGTAGCCTCTGAAAGCGATGACTCCTCGGCGGGGAACTCCATTAGGCACCGGTTGGTTTTTTTTGGGCTCCCTCAAACCACCAGGAGAGCGCCGGCAGCTGGGGTTTCCTTCAGGAGGCTGTTCAATCCTGCAGCCAGCTCCGGACGGACCTTCTGTTCTAACACCGCCCAAGAGTAAACTGCCCAAAATGGTTTGGTTCCTGCTGTATTTTTGTGATTAAAGAACACCTGTTTGAACAGAGATCTGCTTTATGCAGAGATGTGCAGACCAGATCTTCAGGCCAAAATAGTACAAAAATTTTTGAAATGATAATGAAATCTGGTATTTCGAGCAAGTCATTCTGAAAGGAGTGAATTCTGATGGCAGCATGTAACAATGCTTTTGAGAAAAGTAGTTGATGTTGAAGAAACACCTGTAACGCATGGCAGCGAAAATAAAATCAGATTCTGGAAAAAAGTATCAGATTTACTTCAGACCCTTCTGGAACTCTTGAAAGCTTTTGCCTTTTTTTTTTTCTTTTTTTTTTTTATAGCTAACGCATTGTAGAAGAGCTTTTTCCATGTTCCTAACACGTGAATGAAACATATGTGTTTATAATGTGTGTATGACTAACGTAGTAGAATAAGGACCATGGGTGCTAGGTCACTAACATCGGGTAGACATAGAAGTAATTGTTAAACAGCATCACAGGATATTCCTAATTATGATTGCTTACATTGGGGTATAGTCATATGATGCTTTTCTCCCTTTAAAAAAGTGACACTTGGTAAAAAGAAAAAAGCGGTGCGGCACTATGAAGCAAAATTAATAGCGGAGTGGTTTATTTTAAAGATCTTGAAGTCTCTAATAAGGTGTTATTTCCCAAGTGTAGATAATTCTTTATGCGTTATTATCCTAATGCATTTCCTTGCAGTCAGAATCAAGCAGCGTTCCTTCCACCTGACTGGGGGAACCAAGCAAGGACCAGTCCCAGCCCTGTCTGAGCTTCAGCCTGAAATAGCCCCAAATGCCAACCAGCTTCGTTAAGGAGAAGCTCAGCGGGGCCACCCGGCCGTTAGCAGCTTGGCGGTGGGGGGAGAAGGAGGATGCACCCCCTCTCCTTGTTACACCTACCCCTGCGAGTGTAGCACTGCAGGTAGTAGTGAATTCAGCAGGCTGTTGAGGAACACGGTCTTTATTTCTTTGTTTTGGCTTGGAGGTTTTTTTAATTTTTTTTTTTTTTTTTAAATGCATTCCCTGTCTGTTTTGGCAGATGTGACTTACACACACTACTCATTCAGTTACTAATGCTAATCTGTACTGTTCCTGATGCTGTGGCTTGTTGGGCTGCTTAGACTCTGCATTTTAGTCCATGGGAATTTGGTAAAATTTTACAAAGTGTTTACATACATGGAAATGTATTTACAGCCTAAACCAGTAAATCTGTGGTAGGATTAAAGTGTTACGCACTGTAATGATTACGCAGAAGTCAGCACACACCCTTTTTAAAGTGTTGGCCTCTTGTTACATTATTATAAAAAAGCAGTTCTTTTGTGTTAACTTTTTTAAAACAGTTAATGACCATGTTTTGTAACCAGGCATTTTGAAATCAGCTCTGTTTTCAAATGTTTTTTCCACTAATATCTTGTTGGTACTTAGGGGCAAATTTCCTTGAAAGAAACGCAACCTTACGTCCTGTTTCACAAACCCTTTCTGACCTCTTTTTTCTTTTTTTTTTTTTTTTCCCCATTTACTATATGCATCTCTGAATTGAATAATCAGATAATCAGCCGATGTAACGTTGGGTGCGGGGGCCAGAAGGCCAGATGAAGAGGAAAAAGGAGGTAGGGGCTGGAAAGAAGCAGCAGCAGGACCCACAGCAGGGGAAGGCATGTCTCCAGGAGAGGGACCGTGCTTAAAGGGTCTCTGCTGGTAGAAGTTGCCCCTGCTGTCAACCCTTTTCATGTCGGGCAACCAGAGACGTGAGGCACGTGTTATAAACCGTGATACGGGGGAACTCACGGAGCCAAAAGCAGGTTGGGAGGTCTGGGAGGTCTCTGCCCTCAGGCTGCAAAACGTGTACAGGGGCAGGTGTAAGTGTAGTTATCAGCCCAAAGTACTGACTCCAGAGCACCATCACAATGAAATAGACTGCGTGCATGGAACACCGTACAGCAGCAAGTACATCGCTGGACATGACCAAGGTGTTCCTACAGGAAAATGGACCAATTTTGTGCCATTTAGGGGCTCTCTGGGTCTGGTGGTGCAATGGCACTACAGGCAGCTGGCTCTTAGCTCTGCAAAAGCGTTGGTTGTCCCCTTCCCACCAAGCAACAGAAAACAACCTTTCCCTGAATGCATGCCTCATGTACCGTGATGAAAGTATGTGATGTATTTTATACTAAGCCCTTTACTAAAGCCCTTACACAAGCCCTGTCAGTACCACGGGCCACCTCAGCTCCATCACATGGAGTTCAATGAGGTTTCTTGGAGGGCCCAGGATGCAAGACAAATAAAGGTAGAAACGAGAGTGACACAAACAACTCAGACGATGGCTCCGTATCAAATACAGGACAGTATCGTTTTGGCTAAGGAGAAGTGTTGCCAGCAGGAAAAACTCCAGTGTTGTTTTTATACAACAACAATAGCAATCTAAGTGATTTTCTATTAACTTTTTTTTTTAACACACAGATATAAAGCTTATTGCATGTGGTCACCCATTTCAATTTGTGAAAGAGATTAATTGACCTCCCCTGGCTTCAATAATAAAATAATTTTGCTTTTAAAACTACCTGTAGGTAATGACTTGACTTTAAAGAGTCTACTTTTGTTTATTTTGTGGTCACAGAAGCTGCTTAAATCGTGCAAGGAAAATACTTTCCCATCCTTGCCTGCTTGTTTTTCCCTTTTCTTTTTCTTCTTTACCTGACCTACATTTACTGTTATATTCAAACCACTTAAAGGTCTAAATGGTCTCATGTAACAAAACTGCCATGAAAGCATGTACTTGAGAACTTAAATTCCTGAGCCCCATCCCCATTCCCAGGCATGTGTGGCAGCGCAGCTGCATGATGCTGCTGGGTACCACTCCTGGGAGAGGATTTTGCTCAGACAGGAAAAGCTGCAAATGTAAAGGTTCGAGTGGGTGTTCAATGAGTGTTGATGGATGATCTTCCATCGGTCCAAATCCAAGTTTAAAAGCCTAAACTCTCGTTAAATATTCTGTTTCTGAGGTGTCAAAATTCTTCCATGGAAGTGGCTAAATTACCTTCGCAGATGGGCAGAGTTCACTGACGAGAATAAAATCTTCTTGTTTGACCGCAGAAGCTACTTCTTCAGACAGCGGAGCACAATATACACGTAGTGGTAAGTCAGACTGTTTGCAGAAGTTTGGAGATGTGATATCTCTTTCTGTTCATCATTTCACTGCTTTGAAGTATTACCTCCAAATGTAGCCACCCTTCCCATCTGTGTGTCAATTTGCCTCCACAGGCTTCTGTTTTTAGCATCATTTGCCCCTCCTCATTTTCTCTTTCATATTTATGGCATGCCTACTTTCAGCTCTTCTTTTGTAAAGAGGACAGCAGTCCTGTCCTCTCCTACAATTACCTAATCCTGACATCTAAAATAGTAGGAGGTATTTGCAGTCGCACTGAGCCTACTTACCTTTTTAAAAAAGTTAATAGTGCGTATTATTTACGTGTATATACATATGATCTGACATACTCAAGGTTAGAAATTCTTTAAGACACAAATGAAAATATTGTTTAGCAACATAAATTTGATTAAGCTGAAAAAAAATCCTAGTCTTCTCGCCTTTATGGGAGAAGATGGGGAATACCTACACTTTGAATTTGATAATCTGTTAAACCTTGCTAGGACTAGCAAATTATATTGTCAAAAAAGTCAGTCTAAGGAGATGTGTGGTAAAGACTTTACAATGCAAGTTAATTATACTCATTATACTCATTCACACGTTAAATAAATTTTAAATCTAATGCAAGCCATAAAAATAACATGTTCTTCAAAATGGTTTATGGAGACCTACAAAGTGTGTATCCTACTTGGATATGCTTCTGGGTTGTGTTAGCATTTCTCATTATTCAGGAGCCTTTTTACATGATGGTTTATTCCAAATTTCACCCCCTGGGCGTGGGTTGCAGAAAGCTTCTGTCAAGTTCAGGACCATATCAAGTTGCCACCTAGTTCCTCTTCCTTGTTTGCACATTTGTGAAGAGCCTGTAGTGAGCTGAGATACTGGTCCCGTCCAACAGAAGGCAAAGCCTTCCAGTACTCCTGGCTTCTTTTTTTCCAATCTTAGCCTTTGATGAAAACATACACAAATAAATGCAAGTTTAAAAAAAAACAGATTATGCTCATCCCTGGTCTGCTATGACATTGTTTCAATGAGTTTGCTTCCTAGCTGTAAGGATTTCTAGTTACTTGGCAGTCTTTTGCCAAATATGTGGTTCTTTTTTAAACACGTATCTCTGAATGTCAAACTGGTAAAACCAAAAATCACTCCACTGCTGTTCTGAGAAAGTCATTGCTGGAAAAATAATGTTCTTTTCCTAAAATTGGAGGATGGTAAAGAGTTTTTTGTGCTTTCTGACAGAAAGGATCCCCGTTGCAGTGACTTATGTGCATGTATAAATACAGACTGACCTGTACATGAAGGTCCGTCAGGCGGTGATGCAGGACTTGGCAGCGAGGTGGGCAGGCAGCAGGACATTTTAGATGTCAGCTGGGTGTGCTGGGCAGATACACAATGGACAGAATCACCGATTTGAACTCATATCAAATTCGTATCATAGTATAAAAAAGGTGTTTGTTTTAACAATTTTGAACTGTTAGATATCACTTTCGTCTCTGAAGCTTTCATGCTGAGTATGAAACACAGAATTAAGAGAAATTAAGGATACTGAACTTTAGCCAAGGAAATTTTTAAATAAATGAGTGTTGTGTACACAAACTGATGCTGAGAAATGCTTTATGAAGAATAGATTACTGACAACTATGTAAGTGTTAAAACCTTGTCTGTAATTTATGTGCAAAAGGCCTCATTTGCTCTCAATAATGCTTATTTAAATAAATAGTACCGAGGGCAGAATCACATCTTTTGCTTTCAAAACCAGCGAGGTGAAAAGGAGAGAAAGAGAAGGCTAGGCAAGGCCCATGCAGCACTATATTTCTAATTAAGACCTTAAAATACTTCCAATTCCCATTAAGAGATTGCTTCGTGAAGTTTAGTATCTGTCCGACTGAGGGTGTAATTCTGATTTTCTCAATCCGTGTCGGTCTTAAGTGAATTTTAATTGGCGCTATTTGGTGGGAAAGTGAGATTCTAAGGCTCTAAGTACGAAGGACTGAGTCAACCGAGTGAGAGAAACAGTGACTTAACTAATTAAGTGAATGAGTGAGCACGGCATTGTTTGCTTTTGTGACCGTGTCCACGCATGAGTGAATGGCAGGGCTATTCCACGCGTGTGAATGAGTGGGGTCGGGGCTGCTGAACAGTCCATACATTTGTGTGGTCTTTCCATTGTTCGATTAGACTAATGAGCCAAGTGTTTGGAATATTAATGCCTGCAGACTAGAGCTAAACGTGTTACGTAGTTTGGAGACAAATTAAAAAAAAAAACAAAACAACAAAAAACCCCAACCAATTTATCCTGTGGCTGATGAGCTGCTGCAGTCTGTTGTCAGCTGCTCTGTGAGGCTTTGGGCTGGGTGACACGGGGACTGGGGAAGGATGCTCTCAGCCCCTTGCTGTCCGGGAGCAGAAAGGCACACTGGTCCTTCTTCTAGGTGTAGAGCTGTAAAGGACGCTACCAAACCTGTTTGTAGTTGATTGCAAATCTGATTGTGTAATATAAACTGAAGCATTCTCTGACAATGAAGTTATTTTCTGTCCTTTCAAAAGGAACAGACTTGGCTATCCTTACATCAACTGTTTTGCTTCCAAAGTAGTTAACAAGGCTAGCAATAATTTTGGCATCCTTAAAGCTTATTCCTTCAAATAGCAAAACCAGAAGCAGAGTAAAACCTTGTTCTATTTTGTCATATATAAATCACGTTCTATCGTCACATCTCGTCCCTGGAAGTGTTTAAGGCCAGGCTGGATGGGGTTTTGACTGGTGGGAGGTGTCCCTGCCCAGGGCAGGGGGGTTGGAACTGGATGATCTTTAAGGTCCCTTCCAACTCTAACCATTCTATGGTTCTACGATTCATTTCATAGCTGCATGCAATAAAAAGAATAGCAGTCAGCACTATGCTGCTAAAATCCAATCAAATAATAGGTGTGATGTGTATATATAAAGAAATTATCCAGACTCTTGTAAAACTTAGGTTTTTCCTCCCTATTTTTTTTTTTTTTCCGAAGGCTCACTGGCCTTCAGTACCTTGCCCTTTCTCTAAAATAAATAAATATGTAACATCCAGTAGCAGGAAATGTTGAAGAAAATATATCAAGCATTAGTAGTTACCAGCATTTCAACAACTCTGATTTCTTGATCTGAGTTTGGGAAAGCTTTTAATTATTGTAAATTATTCTGAATATGAAAATTGAGGTTATGGAAAATGTGTATATTATATAATGAATACTGCACTTTTTCAAGCTATTTCATGCATGTCGGTTGATTGTTCCAGTAGAAGATATTTTCTGATTCTAAGTGAAAATCTGCCTTCTCATCTGCACTGCACTCTCTCAGAATGTTTCAGTAAATTGAGCAGCTGGCAGTATTTTTTTCATACATCTTGTGATCTGACAACATTTTGCCATTCTTTAAAAAAACAGGAATCCCTTCCTTTTTATATCCTCCAGGTTTGGGATGGCAGTTCTCCAGAGAAGGACACGATTTGGCAAGCAAACTGTGATTTAGCAAAATGCTGATGTTACGCATCTGCTGCCATCTTTCCAAGTGTATTTGATCTTGATTCGGTTGCCTTAAACTATGTGACTCGCTTTAAAGAGAGTAACAATTTGGGGATTTTTGTGGGTTTACCTAGCCAAAAGAGCTATCTGACTTTATCAGCAAAATTAGCCACTGGTGTATGGGCAAGCCCAATGCCAAAGGTAAAAAGTTGTGACTTCTGCTGTGATGGAAGTCACATAGGTAGGTTCTAGTTATCCATGCAGCGATAAAGCCAGGGTGGAACTCCATTCAGGTCTCGTGACAAAAATGATCAAACTTAGAGATAAACAAAGGCAAAAGTTATTGAAAAAGTTTTAAATGGCAAAAATTTGTTTTATAGAAAACCGAGAATTCTCAGTCTGTGTTTTAAGCTGGTAAATAGTGGAAATCTTCAAATCGATCCCTTAAATCAAAACACATGTGTTCCTATCTACAGGCACTGTTAGCAGACATTTTATAAAGAGCTGAAAATTGGCCAATGTTTTTTTGACACACTGAGAGTTTCCAACTACCAGTTCCGAACAGTGCTACTGAACAGAGAGGGCTGAACAACAGTTTTATGAGATGGAAACTCATAAGATGTTCAGGAGATGAAACTGTGTTTCAAAGAAGATGTTTTGGGGGTTATTTCAGTCTAGTTCTTTAGTTTAGGATTAATTGCTGTTAACTTGAGGTGTGAGGAGCAGATGGTAAAGGTTAAGGGCACAGAAGTCATCTACTCTTCCTTTGATTTGCTCTGTGATTTTTGACAACTGCACCTCCATGTGCTTAATTCTCCCATTTTCAAAATGAGGATTGGATTAAAGGAATGATTATAAAGTGGTTTTGATGCCTAAAGAAAAAGAGGCTTTGGCATCTCAGGATGTCATGAATAGAGTGGAAACTTCTCATAGTAAGTTGTCCCTGATACTCCTCTTTGTGTCGTTTTAAAATTACTTTCAAAATACATTCTGTACTGGAAGATGTGAATGCAGTAACAGAAGATAAGTAGGAGTTAAATCATGTCATATTTGTTTTGGGTGGCCAAATATGTAGAGAGAGAAAGCTTTCAAATGAGCTAAAGCAGCAGTGTGTGAGCTTAGGCCAGTGACTTGAAATTCAGGCTCAGTTGTTTTGCTTTTTTTTTCTTGCTGTGTTTTTTTCCTGTCTTACTAGAACTGCCAACAAACCAAAATAGGGTGATTTCGTTGAAGATATTCATTCGAATCGGTTTTTGTTGGTTTGTTCTATAACATTGCAACATTAATAGGTGAAATGTAAATATCTCCTGCACTTC
>JAOQGH010000012.1:55278281-55290207 GCA_025769975.1 Gallinago jamesoni
CACATGGGATGGAATACCTGAGTCCCTGCTAGGTCCTGGGAAGAAATTAACCCTTTCTTCACCAGACCCAGTACACTTGCATATGGTCATAAACTGACTGTAGAGTAAAAGGTTGTAAACAAAATCTTACACAAGGAGTATCCGTTGTTTTATTTTTTTCACTTGAAGGCTAGTTAAGTGCTAAGTACTGATAGTGAAGATTATCTGAAGTTAAAATCATGATGTGCTAAGCACTTCTCAGGGGTAGCCTTAAATCTTTATTAGTTGGAACAGAGATATTTTGGAACACGATTGTATCAGCATCCATAGCCATCATTTGTATTTTTATATTTAAATCCCTGTTCTCACCATGGCAAACTCTTATTCCCTGATCAGGCCTGCCAAAAGCAATTCAACACGGATTTCCAAAAGACACACACATTATTGATATACCAGCTTATAAAGGGCATAACATTACTACTGATTTATGATTTCAGCATCTGTGGGTTCCTGAATAAGATAATGTGTCATCGTAAATTAGGAAATTGCGATATCAGCTCAACTTTGGAAAACAAGTCGCATTGGAAAGATGAAGTATAGACACTAGCAAGAGACTTACTGGCAGGCAATTTAAACTGAAATAAAAATTTCTGAGTGGAGATGGTCAGGGCCATCAGTACAAAATAAATGGCAAGATAATTTTCTAGTCTGAAATTGATACAAATCAATTTTGTGGTGACTTTTCCTACAGTTGTCTGAACTGTAATTAGCTTTAGTCTCTGAAGAGATTATTTTCAAGTAAGCCAATAACCATGAAGATTACAAGTCTTTAAATATTTTGGTGATGATCTCTTGCCTTTAGAGGTGGGAAAGCGTGTTGCTCTGAGTCAATAATCTTAATAAATTGTAACATTTAGCTGATTCAGCACACTAAATCACGCTGTACCTTTAAACCAGAAAGCAAGAAGTTAGAAAAACATTTCCCCCTATGTCCAGATATGCTCAAAAGATGGCATTTCTGTTCACATTTCCAATTACATAGCTGCCAACTTACAGGCTTTCCCCGAAGTGAACAAGACCCTCTGCCCCTCTATGGCACATCCCTGTCTGACCACTCCTTCAATCTCTGAAATATCCTTCCACTTAGTACTGCATTTATGGACAAAAGCAAAAAGCAGAGCAGTTGTTCTGCTGGTTCACACGGTTTCTGATAATTCTGAAGTATTATGAAGTAATCTGAAGTCCTATCTGGGCTTACCAAAGCTCCTGGGAAGAATGTGGCAGCAGTATATGCTAGAGAGAAATTTAGTTTGACTCATGACATCACTTTGTCTTCAGTAGACACTTGCAAGTCTGTAATGAATTAGCGAGCTTGCTAGTATGGTACAAGAAAACAGAAGTTATTTCAAAGAAAATTAGCCCCATACTGTCATATTTAGATCAAGGCTGTATAGAGGAAGTTTTACTTCTCAGTGCTTTGAATGAGAGTCCTGATAAACAAAATTCCTCTCCAAGATTTGCTCTATGCTATTGTTTGCTAAGATCAGCAGTATTGACAAAATAATTCTTCTAAATGAGAAATTATTTGTCTTGTTAGTCTTTGACTAACATTAACTACTTTTCTGTTCCTACATAACAGGAGGAGACCCCTCCTATTCTTTACATTGGCAGATGTCAAGATGACATGAACATGCTTGTCAAAGCGTGTGTTGCCTTGCGTTCCTCGAGTACCCTTGGGAGGGTGGTTTACAGTACACGTTGAAGTGTCAAGTGAGGTCATTTTTTGTTTTTAGTGAATGCCTGATACTAGATATTGAAATGTTGTGTAGCGCACTGTCATTGAAGCACACTGTAGAATTTCTGTCACCTTTTTTCAGTCTGTCAAAATTAGTTAAAAGGGACCATACATAAGCAATCATAAAGGTTTCTGTAGCAACATTAACTCTCCCAATTAGCACGTCAAATATTTTGATTGTAGGTTAAGTCTCTAAGACACGGCTAAACACACATGTAGTAGATAATGAGAGAGAAAAAGTCAGCATTAAACTTAACAGGGCGAGTTGGAGGTTCACAACAAGCAAATTAACATAAGCTAATAAGAAATACTCCTAAGCTCTTATAAAAAAATCCCATCCTCTTACATTCAAAGTAGGTCTCCACTGTAGATGGAGAACAGATAGCAAACAGCTCAAGCCTGTATTATTACATGTATATTGAGAAAAAGTGGTATAGAAAATCACATATATTCCCTGCTTTAGCCCTGATCCCGAGTGCATGCTGCAAGGTATCTAATTAGTGTGCTAAAATAATACTGAATTTGAGGGCCACGGAGATGTGGCTGGAGCAAGGCCAAATAGGAAGCCAGGATCGATAATGATGTCTTCCTGTGGGCTGGCCCAAGGTTCCCGCTGTCTGCTGGGGTTTACAAATGTTTTGGGTCTTTACCATGAAAAGGGATTATTCTTACAGGACTAATCCTACCATCCCTTGAAAATCTCTGCAAGTAGAGCCTTGTTGTGAAAAAATATACCTGAAAATAGAGGTACGAAAACCCAAGGAAAATATACAATCCCTGTTAAGTGTGAAAACAGAAGTTCTTTCCAACGCATACTCACTTGCTGGAGTCCAATGCAGCAATGGCACAAAAGCACTGAGAGGCAGCTGAGGGTGGCCCAATTCTGCAACTTTTTGAAGGAAATAGATTCCACAGCAAAACAGCTTTTGAAGTTGTAGCACGTGAAATGGATTCCAATTGTGAACTAGTCCTATTGGATGATGTCAGATTAGCACTCATTTGAAAAGCCTGGGTACAATATTACTGATGTAAAACGTGCAAATTAAATGATCTTTTCAGTACCATTGCAGTTACAAAACCTAACTTTGCAGTAGGTTTATGCAACCAAAAGAACTCTGCAGGAGACAAAACCCAAAACAACAGGTAGTTATGATTTCCTGAAAAATTAGGAAAGGTATAAAGCTCCTGAGTCTGAGGAGTCAAACCACAGACAAGAGCTGTGGCTCTCGCTGCTGGCTGGACACCACTTTCCCTTGAAAGAGATGCTGCTTCAGCACCCCGACTTGTGTCATACTCACCTTTTCCTGACCCAAATTGACCCTGCCAGGTCTCAAGCACAATGGACCGATGGGCTTCCAGAAAGTACAATTTGGATGAAGCTATGACTCTTCACTTCCTGATTTATCTGGTTTCAGAATAGAAAAATTCCGGTGCTGAATGGGTATTGGAATGAAAGTGCAGCACCGTTCTGAAGAAATTCATCCGTTAATTGTAGTGTCAGTGGGACATCAGTACTCATCTTCAATAAAAATGAAATATTTCCTTTTAGTTCAAACCTAGTATTATAAATACAGAGGTCAAATTTGGCCAAATAGGCCAAATCTTGAAATTCAGACATTATTCAAAATTTTAGAAAAGAATTCCGTTTCCTATTATGGCAGCCTGCGCAGTTTGAGAGCAAGGGATATCTGAATTTTCACCTTTTATGCCCCAAAATAGCGTGATAGATCACAGACATCAAGGTACATTGACCCTCTGGAATATTTTAATCCACCCTCTCTGAAACCAGCAGGGGTGATGTTTGCTTTCTGTACGATTACCTAATCCTCCTCAGATGAGAGTGAGATACTGCACACACAGCAGTTCAAAGTCTAAAATTGGGCTCCTGAAGATTTTCCAGGGCAATCCCATCCTTCCCGTGTTTCCTTACTGCCCTTGCCCTTCCTCAATGCCCACAGTGAACTCCTTGGGCTGAAAAGGTACCATTTGAGGTATGATTTGCCACTCCTCGATCAGGTGTCTCGATGGAAGGGAGAGGGTGGGAGCACGCAGTCGATGGACCTGCTGGAAAAAGCGTGACCTCAGGAGCATTACCTCAGGAGTTTGGGTTGGCAGAGGAGGCCGCAGAACTGCTCACAAGGTCTCTTTGACCGTACCCTGGGCCACCAGGAAGGGCAGTGAAAAAGAACTGCGACAGAAGGGACCAGCGGTGAGGGAGATGCTGAGCTCAGGGGGCGGAAGGGCTGCCCGGGGCTGCAGTTCATTGCCACGTGCTCGTGGAGAGCTGCACCACGACCCACCCCGCGCCAACCACAGACCTCCGTGTATTACACGGCTTTTCTTGGTTTTCAAAATTGAGGCCATTTTCTCCCTTGGCCGCAGAAGGGGCAGGCAGGAGCCGCTGGGGCAGGAGGAGGCTTCTTTTTCACTGTTCTTCATTTGCAAGAAGAGCATTTCACTGAAACCATACCCGTTGGGCGCAGCCTCTCCTTGGTGCACTCTGGCTCTACATCAGCAGGAAAAAAAAATAATTAAAAAAACCAAGACATTTTAAAGGTATTTATTTTACTCCTACATGGAACGTTCTGTTTCGCAGTAATAGTTTCTCAGTAGCTGTTGAGATCCGGATCCCACCCCGGCCCTCTGGCTGCTGCCTCCCCCACCCGCAGCAGCGATGTGCGGGTAAGCGGGCGCGGAGACCCCGGCACCCTCTCTCGGGCACAGAGACGGGTTTGTGACCGCGCAGGGGAGCCCCGCACACCGGGCAGTGCTCAGTGGAGCCCCGCACAGCGCACACCGCGCAGGGCTCAAGGGAGCCCCGCACACCGCGTAGAGCTCAGTGGAGCCCCGCACACCCGCTCCACTACCTTAACACAGGCGGAGGCCTCAGCGCCCCTCGGCGGCAGCTTCCAAACCCTCGCGCTAGGCTTCCTATTTGCATATAGGTTACCCATCATGCCGCAGGGCGCGCGGCGGCGGTTCCACAGGGAACGTGTCGGTCCCTCGGTGTCCAGAGCGGGAGAGCTCCGCGGCCCGTCACAGGGAGAGCGGCGACCCTTGGAGTGTCTAGCAGCGGAACAGGGACACCATAACGTCAACAGCGTGTCGCTGCCGAGCTATAAATATTATGTCTGGCGGTAGGTGACTTCGGCTGGTCCGATGGTAGTGGCTCTTATAATTAATTGATCACAGTCAGTTACAGATTTCTTTGTTATTTCTCCACTCCCACTGCTGCACTTGACTAGTCTTTTGCTGCTGAAGCTCTTCTCATTTATTCAATAGCACTGGCAATCAAACGCTATAGGAACAACCCCCGGACAGAGCTCCACCGCCGGGACAAAGCAGGGAGTGAGGCAGCTTCAGGGATGTTTCCAACACCCCACAGGTGTAATTCAACCTTCCTCGTTCTCCTTCTCATTTTTCAGGTGTTTTAGTGGTGTTAACATTTTCTGTAGGTCCTGTTCCCTTTAATTTGTACGCTGACGGCCATTTTTGTTAGCCTCTGATTTTCTAAAATAAATCAAGTCAAGAATATATTCTTTAATCTTAATCCCTCGTAGGCTGTGCTGTTTCCCCAGTCTCTCCAAGAGCCGGTGTCTGCTGCTCACCTATTTTTGCCATTGCTAACAGCATGGGCACTCTGCTCCAAAGGCAGCTCTGCCTCAGTGGTTGAAAGAGTTACTCACTGCTGGGGGTAGAGGAGTCACTCACCTGACATTCTGCTTGAATTGTATAGTTTTCATTTCTAATATATCACACTTACAAGTACAAACTTGCTTTTCACAGATTAGTGAAACGGAATAATAGTCAAAAGGATACAGAGCAAAAATGAAACGATGACTGCATAAACCTTTCACATACAAGACACAGGAATTTCTGCTCCAGGTGCTTTAAGCAACTGTGTCATTTGATTGCCAGAGATTATAGCACCTGAGCAGGATGGAGGCCACGATTTCATGCAGAAAGATATTTAATTTTCGGTTGCTGTGATCCTGAAATATTTCTTTGATGATCTCTCTCCCCCCAGGTGGCCGCTTGAAGCTCTTAGCCTCGAGCCATCTCAGCTTCCCTCTTTCTAGACTGTGGGATTATGTGTCGGGGGGTTTTTAAGCTTGGTGTGAGATGTTAATTGTGCTGAGATGAATCTACCCCCAGCCTCTATGACCTGATTTTCCTGTAGGTTCTTTATGTCGGCATTTCTCATCTATTTGAAAGCTGCATTTATCGTTCAATTACTGATGCCTGCTAACTAAAATGCTATTAAAATCTTCATGGTTGGAGAGGACCTCCGAGACCACTGAGCCCAACCACAATAGAATCATAGAATCATTTGGGTTGGAAAGGGACCTTAAAGATCATCAGGTTCCAACCCCCCTGCCCTGGGTAGGGACATCTCCCACCAGACCAAGTTGCTCCAAGCCCCATCCAGCCTGGCCTTGAACCCCTCCAGGGATGGGGCAGACACGACCTCCCTGGGCAACCTGTTCCAGTGTCTCACCACTCTCACTGTAAAGAATTTCTTCCTAATATCTAATCTAAATCTTCCCTCTTCCAATTTAAAACCATTGCCCCTTGTCCTGTCGCTACACTTCCTTCTAAACAGTCCCTCTCTGGCTCCTCTGTAGCTCCCTTCAGATACTGGAAGGCTGCTATGAGGTCTCCCCGGAGCCTTTTCTTCTCCAGGCTCAACAACCCCAGCGCTCTCAGCCTGTCTTCACAGGAGAGGTGCTCCATTCCTCTGATCATCTTTGTGGCCCTCCGCTGGACCTGCTCCAACAGGTCCATGTCCTTCCTGTGCTGAGGACTCCAGAGCTGGACACAGTACTCCAGGTGGGGTCTCACGAGTGCAGACCAGAGGGGTAGAATCACCTGCCCAGACCTGCTGGCCACACTTCTCTTGATGCAGCCCAGGAGTTGGCTCTCTGGGCTACCAGCACGCACTGCCGGCTCATGTTGAGCTTCTCATCCGCAAGCACACCCAAGTCCTTCTCCTCAGGGCTGCTCTCCAGCCATTCTCCTCTCAACCTGTATTTGTGCCTGGGATTGCCACGTCCCAGGTGCAGGACTCTGCACTTGGCTTGGTTGAACTTCATGCAATTTGCACCAGCCTGTCCAGGTCCCTCTGGATGGCATCCCTTCCCTCCAGCGTCTCAAGTGCACCACCGAGCTTGGTGTCATCAGCAAACTTGCTGAGGGTGCACTCTATCCCACTCTCCATGTCACTGACAAAGAAGTTAAATAGTACTGGTCCCAGTACCGACCCCTGAGGAACACCACTTGTCACTGGCTGCCATGTGGTCCTTTGTTGCCGTTTGAGGCTAAACCACGACGATGTTCCTTAAGAGGTCTCGAACCTGATCTTCTCGTACTGTGGGTGGTTCTTCACTCTCGGAGCCCCTGTTTTTGCGTTCTGTGACTTGGGCAGTGTGAGTTGAACCTTTTGCCGTTGAAGACCAAGGCAAAAAAGTCGTTCAGCAGCTTAGCCTTATCCATATCCTGGGTGACCAGGTCTCCCATTTTGCTCTCACAATTGCTCTGGTTTATCTTTCTTTTCCGTTACCCTTGTTTTTTTTTTCCACTGCCTTCCTTTCAGCTCTGTCTACCTTATAAATGCCTTACAGCCCCACAAATGCCCAGCATACAAAGGAAAGGTGCCCATTGTGGGCTGAGCTGCAGCGGCAGCGCATCTCTGCGTGCTCCTGTCTCCGTGAGCCCCCCGCTGTTCCCGCAGCCGCACGCCCAGGGGTGGCGAGACCTCACTCCTGCCCTGCAGCTGCAGCACCGGCTCCGCAGGCACAGCTCTGGAAACCAAGAGCCACGTACCCTCCCATCAACCCAAAAGGCGTGAATATACCAGTAGAAAGCTACAAGCTCTCATAGATTTAAATCCAAGATACATATTTTTTCCCCCCCTTTTGGTATTTTCTTTACCAGTTCCCAGTTTCCGCCCCCCTCCCACAGAGGTATTTAATCTGTCCCTTCCCCAAGGGTGTGACAGCTTTCTCTTAATTGAGGGCCAGATACAGCCTTTGAGCAACTCTGCTTTGCCACATGTTAATATTTAACTTAGCACTGTTAATCAATGTGCTAATAATAGGACTACAAAGGTGATGAGGGGCCTGAAGCATCTCTCTTTGAGGAGAGGCTGAGGGACTTGAGTCTGTTCAGCCTGGAGAAGAGAAGGCTGAGGGGGGATCTGATCAACACCAATAAATACTTAAAGGGTGGGTGTCAGGAGGATGGGGGCAGCATTTTTTCAGTGGTGTCCAGTGACAGGACAAGAGGGAATAGGCACAAACTTGAACATGGGAAGTTCCACCTAAACATGAGGAGGAATTTCTTTCCTGTGAGGGTGGCAGAGCCCTGGAAGAGGCTGCCCAGGGAGGTGGTGGAGTCTCCTTCTCTGGAGACATTCCAACCCTGCCTGGACGTGTTCCTGTGGGACCTGCTCTGGGTGGACCTGCTCTGGCAGGGGGTTGGACTAGATGATCTCCAGAGGTCCCTTCCCACCCCATGTGATTCTGTGACTCTGATTCTGTAATAACTGTGCTCCTGTTTCCATCCCTGCTGTAGGTGTGAAGGTTGGGAACACTCAGCTCCGTCTCCAACACAGGGCTCTGAAAGCTTCCCCACCCATAAGCGCGCACACCCACCCCACCCCCCCCTCCACCTGCTGCAGGGACATGGCCCTTCAAAATCCCAATGGATATGCACTTCAGGGGTAATGCTGAGTGCCCGGTGCAGTTCATGGAGTCGACAGGTGAGGCACACCTCCGCCAAGCTGCTGCCCACCCAGCCATGCCCACTGGCTCTCACCAAACTCATTCCCTCAATGCTGGGACATTTCTCCCCCTCTGCCCCACTCTGGTGAGACCTCACCTGGAGTCCTCAGCACAGGAAGGACATGCACCTGTTGGAGCGGGTCTAGCGGAGGCCACAAGGATGATCTGGGGGTTGGAGCACTTCTGCTCCAAGGACAGGCTGAGAGAACTGGGGTTGTTCAGCCTGGAGAAGAGAAGGCTCCAGGGAGACCTTATAACGGCCTTTCAATATCTGAAGGGGCTACAGGAAAACTGGAGAGGGTCATTTTACAAGGACAAGTGATAGGAGGGTAGATTCAGATGAGATGTCAGGAAGAAATTCTTTACAGTGAGGGCGGTGAGACCCTGGTCCAGGTTGCCCAGAGAAGCTGTGGCTGCCCCATCCCTGAAGTGTTAACCCAGCGCCCGTCCCGGCCGTGACTCAGTTCAGCAAACCTCTGAAGATACAGCAGCGTTAACGTTGTTTAAAAAAGCCTTAACAACCTGCCTTCTTTTCAAACACAAGCAATGACTAAGCTTCAACCCCATCTAGGAGGCCTTTACAAAGCTTGGGGTAGTACACACACCCTAAATGTAGAGTTCACCCTGTTGTTTCCCAAAAATGTCCTGGAGGTCACAGATTTTGAGCAGAAGAATGGGCAATCACTGTCAGCAGAAAAGGCTGCACATATGCTGTTACTAGAAATGTAGGAAAAGGCCAGCCTCAAAGCATTTCCTTCAAAAAATGAGCTGTTGGGAATTGAGGGGGTGCGTGTGTTAAAATTTAAACTTTTAATTTTGAAACATTAGGACTTTCTAATTTTAAGTACTTGGGAGTCCACTAAGAATGTATCAGCCAGCTCCGCTGATTACATCTCATGGCTGGCTTTGCAGTCACTAAATCAGCAGATAAATTCCGACTAAATGCAACCACCAGCTCAACTCACATTTTGGACAGCAAGCCTTCACGCTCTAGCTTAGGTAGGGGAAGAATGCTACAAAATGTCCTTTATATTTGCATGATAACTATTTTCCTAGAAAATGTAATCTCTTCATAAAACTTCAAACCTGGGAAATTTCTATCCACCTGCTAGGTTTCAAATGAAATTTTACTGACTGAATTTATTAATTATTCAAAGTACCAATTATTAGAATATTAATTACTAGAATATTGTAAAGCAAAAGCTAGTGAACTTTTTATTACTACATGATATAAAAGGCAACAGCTAAGGCTCACACAAGTGAGTGCCACATAGAGGCCAGTGAAAGAAGCACTCGCACACGCAATCTGTGCTCTTAGTTCGACAATCCAAGGGGAAATTTCATTAGCAATTTTTAATCGCTTCTCCCAGACTCATAGGTCCTTTTAGGATCACAGTAGCTTATTTATGGAGCCACTGGCTTTCTCCATCTCAGACCCACAGAGTTCAGCAGACTAGGAAAAAAAAGGCTAGGTATTTTAAGGTACCCTAATTGAGACCACTGAAATTTGGAGTGGGGAGATAAAATCCACTCATCAGCTGCTAGTCCCAGTCCTGGAGGAAGATGCCAGAGAGCTCCTTCCCCCAAGAGTGAAGGAAA
Source organism: Gallinago jamesoni (assembly GCA_025769975.1). Lineage (NCBI taxonomy): Eukaryota > Metazoa > Chordata > Aves > Charadriiformes > Scolopacidae > Gallinago > Gallinago jamesoni. The sequence goes on from JAOQGH010000012.1 coordinate 55,288,437, forward strand.
CACCCTCCCTCCCGCAGTGCCACGGAGTCCCACCACCCCATTGTCCCACCATGCCGTGGCTGAGCCCTCTCTGCCCACCAGGGCTGCAGGGCGCCAGGGGGAGCGGGGGTGCCCTCCTCGGCCTTACAGCTGGTGCCCCCTGTGCATCCCTGCCCCTCTGGAGGGGTGGGATTTCCAGGACCAGGCACAACGCCTTTACCTGCTGTAGGACACTCTGCCTTTGTGCCAGAGAAACACCTCTAGCTTTCTGCCAAATGCTTGTCTATACCCATGCAGGAGGAACAGGATCATCCCCCAGATAAAGCTGCAAAAGGAAAACTGTTGCCTTCCCAGCCTCCATATCAGCCTCTAGGTGCTAATCACAGTTGTTTTGGCCACAACACCTACACCACAAGGCTGTGAGAGTCAAATGTAGTAAACAAAAATATGTAAAAATATTCTTCTTCATGGTATGACCAAGTTTCTTGTGAAATTTACTCAATTTCTTTCAGCTGAGTTTTACAGAAGCAGTGCAAGGCGACTGATTGCAAAATTCTCTCATTAAAGCAAACTAAACATTTTTAAAAGAACATAGCTCAAAGTAACGTCAGACATAGTACCTTCTCTCTAGACAAAGTTATCCTTTCACTAGAAGTTCATTTTGTTGTTTACAGTGAATTCTGGAAGTACTGTTTAGTGTAAAAAATAATAATTGCAAATAAGCCACATCATTACCTCTGCTGAAAAAGCTGAGCTACTTCTTTGGCAGGCATTCCCTAGGGAAAGGTGTCAGAAGACTCTGAATAGAGTATATATACCTATAGTCCACAGAGATTAACTAAAGTAATTTTAATTAATTCCCAATGGGGAATCTTCCAAAACACTAACTTGTATGGAAGCTATGCAAGAACAAAGAGACATGGTTTGTAATTCCAGATACTTCACAGTTGTTTTTTCACCCAGAAAACACGAGATGTTTTCACAGCAATGGAGGTTCTCTCTCTTAGGACTAAAACACTGAGTAAAGGAAAATCAAGTCTTACTTGGCCTCAGAGGGAAGTGGAATTTTATCTGTTGCCTTGCAAATACAGATCTATAATTCAAGGAGTCATTCCACACCAATTCAAAGCACCGGTGGGTTAGACAGCTCCAGAAGACACAATTTAAGAACGGGCTGCAGTAAGTGTGTATCGTTCCCTGTCACCGTCCTGGCCCTGCGAATACCCCAAGGACCGAAGCGGATGTAAACCAGAACGTGTTAAATCTCTGCCTTGAGGAGCTTGCAGGCAAGTGTCTCTTGCTTATTGTTTGCACTGTTGTCTGTCAGAGGAGGTGCTGGTTTTCTTAAAACACATGGGTGCTTTTTCAATGTAAATAACACCTAACAGTAATTGACACTAATAAAGCAATATTGGTTTCCGTTTACTGAAGGTATGGACCTAATTATCAGCAAGTATAAAAATAAAATTAAATGGAAGCCTATTGCACATGCTAGCTGGAAAAAAACAGCTACACCACAGTGAAACATTCCCTTGGAAAAACCCCAAGTGTCAGAAGAGAAGCAAAACAGTATGGATAAGCTGAATCAACTTGCAAACAAAATCACAGAATCTTAGTGGTTGGAAGGGACCTTTGAGATCATCAAGTCCAATCACATTAAAAAACAAAACAAAAACAAAAACCACAAAACCAACCAAACAAACAACAAAAAACCCCACACACCCACCAACTAAACCCCACACCCACAACCCCACGCACAACACCCCACCACAAACCAATAATCTTGGCCACT
>JAOQGH010000012.1:55290307-55316633 GCA_025769975.1 Gallinago jamesoni
CAGGTTGAGTTCCAGCTGGGCTTTTGCCTTCCTGATTTTTTCTCTGTATGACCTAACATGATCTCTGTACTCCTCCTAAGTTGCCTGTCCCTTCTTCCAAAGGTAGTAAACCTTCCTTTTTTCCTTAAGTCCCATCAAGAGCTCTTTGTTCATCCAATTCTTTTTAATGAAAATTTCTTTAGCCACTTCCCTCCTCAGCCGAGCAGGGGAGAGAACATACAAGGAGAGGCTCATGGGTGGAGATCAGGACAGGGAGGTCGCTCAGCAATTACTGTCATGGGCAAACCAGACTCAACTTAGGGAAAGAAATTAAATTATTACCAATCAAATGAGGGTAGGATAATGAGAAATAAAAACTAAATCTTAAAACGCCATCCCCCAACCCTGCCTTCTTCCCAGGCTCAACTTCACTCCTGAGTTTCTCTCTCCTCCCCCTGAGCGGCACAGGGGGACAGGGGCTGTGGTCAGGCCATCACACACTGTCTCTGCTGCTCCTTCCTCAGGGGCAGGAGGACTCACATTCTTCCCCTGCTCCAGCGTGGGGTCTCTCCCATGGGAGACAATCCTCCATGAGCTTCTCCAACACCAGTCCTTCCCACAGGCTGCAGTTCTTCATGAACTGCTCCAGCATGGGTCCTTGCCATGGTTCCTCCAGGAACCATGAACTGCTCTAGCATGGTTCCCCACAGGATCACAGCCCCTGCCAGCAAACCTGCGCCAGCACAAGCTCCTCTCTCCACAGGTTCACAGCTGCTGCCAGGAGCCTGCTCCAGCATGGGCTTCCCATAGGGCCACAGTGTCCTTTGGACATCCTCCTGCTCCAGCGTAGGGTCCTCCACGGGCTGCAGAGGATATCTCTTTCACTGCTAACCTCCACGGGCTGCAGGTGAGTATGTCCTCCACCATTAAGCTCCATGGGCTGCAGGTGGGTATCCCCTCCACCATTAACCTCCATGGGCTGCAGGGGGATGGCTGCCTCACCATGGTCTTCACCATGAGCTGCAGGGGAATCTCTGCTCTGGTGCCTGGAGCATCTCCTCCCCATCCTTCTTCACTGACTTTGGTGTCTGCAAAGTTACTGCTCTCAGATATTCTCAGTCTTCTCTCTGGTTGCAGTTGCACTGGTTTTCTTTCCCTTTCTTAAATATGTTCTCACAGAGGCGTTACCACCATCACTGATGGGCTTGGCCTTGGCTAGTGGTAGATCCACCTCAGAGCCAGTTGTCATTGGCTCTGTTGGACATAGAAGCTTCTAGCAGCTTCTCACAGAAGCCACCCCAGTAGCCCCCTTGCCATGTAAACCCAATACAGCAGCACCCTGGACTCCAAATAGTTTCCAATACTTTCTACTGTTGTAGAGAGTTCTCACTATAAGCAGAACTAGGCAATAAGATGGACCTGATTTGTGTTCCTGTACTTCGTTCCAGAAGAGAAAGCTGGTCAGATAAAGATCTGAATCTGTCATCTTCTAATAAGCGAGTCAGAAAGAAACCCAAACTAAATAAAATGGACAAGAACTTACTCTGTAGAACTGATACATAACAAAGCTTTCACAGAAGAAAATAAGAAAGAATAAATTGACATCAAATTTCAGGAGCTTAGCATCTCAGTGATTATCTGTGAGTATATTTAATTGCACCTCATGCTCTGATAATGTGAGATAAAGATTGGGTATGAAGGTTTCAGTTTTGGATACCTAATAATGCTGCAGCTCCTGATCCAACACAAAAAGTCAAAACATTGCTACCAGTAATCCATCCAAATATCTAAGACCCTATCCTTTGCGAATCCTCACTCTTTGACTATATAACTTCTCTACAGATGGGTATTTTCAGCATTACAAAAAATGAACATACTGTGGAAAATGCAGGGAACGTTTATCATATGGTTCCAAACCAAATACAGCAAGTGTAGCCCTTACAGGACTTCTCTCTGCTTTACCTTCTTCTGTATTTCTGGTTTTACTGCTGTTCAGAAAGTTCATTTGGCCGATCTATTCATATTATAGACAATCTAGCTGATTACTTAATAGGACAGAGTCCGTCAGAAATCCACCTTTTTGTTGGAGTGATGAGTTTCCTTTCCAGTTACAGTCAGTTTACCTATCTTGTGTTACTGTCGATAATCACACATCACTCCACACCCAATGCAGCCACAATCTGCTTCATCAGACGTTCATACTCCCACAGGGTCTCCTCTCACCAGGAGGAGCAAACCCAACTGCAGTGGCAGTTTATGCCACAAAAGGAAAAGAGCACCTACTGTCTGGGAAGGGACAAAGGAGGAGACATTATGAAAACACAGCAATGGGTGAGAGAAAGCTGGTCAACTCTCCTCTTCCACATACATTTGGGAGCTTAAAGAACCAAACACTTGCACATATACTAGAGTGAGCACTAACCCGAACTATAAACCCAACCCTAAACCCTCAACCCTAACCCTAATCCCAGCACTAATCCCCAAACCCTAACCCTAAACCCAGCACTAATCCCCAAACCCTAACCCTAACCCTAAACCCAGCACTAATCCCCAAACACTTACCCTAACCCTAACAGTTAACCATAGCCATAACACTAAAAAATAATCCTAAACAAAACCTAACACTAAGCCTAAACCTAACCCTAATCGTAACCCGAACCCCAATCTCGAGCCCTAACCCTAACCTAAACCGTAACCCTAGTCATAACCCTAACCCCTAATCCTAACACCTAACCCCTAAACCTAACCCTAACCCGTAACCCTAATCCCTAACCCTGACCCTAACCCTGACACTGACCCTTACCCCCTGTGCTCCATCGGGCCCCTGCAAGCCCCTCGGGCCCACCCTTTAACCAGGAGGGATTTCCCCCAGAACATCTCCGTGCAGGAGAGTAAACTTTCCAGAGCTTGAGGAGGGGCCGAGGAGCGTTTGGTGAAGCCGGTCACAGAAACAATCCCCCCCGAGGAATGACACCCGAGCGACAGCCGGGGGGGACCGACACCCGCGGCCTCTGGTGAAAAACCCAAGAGGAGCCCGGCACATCCACGGAAGCGCAGCTTCCTCCGGGGGAAGGGAAAAGGTGGCGATGAGAGGCACTAACGATCAGTGGCTGCCGCCTGCGGCCAGCGGGGGCCCGGCCCAGCCCTGCCCGGTGCCGCGGGAACCGACCCCACGCCAGCTCCTCCCGAGCCAACAGGCGGAGCGTGCGCCCAGCCGGGGCCCGCGGGGGCGGGGTTAATTTGCATACCGCCCTCCCAGGATGCCGCGGGGCCTCCCAGGGCGGCGGGGGCCGAATCCTGTCGCCACGCTTAGTGACGTTTCTCTGGAATGGTGGCTTGCCTCGGGCTGTCGGGATGCGAGTGCCTCGCCAGGGGAAAGCTCGGGCTACCGCTCCGCGGGTAGCCGCGCCCGGAAGGTAGGCTAGCAAGGGAGCTATAAATATCGTCGCGGGGAGGTTATGGGTTGGCTGGTCCGAAGGTAGTGGGGCATCTCAATTGATTGTTCACAGTCAGTTACAGATTGATCTCCTCGTTCTCTCTTTCCCCCCTTCCCACTACTGCACTTGACTAGTCTTTTGCAGCGCCCGCAGCCGGTCTCACCTGCCGCTCCCCGCCCCTCCGTCTCACCGGGCGCAAGGGAAAGCACCCGAAACAGCACGAAACAAACTTTTGCATTTCTAGGAATCCGGTACCTGCTCCCTCAACATCTGCACTTTCAGCCAAATTCTCATTGCTTCGTTTTCCCTGGCACTGCCTGCGGCCTCCAAAGCCCAGAACAGAACCTGCTGGTTGAGGTTAGTGTGGTGACACATCACAAAACCCAGCAGGGTGCCATTGGCCGAGGTGGGCCTTTGAGACAGACAGAACTTGCTCCATGGAGAAGGGCAACAAAGCTGGTGAGGGGTCTGGAGCACAAGGCTTGTGAGGAGAGGCTGAGGGAGCTGGGGGTGTTCAGCCTGGAGAAAAGGAGGCTGAGGGGAGACCTGGCTCTCTCCAACTCCCTGAAAGGAGGGTGTAGCCAGAGGGGGTCAGTCTCTTCTCCCAAGTCCCAGGCCATGGGACAAGAGGGAATGGCCTCAAGTTGCGCCAGGGAAGGTTCAGGTTGGAGATAAGGAAACATTTCTTCCCTGAAGGGGTTATCAGGCCTTGGAATGGGCTGCCCAGGGAAGGGGTTGAGGCACCATCCCTGGAGGTGTTTAAAAGACAAATTGTCATGGTGCTTGGGAATATGGCTTAGTGTTGGTGTGTGTGGCTTTTTTGTTTGGTTTTTTTTTTTTTTTTTTTGGGTGGGGGTGGGGTGTTTAATGGCTGGACCAGGTGATCTCAAAGGTCCTCTCCAACCTCGGCGGTTCTGTGATCCTGTGAAGCGTGACTGCACCCTGGGGCTCCTCACGGCCCAGGGGTGGCTGAGCACCAGGCGTGGAGCCCAGTGCTGCTTCTGCCTGGGGACCAGGGTGACTGAGCTCAGGCCCAAGGGGCCCCCACTCCCCGTGCAGCCCCCGTTCTCCCCACCAGCCCCCGCACCCTCTGCCCCGGCCCCTGGGGGGGAACCCAGTGAGAAGCAAATCAACAGCCCATCCCAGGTACCAAACCTGACCCCCATGCAACTACAGGGCTTAGCGAGTGAAAAACTGGGGGGGTTAGAGCTTCAGAGGAAATCCAAGAGCATATTGGGTTTGGGTTTGTTACAAAAGAGTCTTCAGCTTCTGTGTGAAGGGAGGGATTGGTGGATGGTACAAAATGTGGATGCATAGAATGTGGGCTGGGCACCTCACGAGAAGCAAAGAATGAGGCATTCAGGGCATTTTTAAGCCAAGGGTGGTCTGGAGGAAGCCTGGGCAGCGCAGAACACTAGAGATGTAATACTTTTATTGCTTTTTTAAAATATATTTTGAAGTAATGGGCAGAGACCTGTCCTTGCTCAGAAAGAGCAAAGGATTTCTGAGGAAAATGGAAATATCTGCGATAGTTAACCGGTTTTTGAAAACTAACTCCTACTTTAGGAACACACTTATAAATACATACCATTTAGTTAGTACAATTAAAAGAATCACAGAATCACCTAGGTTGGAAGGGACCTTTAAGATCATCTGGTCCAACCATCATTGCTAAGTATTTCTGCAAAGCAGTATAGGAACCTCACTTTTGAGAGTATACCTAGTCAGATAAAGGCAGTTTGAGTGCACTGGAGCACTTCTAAAGGTACATTTCATTTGTTGGTGTACCTCAAATCACCAGGGGAAATGAAGGTATCAATAGTTCTGGCATTTAAGGAAAAAAGAAGGATGTGCCAAGAGAGTTCAAAATTATTACTGAAAGAGTGAACTCATGTTTTAATGCAGATAAAGAAATAATGCAGGTTTTACGGAGGGAAAAAGCCCAAACCAAAACAGAAAATGACATTTCTTTTTTTTGGGGAAAAAAAAATATAAATCTTTTCTTTGGAAGCTGAGGTAAGAAGCAAGAGCTAATTAAGTACTGCATTACAACGCTCTCACTATCTTTGTTTTTCCTGCCTCTTGGTTTCTTCATTCTTCCTTATGTCCCCCTTCTCACCAGTGCTTTATTCTCTTCCGTTGATTTTTTCATTTCTTCTCTTTCTTGCCCTCAGCTCCACGCTTCCTTGCCTCATCCCCAACTCTTCCCTTTAAAGCCTTTTAATGTCGCAAGTCTTGTTCCCCCAAAGCAAGTAGCAGAGAGATGTAATTCTGAAACCACTCTTTTTCCCACCTGCTTGGCTGTCGGTGCAGGGAGGAGACGGAGGTGTAGACGGAGGTGTAGACAGAGTCCCGCAGGCTGGCTGTGCTGAGCAGCAGCCCCACACACCACATCTCATACCCGAGGCGTTGCCTCTGCCCATGCTCTCCTGAGCAGCCTTGTTCCAGCACAGTGTGGGTCAGAGCTAAGTACTAGGTGAGAAGAACCTGCTTGCCCTCTGAACAAGATCAGTAAACTGGTCCTCTCCACCAGCTACCCAGTGAAGTTTTGTTTTCTTTCTCTAACAAGTTTTCATTTCTTTAAACAGATGCGGCAGAAGGGACAGCCCAGCTGTCTCTGTTGGGCAGAGAGCTAGAGCATCGTCTCAAGAGATGCACATCTGAGCATTTTTAGGAAGAAAAGGGGAAGATGACTCCTTGACCTTGGGCAGGTGTTATAACCACAGTTATAAAATCATGGAGGGTTAAACCTTCTGCTTAAAGAGAAATTCTTTGATTGAACGTGTCAGTCACCTGCTTCCCATAGGGTGTTTTATGCTGAGGATCACAACAAACAGCAAGACTGTTCCCATGTCCTCAAGAAATCTGCCTGAGCCTGAAAGAGAGGTGGCTTTCAGGCCCTTTCCTCAGCATTTCCTGCTGGCTGGAGCTCCACTGGTCCTTACTCAACACTCTGTCAGCCTTGGATCTTGTCTGAGGAGCTTAATTCTCCACATTCAGGAGTATTTTTCCCCTGTAGGTGCACCGCAGACACCAAACTTCAGACTTTACATTCCACTGCAGGTGTGAGTCACCTAATTTTCAGGTACTGAATCTTTTACTGAATTTAATAAATTGTGACTTGGGATGAAGAAATTGCCACCATAATGCTGCATGTATCTTTCTTATTCTGAAAGGTTGATGCTGGATCCAATATAATAAAGGAGAAGAAAAAAAACCCTTGACTTAGGAGAAAGGAAATGTTGTAGACAGCAGAGAATCACTCAATAACCACTTCTTTCTGATGGCAAACAAGCAAGTCCAGCAGTGTATTTTAGGATGCATTTGATGGACTCTCTGAAGTCAAAGCCCATGAAGCAACTAAATTTAGCTGCCTATTAGAGGAGCACATCTCTGAAGCCAGGCAATGCTCATTCGCTCTTTTATCACCATTAAAAACGTGGTCTAAATTGGTTACCGACTTCAGCTAGCGATGAGATGGAAAGGAGGAATGTGTCAAACCAAACTATTTCCCCCCCCTCCCCAAACAGTAACACAAGATCTACAATCCCCACTGGAACATCTTCATATGGTTCTACTTATTCTACGTCTGAGCATTTCTAAGACTAAATGCTTTCCCAAATTTTCTTGCGCTCACATAGTTATCAATCTGTATTTGCTGTTAGGACATGTGGGTGACCAGCTGTATTGTTCGCACCACCCGTTATTCATCGTGTAAGCGATGGTCTGTAAATTCCCTGAGGAACAGTAGAAGGCCCTCAGCCTTCAGTGGAACACCTCAAACAAACAGGCAAAGAAATAAATAACACAAGCCTGACATCCAAAGAATTGATGAGACTCACAGGCACCTAAAAAAAGCAGCGGGAGGACCGCTTTTATGAAGACAATTCTGCCACTTGTGTGATGAGTCTGTCAGTTCAGTTGTGTATGGTGTGACCTTTCCTTCATTATCCACAAAATGCATATGAAAACACACACCCCTGCATATGAAGATTATAGAGATCTTGCTAAACATACATGACTATGGCACTCATCTCTCCACCTGAATCATGCTACACATCAACTGAGAGAAGGGAGAAACCTGAGATGAGGTTGTCCTTGGCAAGGGGGGTGGACCATGTTACTTGAGCAAAACATAAAAGAGGGAAATATGTGCCTCTAGAGAGATGAGAACAAAGAAGAAGATCATGTCTAGGAAGATCTTTCTCAAGAAAGAAGATTTTCAGGGAATCTTCCCAGGCATAAAGACACTGGAACCACGACCAGTGATCTCTTTTTTCCTTTCTCTAGCCCTCAGTTCCTCTTTTCTCTTAGAGTTGTTAAGTAATGACCTTCTGTAGTGCTGGCCATAAATTGTTGTGTAAGTAACATGCTCAGTAACACAACGCTACCTCACAGCTTGCCATAATTTTATATACTTAACCAATTATCATGGACTTGTTAAGACCAATACTAATTTTGGGAAACTAATAAATATTTGCATACAGACCTTAAGATTTATCTCGCCTTAGTCCGTGCTGTTGGGGATTTACAAATCTGAGTCACTCACCCCACCCCCCCCTTTCCTGAGAGTGGGACCTGACACACAGCTACATATATGTAGTGATTTTTTTTTTTTTAAATCCTAATTTCCTTTTTCCTTTCCAAGCAGTATGTTTTCCATCAATAAACTAGGTCTGGTCTTTCAAAGTGCAGTATTTCACAGCCAAGAGGACGACTTGTTCCTTATCTATCTATAGTTCAACAGGATGCCCTCAGGCTGAAGCGTTTAAGTACTGTCTGTCTGATGAAGGTTGACCATTCCTCAATTCTCAGCAAAACAGGCTACGTTATTAGGGAAAAAACCCAACCAAATACGCACTAGATTGCTCGTACCACCGAGGATGTTGTCACATCACTGTTATCAAAGAAAGACATTTTGATTCTTACCCAATTCTTTTGGGCAGCCTCCAGGACAAGGAAGTGCCACCTTCACATCCTATAGAAACAGCACACCTCAAGGATCTCATTAATACTTGAGGTGCATGGTTGAAGTGAAAGAAAACAAAGTCCACTGTTACCTTTTTAAATTATTATTTATTTAAAAATGTGACTTCTCTATTTAAAGATTAAATGGTTTGCTCCAAATTGAACGCTAAGGGTGATCACTTAGAGAACCAGGAAGATTAATAAGGCCACTTTTCAACAGACCTGTTAGTACATCAATAAACATCTCAATTTGCATCTGCTGTAGTTACGTGCTCTATTACTGCTCCTTCAGGCTCATCGAAGCATCTCAAACTGAGCTCCAACCCACTGCCAGCAGACCCTCTTCACAGAGCTACAGCTTAAGTTGTGGAGTCATACTGGCTGTCCTTTAGTTGTTAGATCATCTCGAGGCTGTAGAAGACCCAAATCAACTCAAAGGACAAAAGAAGAGCTAGACCCCACGTTAAAATACAACTAAAATACCACCCAAAGGCATTCACAAAAGTACCAAATGAAGTTATTTCGCATGGCAAGTGAATGCCAAACAGCCTTTCTTACTCAAAGCGCTACCACTTTCAAGAGGCATGATCCATTTCCTCAGTGCATTCTGTAGTTCATAAATCAGCATCAGTGTTGCATCAGCACTTGGCAGTTGTGGAGCTTTGGTTGCGCTGCACACTTTTTTTTTTTTGAACAGATGCATAGGTTAAATGCAATTCTGGTTACAGAAAGCAAACAGCTGAAAACTCGTGGCCTAATATGTAAAGCAATCAGAGTAGGTGAGCAAATGTCCGGTCTAGCCTTGATTTCTCTGACTTTATGGAAATTTGAGTTATTTTCTTTTTTAAGCTTACCTTCTGCTGTATTTCCTTTTACTCTGCTTCTGTCATGCTCTGCAGCAAATTAGTGGGCTGTATCGCTGAACAACTTTCCCCTACTGTAAGGCAAAACATCCTGAATTTCAGAAAGGCTACTTTATCTTAGACAAAGGAAGCAGGAGGGCATTAATCAAGAACAGGCTGATGAGTTTCAGGTTCCACTATGAAGAAACAACTGGCTGTTCAAAACCCCAGCGTATGGAAATCCACCAGAGGATTGGGTTACTGATTGCGATAACAATTTTCTTTGCATCATTGGATTAAATATCTCCTCTATCTTTTTGTTAAATCAAAGCCACACACAGCTTGTGATTTGAACAAACAGCATTTCTGAAACTTCTACCTTTTTAATGTATGGATTCATGGTACTTCACAGAGCAGATTTCTTTGTCTCTATACACAGAAATGAAACTAGAGAATTGCTTGGGTCTGGAAGGACTTGGATGTGTCACCCAGCCTCTGCAAACACATGATAATTTGGATTTCATGGTGTGTACAGAGCTTGTCCAGACATTCAGGAATGCTGCAGAAAGCAACGCTGCAAAGGGTCAGATAACAGCAGAGAGGCTTCATATAAAACTAGATGTTCAGGGCACAGGAACTCCACACTAACATTAACGTGGTGTCACTCTGTGGCCCCCGGGAGCACACACTGCCTTTCTAAAGGAATGGGCTTTAGTGCATAGCAGCCTCCAAAAAACTTGAAAGAAAACAAACTGACTTGTGAGTTCTGTGGGATTCTGGGCAGATATCAAGACAGGTGGCACATGCCAGGAAAACCCATCTCCTGCCCATGACTGCACATGGCCTACCCTGTGTCCCACAGGCCCAGGCGGAAAGAGAAGGGGAGCTCTTTGTTGTTGATAACTGGGAGCTCTCCCCTGACAAAGGCAGCTCTTGCAACATCTCCATACCTCAAGCTGATAGCACTGCTATCTGAAGGCCCCGAAATGCCTGGGGCAACTGGGGCAAGATGCTACAGCACTTTTGGCCAGATTCGCTCACATGTCCCTGCGCTGCACTGAGAACGGGAATTTTACATCTGAAGCACAGCAAACCACACCCAGAGTGCTTAATAAAAGCGGGCCTCTGTACCCATTTGACTAAGCAGATTACATATTGGTGTCCTCATTACCCCACACCAATGTCTCAGTGTACAGGCTGCAATCCTCTGATCCTTGTCCATCTCGATACAGGCTGTAAGCAAAAAGCCTTTTGAAGCACAGACAGTTTGCAGTAGCTTCTCTGGCCCACCACAAAAAAAGGACACAAGTCTGACCACTACAGTTAATGCTTGTTGCTGAAAAGCCTTCTACCTGTATCATATACTCTTATTCATGTTCTACTTCTCAGAAGCCTGTTTCCTCAGCACATAACCTCATGTACAACAGGACAGATAAACTTTGTGGAGTAGTCTCCAACTCTGCAGTGCCTTGCTTGCCACCAGCCAAACCTTAGGCCTCACTCAGGCATCACCATCACTAACCGTTTTGAAGTATAATATTGTTTAAAGTAGAAACCAAGTAATAACCTGAATTGCAAAGAAACATATCCCTCTACTCTTAGCAATCTCTTCCGGTACTAAAAAACCTAGTACTTGATGTAGTATCAACATCCCAGACCAGTATTTACTGTCACCTTCCATGTCCCTCAGACACAGTACAAACAAAATCACTCCAAGGAGCACTGGCTGTGCTGGAATTGCTGCTTATCTTAGCCCTTGACCCTTCAGGGAAAAGAAGTAGCCCTGAAGAAGTCTTAAGTCTGCCTACTTAAAAGATACATTACAGTTTACAGAAAAAAACGCTGTTTTCTAGAGGATGCATGTGTGGGAGATATTTACACCTTAGAGCCTACCCAAGAACTGTTACTACTGCACAAATCAGTACTGTGCCGAGACAGAAGCTGCAGGCTTTCTTCCACCTGGAACTATAATAAGAAATGACGCCATACGTTCATGCCGCTGTGGATAAAAGTCAAGGGAGCTCTCTTGCTCTTCTGCACTTCATGCATATTTTCTTTTTCTTTCCTCTGTAAGAAGGGAACATTGAGGCTAATCGGCAGCACTTAGGTAATACTTTAATGGAATTTAGGATACTTGGGAAAGCATCCTAATGCACCAGGAAGGGAAAAGCAGACATGTGTCATGCATTTAACAAATCCCAAAAGATGGTATGACCTGTTCCCCTTAAAAATCAATCACATTAATATAAGTTTGCAGGTTAAAAAAAAGGTATAAAGTTTAATATAAGCTTTATCCCTCTGCAGAGAGAAGGCAGACCTAATGTAGCCATGCCAGCGAGTCTCACAGAAAGCTGGTATGACACTGATACTGCACACAGCAGGGGACAGGATACTGGAACCAAGACAAACAGTTTGCTTTTCAGTATGACTTCGTCCTAAGTTGAAAGGAATCAGTATCCTCATCTTTGCTGGAAAGTGATCAAGATAAACACATCAGCTATGTGTTGCAGATGCCAAGGTGTGCAGCACAGCCAAAGACTTGCAGGAAATGCAGGCAGATGATAGTAGCGTAAGGATGGATCAGATCCTTATTCCCTCTGCTACTCGAAACCCAAACCCATAACATCTCCTTGGGGTAACACTGCCTGCTCTTGCAGCTCATGGTTGTCAAGAAACCAAGTTCACAACACAACCAGCGTATTCCTTTTCCTTATTTAGCTCTGACTTCAGCACTGCTGCTCCAGGACAAAATTCAGGCCTTTGAGCACAGCCCTGAAGTAATTGTGTACCAGGCTGCCTCCACCTGCAGAGGCAAGGAAGAAAAAGACAGCAGGAACACCATGCAAACATACCCTGGATGCTCCCCTAGGCCTTGTGCTTTTTATGCCACAAGGGCTGCCAGCAGGCTGGAGAGGTTGTTTTCAACAGAGAGCGATGTCAGCTCCTGCTAGGAGGAAGCAGTCTACAGAAACTAAGAAGACTCTTCTGCTCAACTTTGACATGTACTGTCCCAAGAAGAATCGCGCTTCAACCCTGACTATAGTCCCCACCACCAGTAAGGGACTTCTCACCTCCCTTCTACATGTTCCATATTTATCCTGCGTCTTCCCGTTGGTTAGATGACATCCCCACAAGCCCATGATAAATAAACTGGAGCAATTTAGTTCCCTGCAGTATTAAGCGGGGTATTTGGTTAGGAACAGAGGCTGAACTATGTTGAAGAACTGATTTTTTAAAACATCCGTTCCTAATGCTTAGGAGAAATGACTTGATCTCAACTTGCAGACAGGACAGAGCTTGCTACTTGGCTTATTTATACTTTCTAAAGCTGAGAAAAGTCACCTCTAATACAAGCTGCTACTCAGCTAAGTCTGATCTTGGTCCTGTTGCCTATGCACAGACATTTATCACAGATCATGGTCTTTGAAGGCTCTACAGAAAAGCTGCAAACAGAAATGGCAAGTGATGGGATGATAATGCACTTGGTGAGAGTCTCGTAGGTGAAATATTGCCTAAGCTTAACGCATATCTGTACATTTAAGGACATATAAGAAAAATTCCTCTACCATGAAAAGAGAAGGCTCATGATGCCAGGTCCTGAAGTGAAAGATTACATGCCTTCAACACAAAGCAGCAATTGAGATCTGATCCTGAGTAGTTGCTTAGCACTTCCCTGCTTTTGCTGGTAAACAGGAGCTGAATAACATTCAAGCACACCTCAGCATCCTGTAGAGACTTGATACCATCCTCTTCATTCATAATCTGGTGAGCTTTGTTCACTAGCTTCAGATAAATGGCCAATTAAGAGAAATACTTCATGCATTCCCACACAACTCTTCAAGAATAATTCTACAGTCACGCTTCACTGGGTAGGTTGTTAACAGCCAGTCCCCTGTTAAGGCAGCAGGGAGGCACGTCCTTTCAACAGGGATGCAAAGTGCAATAGGAAATGATGTAGGGATTATATACCTCCTTGCAGGCCTTTTTGGGTCCTTGGGACTATACCTTAACAGCCACCTCCTGGACATGGATTTACCCTTACTACACAGAAGGCTGCATCTCCTCAGGATAAAAAAGATTGGGTGGTGGTTTTAGATTTGCACACCCTCCAAAAAGCTGAAAACAAATATAACAAGGAAACATTGAAGGAAGACTGATAATTTTGCCCTTCTGCAGGACAGAACACAGTGCTGCGAGGAGAGATGCACTACCCATAGACAAAACTGCCTCAGTCACACTCAAGTTGCATACATCACACCATGACAGCTATGAGAAGAGGCAGACAGTGCTTATGAAATATATAAATCTGCCACCCCAATATGGTGCATAAATCTATGAACTTATCTGAACCAGGACATTCAAGATCAAGATCCACTTTTAAACACAAATACTGCCAAGTCAAGCGCAGAGCAGATGTGATCATCCTTTGCAACTGCTAGAGGAATAAAGTCCATGAGGTGGTCTCAGTCTGCTTTCCCAAAGAAGAAACGTTACCAGACTTTACTCTCTGCAAAAGCAAAGATGGTAACACACAGATCTGATACCAGAATCCACGCATTACCACCTACTAGACGCTGTTTCTGACACACTCCAATTACTCCAAAAGATAGCTGGGAAGACTAGGATATAAATGGGCCAATATGGACTAGTAAAGAGATAAATTAGAAAAGCTTGCTATTTTAGCTTCACCCTCTCTACAGAGGCACAAAGCAAGTGCAGACAGGTCTAGAGCACATTTTGTTAGCAAGTCACTGTGTCTTATCTCAGTGGAGCCAAATAATCCACTCACCCTTTAGAAAACTCCCATTCTTACTCTCAACAATGAATACAGTGATATAGTCACATAAATAGGTACACAGAAATATAAAAGAGAGACTGGCTCAAAGCACTCCTCCCCCCCCATAACCATACCAACAAATAAGAAAAAGAAACCTGTTTGGCAGAGGAATCTGGTTCTCTTTTTGGTAATACCTTTTAACTTAAAAACCAGCTGTATTGGAGTCAAATAATCAAGCTCAAGATAGTCACAAAAAATAAAGGATGTATTTTTCTCCAAAGATCAAAACCATAACTAACATAAGACATTCATATCAGAGTTCAGTGTCCAGAAAAACTTTTCTGCCATATAAAAAAAAGATATTGCAATTGCTTTACTGCTCAAGAATTTCCTTGCTCAAACTGCTTAATTCCTCTCTCACGAAGTTTTGTCTGTAACTTGCTTTTAACTACAATGTACAAACAATTATTCTTCACCACCCTTATCTTATCTAAAGCTCTTCTTTTGTTCTGGAGAGTTTTGTTGCATGCTCCTCTATAAATTTGCTCAAATGCTCTAAATCTCTGTCCCCACCTTCAAATTTAATAGGGTTGTTCTTCTTGTCTCTCGGAGCAAAGTAGATAGTGGGGAATCCCTCCACTTTGTATCGGTCACTCATCACATCATTGGCTGTAGCATCCATCTTGGCTATGACTAGATTCTTCTCATTCTTGTATTTTTTGCCTAGCTCAGAATACACCGGTTCTAGTTTCTTGCAGTGTCCACACCATGGGGCATAGAACTCTATGAGAACATCATTCTTTGGATCCATTACTATGGTATCAAAAGTTTTACCCACTACTACTTTCACAGGCCCTTTGTTATTTTTTGGCACTGGCTGGGACTTCACAATAGGCTTCAATTTTCCTAGAAGGAAGCAAAACATGCACCATTGTTAGAATACAGTGAGAGTAATCCTTACAATCTCCCCTAAGAAAGGGCAGAAGTACATCCTCCTGCCAGGGAAAAAGCATTGCACCACTAAATGAATTTACTTCTGCATGAAACGTAGGCTATCTTGCTAGTGACGTTGCTTGTGAGATATGGGCAACAATTTGTTTCACAATACCCTAGAACCTTTCTCCCTCTTTTTATGGCTGTACATTCACAATGTATTTATAGAGTGAATTACTATACTAGTCCCAAATACGAACAGCCAACTCCTCCTTCAAAGCTGCAAGAACATTTTAGGCTTGCCGAACACACTCAGAATATAGCTAGATGTCACAGCATCATCCAAGCAAAGTTAATGAACTGTGATTAAAAAAAAAAACAACCAAAAAGCAAGAGCTTTAAGGCACAGAACAATGTAAAGGTCACACATATGACTTCATTGAAGCCATAGCCTCAGGAAAAGCTCTTGGAAGGGAAAACAAAGCAAATGGCTTACAGAACCCTATTTTAGAAACTGTACCTTTTTTGAATGCCACTACAAATTGCCTGAGTACATCAGAGTCAAACTCTTCTGGCTCCATGGCATATTTCTTGCCGTCATCACCCAGAATGGCGACATTGACATCCTCTCCACTTTCAAGTAGGCCCAAATCTTTTATTTCAGAATAATAATCTTCCTCATCAGAAACAGCAAACACGTATTCAGGGAAGTCTTTGGCCACTTCCAGGACTTTGCCTCTCCAGTACTGGGTAGCTGAAAACCAGGACACAATAGAATTAGTAATTTCTAGTTACTGCTTGCTTCCTCTCCAAGTGGAAGAACAATAATCTTAAGTAACTTACCAACACGATAGTCGAAACTGAAGTCTACAGAATAATAGACAACCACTAGAGGACGCTTAGCATATCTTTTAGCATCATTGGAAGGCTTGCGATGACCAACTAGAGGCAAGGCATGTTTTAACACGTGCTCTTTAATCTCTGATCCATCTGTAGAGTCCTCCTTTAAAAATTGGGGAAAAAAGTTAAAAAAATAATGGCTTTAAGTGACACTTCTGTTACACACTAATGGAAACTAATATCGATGCATGCATGAATGAGGAAGAGGGGCATGTTATAAACAATGCTGTTATTCTTCAAACCCTTGAGCACTAAAAATAATGTAGTATTCTACCCTTAAACTGGATATTGTAACAGTAAATTATCATTTTAATACATAACTTCATTTTATAAACCCAGAGGTTCTCTCAAAGCAATACAATTTCAGGGGGCAAACAGGTGGCCTCAAATATCTAGTGGAGTATATCTACTCCACTAGTATATCTGCTTCCAGCAGCTAGATGCCAAATCCTCAAATATACAAAGAGAACCTTCAATCTATGCACAAACTTTCTAGCCTTGGACCAGCTACTCACTTTAAGATCCAAAACATGCATCTTGGGCTCGTGCTTTGACTGAAATTTTTCTGGCTGCATGACAACCAGTTTTCCTGGAGATGCTTTCAATAATTTTGCAATCTCATTGCTGAAGGTGTGGTGGAACTTGTAATCTTCTCTTAAACTGTTAGCTGAAAAATTGAAGTTAGGGAGAAGGAAAAGTCATCAAGAAGTGAACTGAGAGCCTCCAACTGAAACCTTGAGACTGCACTGCAAGGAAACTCTCTTCCCATTTTCACTGGGACACAGAACTACTCGGAGTCTTGGAGAACAGCTCTTATTCAGGTGTGAGAAGCATGTGAAAAACCATACGGTTCAAGTATGCTGTTCAACAGCCTGTCTACTTAATGAGTTATTCTACATATTCGAAAACCTTGAACAGCTTCCAAAACATACACAGTGAAACAGTTGTTTATTGGTCTCCTACCTCTTAGCTTCCCCCTAAATAACAGAAAAGTAGAGCTGGAAAGGAACTCACAAGGTGACCCAGTCAATCCATTTGCTTTGGGGCAGCCTGGGAAACATTTCTGTATCTTGCCATGCTGCAGCAACCAAACCAGCTCCTAATCCAACTATAAGTGAGAGTAGCCCCAGATAAAGGCATAGCTGGGAGAGAAGAATTGCCCATATTGCTCTCAAGGTTCTAGCAGAAAACAAGAATGGCTGTGAGTAGGTTTGATCATGTGAGACACAGGGATTGATGAAAGAGACTGAGCACTTCATATGCTTAACCTCTTCTGCGTAGTAACAAATATCGTTAACAGGACCATCAATGTGGCATGTCAAAGGGATTTTTAAGAATAAGAATTGCCAGGAATGGTCTAGCTTAGTTGATCCAGAAGTGGATGATGATTCTTTCTCCAGGCAGAGCCCAGCCTCTGGAACTGTAAGATACGAAACAAGCAATAACAGATGGCAAAGATAGCAAGGCTTGAAGCCAAGAAGTTGTGATTTATTCCTCAGCTAGGAACTCTCCCTCCTTTCTAGTTTGCATGTTTTTAGGGACACAGTACCAAGAGGACACATCTCCCATGACTCACTGATACTTTTGTTATAGCCTCAAAAATCTGGTGTGAGCTTGCTTTCTTGAGTACAAGTAGAAGATCACCCTTCAACCTCCTTCATCTTATTCCTCTCCAACCCCCCCCATGAACTAAGAGCAGAAATAAAGGATGCCCAAAGTCCTGGACAGAATCTCAATAAAACACACAGTAGTATTTTAAAACATTCTTTACCTGCTTCCTGATAGAGTTGATAGGCTTTGTCATTCTCTCCACTAAAGACACCAATGATGATGACATCATCCCCATCCCTCAGAAATTCCTGAACCTGCTTAGTTGCCTGAATCTGTTTTGATGGAGGACCAGCCTGTTCAATCATGTAGTCAATTAAACCTGTGAGAGAAACCCACCCCCAAAAAGTTGCTTAGAACATTTGAGCTGAAAGATTCAGAAATTCCCTCTATAACTTTGTTTAATACCACTTTTCCTGTGGATGTCTTTCTTTCTGTGCATCCCTCCCACAATAACTAAAAGACCAAATCAGCAAAGCCTCAGTCCAAGTTTTTCAAGCTGCAGTTCTGGATATTCTTTCAAGTTGGTTTCAGAAGAGGTGACCAATCACATGAGTTCCATCAGCTGATCTTTCAAGTAACCCTTTCTTAAATTCTAGACCCTTCACTGTCTTCTGATCCAGCTATGAGCCAAAGTTCTACTTGGGTAGTCTTAAGTTTTCCTGCTTATTAAAAACTAATATTGAGCACTTCACCAGCTGTTGTGGTGCATTCCAGTGCAATTAAAAGCTGTCCATTTACTCATACTGCAACTGTTTCACCACGTGTATTTAACTCATTTTATATTAAAGGGAGCTTATAGTACCACATTATAAAGATTAGAGACAAATTTACACCGCTGGCCTATGTAGGTATGAGGGCAGAGTTTTTCAGGTTTCCCCAACTACCATTGCTACGTTAACAAGTCTGCAAGTCCTACAGATACATCAGAATATTTGTCGTCAAGCCCTTAGGAAATAAGAAAAAGCAGAAGTTGCAGTACCATATTTTTCCCGTGGACCACTGTAGTCATAAGGTTTGCCCTTGCGGAAGATTTTCAGAGTTGGGTATCCAGTGACATCAAACTTCTTTGCAAGCTCAGTTTCAGCAGTGGCATCAACTTTAGCCAGGGGAATAGGAGGTGTGCGCTTGCTGAGCTCCTGGGCAGCCTTCTCATATTCTGGAGCAAGCCTTTTGCAGTGTCCACACCTAGGGAAGGAGACAGGAGGGCAGTTTTTACAAACCATGAGTCCTGCTAGGTACCTTCTATCTCTGAATTGGAAGAGTTAAGTCTTCCAGAATGGAGAAAGTAAGAATGGGGTTATTCAATCCACAAGACACTTCAGGCTAGGAAGACTTGTCTCTCCAATCCGAAGAGGACAACCCCCCTATGCTTGGCCCCACACTACTACAGGTAGTTGCATTTTTAGAGGTCATTTTTAAACTAAGGACCAAATCTCTTCGGTTTTCAGTATCCCTCAACATGTTCCCAAAAGAGCAAATGAGAATCTTCAGTGAGGTTTTGGAGCCCACGCCTTGCTGACGAACAGATCCAGTCTAGTCTTCGAGTGTAATGTGAACCTAGGTCCAGATTAGAGCTAAGGTCCGTCAGAGATACACACACCTGCACAAGGCAAGCCTCTTTAAAAGAGGCATAACAACAGTGTGTTCAGGCCAACTGTGCTAGGAAAGTACAGGTGACTGCTTTCTTCCTTACCATGGAGCATAGAATTCCACCAGGATTATGTCAGCACCATTCACTACATCATCAAAGTTATCCTGAGTCAATATGAGGGTAGCTTCCGGTGGAGGGGTCCAATTGGGGTCAGAAACCTCCTTGACTTTGGCCACAATTGCTGAAATGCAGTTCAACAGCCCAATTAGAAGGTTATGTTATCATACCAGTAGCATATTGAATGCAGGAGTCAGTATCAAGAATTTAAAATCAGAGTGTCAAGCCTGATCTTTGACCAATGCTTACATGCTAAGCTCACAAGAACACTTTCTTTATCAAGTGCCCTTTATGCTGTACTTCATTGTTGGTATTGCCAAGAAGGTCTTCTCTTCACTCCATAGAGCACCTTTCTTATGCAGAGCACAGATCTGTAACTTTGCAGTGCTGTAGTATGTGAATTCCATCTCAAGACAGAGAAGGTAGGTTTCCCCCTCTGACTAAAGTCAGACTCATTCTTAAGTGAGAAACAAGTGGTTTTCTATACAGTCAATATACTGTCCAGATGTTTCTTATTAGCTGATTCTTCAGAAAGCATGACACTACCTTCTCTTCTAGCCAAGGCATAGCTAGAAACCTTCTATTAGCAACAGCACTACCCCCTACCTGCAAGTTTGCTCTCTAACATACCACCAATTGAGAAGACAGGCAAGATTTCAGCCTTCATAATACTATTCTGCTTAAGATAAAGTAACTTGAGATCAAAGTCCTTCAAAATAGTCACATTAAGAAGCAAGACTATATAAGTCTTTACTTTCTTACAGAGAATTGCTACAGACTGTTGCTTACCATCTTCTGTCCGAGAACCATCATAGTCAACAGGTTGGCCTTTCTTCAGGATTTTGATGGTTGGGTAGCCACTGACATCAAAACGACTTGCTAGTGAAGTGGCTGCAGTAGCATCTACTTTGGCAACTGGAATCGGAGGGTCATTTTCCTTCAGAGTTTTGGCTATCTTCTCATATTCAGGAGCAAACTGCTTGCAATGCCCACACCTGTCAGAAGATGACATGAGTAGATACAATAATGTAAGCAAATTACCCCTTTGGTTCTGTCTATTCTGCATTTCCAGGGTGCCTTCTGACAGATGTTCACAACATTGACACCAGAATGTTGGTCTTGCTATGTTTTCAGATCATGGAGAGGTAGAGAGTAACTGTAGCTAACGTGCTGCGGTTTCAAAACCCAGCTTTTTTCCCCCTCCCCCTCCATTCAAAAGCAACACACTTCCATGTGTCTCATAAGGCCATTATAAAAAATTTTAACAATCCCTTTTAAAACAAAAATGCAAACCTTGTACTGTGCTTCTCCTTCCTCCCTGTCCCCCCAAATATGGTCTCATTCAGACTTCAGCTTCTGCTTAACCTAGGTTCATCTTCTCTACTCAGCACCCTGAATTGAACTAAAGGGAAAAATGAACCAGCAGTTAAGTTGGCCTAACAAAATCTCACACCCACTGCGGCATCGCAGCACCCACCCTCTGGCCACACCAAACTCTCTGGGAAGAACAGAGGCTCCTGCTATGAAAGCTGACACGACAGAGGATACCACCATAAGAAGAACTGAATATAGCTTGACAAGCTGAAGACAAAACCAAGAAAATAAAGGGAAAAAAAGTGGGAAGGTCATGTGTAGCAGACAACCTGTACTCAACCTCTCAACTGACAAGAAGCGGAATAGAAAAAAACAGAGAAGAGGTGTTTGGTCTATGATGACACATCTTTCTGCTTGAATAAATTAAGCTTCATGTTCAGTTTTCACGCAGGCAAACTACAGCTGCAGGACTAGTACCTACAGCCAAGCAGGAATGGGATTCTTTAATGAGAGTAGCATTAGTTAAAATGCAACACCATGTCAAGCAGGACCATATTCTCCACTTTATTCAGTGGAGAGACTAGAAGGACATATGAGAAAGACTAGAAAGGGACATATGAGTAATCACCTTTGTATCACTAAGTCACAAAGGAAGAGAGGTTCTGGCTGCAACACTAACTCACCAACTTTACTGCAAATATACTCTACTGTTGTTTTTCCCCACTAACCACTGATGTTACTCTGTGTGCCCTGGTATGCTAGTGGAATTATCACCATTAGGTAGATGTATGAGACACTGCTTAAACTGACAATACAAACAAGCTAAGTCCTTACTCGTACCATGCCCTTCTGGCAAGGAGAGAGATTTGAACTTGAGAAGGAAAAGCTTCTAGTAATTTCCCTGCTAGGGAAATCTTCATTCCTCCATCTAGTTGAGGAAATGCACAAGTTCTCAGTGGGCCAGCACAAGGACACAATAGCAGGCTGCAAGACCACACTGCGTAACTTCCCTGGAGCTCACTGGGACTATCTCAGTTCCCTGACAGGCACAGAGCAGGGACAAGACCATGGCTGTGCTTCCCTTGGCATGGAATCCCTCAGCATGATCCACATCTGTGGAAAAAGAGCAGGCATGTTGTCTGTTGCATGGTACAAGGGAAGGGAAAAGGGTAGCTCCACACTAGGAGAGCCTGGACTACAGCAGAGTCCAGTGCTTCTCCTGCAGGCAAGCTACTCCTATGTCATCTTTAAAATTGCAACCTGAGTTCCCTTTTTAAGAGTGTGTCCTGTCACAGAAGCCCCCAGCATCCACCCCATCCTGCACCTAAGGAGGTACCACAAGCTGTGAACTCACCACGGTGCATAGAACTCCAGCAGCACCGTGTCCTTGTCTGCAGTAAAGGTGTCAAAGTTTGCATCATTCAAGACTAATACACCATTTTCTTCTTTAACTTCAGAATCATCATCATCATCTTCATCGTCATCACCATCATCATCAGCTTCTTTCGTAACAGATTCTGGAAAAGTAAAAGTGAAAGTGCAATAGGGATTAAGTTGTGTCAAGTTCAACATTAAAATAACACTAGAGGTTAAAGATGGATTAAGTAAATTCCATGGTTAAAAAAGTATCAACACAGCTACCTCTGTTTGCAAAGAGCTTGGACTCTGATATTTGACCAGTCCTATTTCATTTCTGTGCGTGCTATGCCAGCTAACAATATCAATATTTGAGTAAAGTGTCAAAATGCATTTTGCCCTTCAGGGCAAACAACAAAATGGACACACAACAAAATGGACACACAAGGATTAATGTATACAGACCCATGCTACCAATGTCCGCTGGGTATCTTGTTGAAATGTGGGAAGCAAGGCACGAGACATGCTTTGTTGGGTAAGAAGGGCACACAGATGATACCTGAATTCAAACAGAAGCCTTCCACCACGCAGCAAGTGCAACAAGTTTTGACTGGAAAATTAAGTGTCTTAAAGCAGATGTTGTCTGACCCCAATGCTTCCCTTGTACCCTCACTTACTACACCTGTGACACCACAACTGCTATGCTCTGCCTGTCTGAAGATCTAATAAACAGACAGCCTTGCTATGAACTCAAATGCTATCATTTCAGTACTACCAAGGTGGTTTTAAAGGCAGCACTTCAAAATTATGCTTGTGTTCCTGACTGCCCAGTCCCATCCCTGCCATCTCAGTATTTTCACTTACAGTGATGTTTTAGGTCTGCAATTCATTAAAGAGACTTTCAGGCGCACCAGTCTGCTCTGGGTCAGCATCAGGCTGCAGAGTGAGTGTAAAATCAAGTAATTAAGTGACTGTCACAGGAATCCCATGAAAACCCGCTCCTATGCACTTGGCAGATGGAAGGTACTCTTCTAAAATAAATGGCGTGAAAACATCTTTCAAAGAACTTTTGGGGAGGCCTTTGATTAAGGAGAACCAAAACTGCTGGTCCAGAACAGGCCTTTCAAGGAGAGAGCAGAGTTGCTAAATTACCAAAGCAAAATTAGCACGTGAAATCTGAAGCCAGGACATTTCAACTGGTTCAATCTTTGTTGGCTTGGAATTTGAGATGTCTTCTTTAATATTTAATCTTTCATATGTTCCTTTAAACCTTTATTTTTGTTTCAACTGCTATCATTTGCAGCAAGCAGACCTTCCTGAATGACTTTAAAGGAATTTTAGTCACAGAACAAGTAACAAAACCACCTCAATCCAAGTGAAAACTTTGCAACAATGAACCTAAGGCCCTTTGAACCACTGGGAGCCCCCAGATCACAAAACAAAGAGATTAAGGTTTCTTGTTGAACACTATTCTCTACTTAACTTTAACTGGCTTTTGAGTAAGCTGACAGGAGTTACTGCAGTAGGACAGCAAATCACGTACAAGTAAAGTACTTACTCAGGACAAGAATCCTGAAAATATTCTGATTTCACCTGGAATTTGAAAGGTAAGAATGATAAGTATGTAGTATCCAGGTATGAAAAAGTGATAAAAACCAAACCCTACTATCGTCAGACCAATGGCAGGCCATAGCAACAAGTTCACCTGTGGACATAATTATGCCATTAAATTGCAACAGCCATTTTTCTATTAGAAGATATTAAAAAAAAAGCCTGTATGCTTTCAGAAACCAGTATGTGCCCCTGGAGAAAATGCTTTAATTTTAATTAGAACCCAACTTTATGCACCACTAAAATAAAGTTTCTGATGAAGGGACAGATCATAGGAGATCATTTATTACACAACAGTAGTCACCTGGATTAAGTTTGTTTAAAAACTACTTCTGTTTCAAATCATCTACAAAGCAGCTAAAAGCACTATCTGCAAGTGGACAATGCCTCCTGTGTTGCTGCCTCTGAGCTCTTGCAGTGAAAGGGCTGAACTCTCCAACACCCCTGAAGTGAATCTACAACAGTCACGTACCGTCAAGACAGCATTGGTGAAAGAGCTAGTTTTCAGGGGGTTTCAGCAGTCAATACTTCTGCTTACATGCATGCACAGCAATTTTAAGGGTTATGTTTCACTGCAGGGTGTTTGTGGTTGGTCTGTGACCGAATTCCCAGGGAGTTGTGCAACGCCTATTGCTTTTCCAAGCAAATCACTTCGGACTTGATTTTTCCTGACACAAAGGAATGCGAGCAAAACTAGCGGGCCTATTGTGCTGATGCATTTCTGAAATTAAGCAGCAGGCTGCGATTCTCATTCCTGCTTACTATGCTAACTACCCACCTCCAAACAAGAGAAAAAGACCACTGCAACTGCTGTGGCATAATCTCATGATTTAGAAAGCTGAGAACAAAATACCACCCACAACATCATCCTGCATAAATGGAAGTATGTTAAACCATTAGATCAAATTGTTCTGTATCTGTCAGTGTCCGTATAGCTTGCCAACTTAAAACTTCCTTGACAGTGACGCGTTCTCACAGGTGTTATATACACACCCACATTCTCCTCCTCAGAGGTGGAGGCAGGGCAGCAGAACCTCACAGCAGGATTCCAGCTTTTCCCAACTGCCTTACAGAGGGCATGCATTTCCAAAAAAAAAGTTAACCATACCTAGAAATTTGTACTTAAGAGCGCAAACTCACCCTCTGTAGTATCCAGCTTCACCAATACCTAGGGTTATTATAGCTACTTCTAATGTCCCCTTTAGCATTGGGACTGAAAGACCTGCTTCAAGGACCTGATCAAGTATAGGAAAAGTAAGCAGGACTTTTTTTTCATTACAAGCAAGAAACTTCCCTCTACATTAATGATTTACAACTTGAAGAGAACAGATATAGAATGAGTCTAACTGGGACACCTGACATGGCAGAAGTAGCTAATAAATATTTGCATAAAACTGTTCATGAAAGTAAAATAGCTGCACCCACACTGAAGTGTCTTTGTTTCCTAAAGCTATTTGCAAAGCAGGTGGACAAACCAACAAGTGACAGCTGTATCTAAAACCTGCCCTCCAGTAAAATATGGAGCATTCTTTTTTTACTCCAATAAAGCATTTCCACAGATTTCAATACATTACTACACAAGTCAAAAAACATTATGAAGACCACACTCATTTCAAGACTTCAGCTACATGATGCCAGCTGGCAGGCCTTCCTCAGGATGACAGCTACTCTAACTGAAATGAATTCTTATAGTAACTTCACTAAACTTTCAGCATTTACTGGAAGTTTAGCCTAGTAACTTTTTCTTAAATAAGGTGAGTCCTGCATGAAAAAGTCGCATTCAGACATCAATGACTTCTGGATTCTGTGTGAAAGTTTCCTTCTGAAGAGGGCACTGCAGGGACTGTTCCCCAACTGGATGAGCTCAGTTTTCAGAAACACAGAAGTCAAGACTTATAATCTGTTGCCAGAGCATTCAAAAGCCTTTTTATGAAAACAGTCTTCCTCAATCTTTTCTTTAGTGGATCTTCTACACAAATCCCTCTTTTTCCTTCATCAGGAAGCAAGCAAAGGGTGTTAACACTCACGACCTAGGCTAACCTTGCTGCAAGCATATTTGATTCACTGCCCCAGTCAAACTTCACTTCCAAAACCATACAGTGCAACACGCCTGGTTTCATCTGCAGTTTTCATCTCCTGAACAATCAATTTATATAAGACCATTTGCTTGTTGCAAATCAAATTTGTTCAACTTCATACAGGTCTGCATTGCAAGAACAAAACCGGAATTCCCTAACCACATACATTTTTAAAGCAAAGGCTTGGTAAAGCCTCATTCATGAAATACGTGTATCTCCTTACTGCAGGTGCTATATCCTATAAAAAAAGAATAGTCTCTTAATGCTTACCGTACAAATCATATAGCTGGTTGCACAGATAGAGTACCTGACATAAATGCATGTCAAGTTTCAGTGCCAATTCACTGAGAAAGAATTTGCAGGACCGGAGGTCATCCATAACCCCACCTTCCTAAACAGCCTCTACTACTAACATGCAGCAGTTTTAATGGAGGAAATACGAAAAATAAAGGATTTCTCAAAATCCACATGAAAGATGCCAGAAACCAAAGAAGCACCTTCAAATGTTTGCTTCCTATGTACAGGTGCTAAACTTCAGTCAGAGCAGCTTTGTTTCAGTTAAACCAAAGCAGTCTGCATGGAGCAGGCATGCATCAGTAAAATTCACGGACAATGGGAAGAAACACCAAGAAACCAGCCTGACACTGGGCCTCCCTCTGGGCAAAAAAAAAACCAAAAAACAATCAGTTTGAAACACATAGATATCCCCTGAATTAAGGGGTAAGGGAAACAGAATCACACAGAATCACAGAATCACAGAATTGTGGTGGTTGGAAGGGACCTCAGAGATCATCGAGTCCAACCACAAAAAA
>JAOQGH010000012.1:55319954-55334619 GCA_025769975.1 Gallinago jamesoni
GAGACAACCCCGGGCTGAGCCGTTTTGCAGCTCCCCCCAAGTCATCTCTGCATAGAGGAGGCAAGGCAGAGATGAAGGTGAGTCGCATGACAACTCCCTGCATCTCACCTATTGTGCTCCGAAACCGGTTCGGCTGAGTGCTCCCATACACAAGGTAGAGGAGTTCTGTCAGGCCCAGTAGGCCATTGGAAAACAGGTTAAAAAAAGCTTACAGAAGAAATAGGCATGTAAAATGTGAGTGTGAGCTCTTGTCGGTTAAACTGTGAAATACAGGATTTAGTTTTTCTTTTGTGATAGCTAAGTTTTATGGTTATTGTGTTTTACATCATACTTGTTAACAAAGTTGAAAAATGACATCAGTACATTTGCTAGGCAGTCAAGGGTGTCAAGCACCAACACCCAGCTAAAACAGTGAAAGGAAAGTGCAAATAGTACAAATACAGGCTGGGGTGTTTTTTTATTATTATTTGTTTATTTGAACTGCACGAGGAAAGCCTGCAAGCCCCTATAATCCCTGTTGAGACAAGGACAGCCTGATCACCCCACTGAGACACCCGCTAAATTGTAGGTTAATTGTGTGGGGAGTTAACAGTATTGGTAGGCTGGATCTCAGGCACGTCCCACTAGACAAACAGGGCCTTGGCAAAGGTCCATAGTCTGGTCTGTCTTCAGACCAACAGGGCTGTGCCTGTCTTCCTCATTTGGGGTAGCACAGTGTAGCACCGTGAGTCATAAACAGCACACCGTACACCAGCTGGAGTACAAGCTGAGTGTGATTGTGAAACACACCGGGCACTGGAAAGAGCATGCTGGCGGCGCAGCTTTTCCAAGAGATTCCTTCCTGCTCTCTAAAGTCTTACTTACTTGTGAGGATGAGCAGATGAAGCTGAGTATCCTCTGAACTAACCACCACTGGTAGGAGCACTGCTGCCTTTGGCCAAGTACTCATCCTTTACGTGAGATAGTAACGTGAAAACCCTCCTCTCATCCAGGAGGGTATCTAGGCAGAAAGTAAGTGGAACAGAGCCTGGAACATATAACTAAATATAGGGTCATCAGCAGGTTAGATGCACAGAAAACTGACTGGCATGGGTCCCTTGCAGCATGTCTGATGTGGGAAACTGGCCATACTTAGGAGTCACTTGAGCTGCATACATACTAGAGAGCAATCAAGCAGTGAAAATATGAGACATCGCAGAGCATCTATGGAGCATTTTCTAGGTAAAAGGCATTTCTGTCTGATAGCATTTGCTATGCTGCAGAAAAATCCAGGTGTTAGCACCTTTAGTTATTTGAAAATGGATTGCATTTTGCACACATTGTGTTTTCAAGTCCGTATAACCTGTCAGCATCACCGTTGGCAGACTTGCATCCTCAGGAACAAGCAGGCGATCGTACTCTTTAAATACACTTTTCCTCAGGAGCATTCAATGTGTGTCCTCCCTGTTGGTATAAGTTGCCAATGGCTACCTTAAAGTCTTCACTGGTTGCACCTGTGTTTTCCAGCATCTGTAAGCGTCGGACTGTGGAAATATCTATTTGTACCGTAGCTTAATTTTCTCCTTCAAAAGGTGGCCTAGTTGCTAGTCATCATCTGTACATCAGTCTGCCAATTCTATGGGGTACAATTGTTGATCTTAGATGAGGCATATTCAGCAGTAAATGTCAAAGAAGAAAGAGCCAATGTTCTTTCACAGAACACACGAAAATTGCAAGGTATGCCAGACTAAGCTACATTAGTCTAGCTTCTACTATTAAATTACATTATAGTCTCAAAAGTAGATTTGAACCTACTTGCTCTTTCACAGCCTGATGATACTGAGTGGCTACCTGTCCTGTAAGGATACTGAGCAATTATAATGGTCTCACATATGTGGTAGCTGCTTTAATTTACTGTAATCCTTAATATCACAGAGTGACACTGACTAGATGCTGACTAACACTGTCTGAACACAGGTGCAACAAATTAATTTACTATTTTAAATACGAACTTTAAGTCTGGGTGCTATATTAAATTGCTGATGATGCTTAAAGGATCGGAAATTCATCTAAAACTCTTTTCAGGACAAAACTCTGCAGCCTGTACCTCAACTGGCCAAAGACTCCCTTTACTTACAGGTGGGTTGTTGTAATATGTCTTGCTAAGCTTTGTAATACTAGTGGATATTTATGTTAAAACTTGATTTCCAAGAGCTTTCGTGTGATTGTGATTAATACCACGGCATAATGACCATGAAGGCTGCTGGGTGCGAGTAACTTGGGAGAAGTCTGCAGTTGCAGCTGTTTGCGGGGGAAGCAGGAGTACCAGCAGGGGGAAGTGGTATACCATTATAAAAATAACTTAACAGTGGGCTACACTGCACTAGCAATAAAGCAGGGATGATCCTGAAGCATTTCTTTTGAAAATTGGACAAATTGTAGCTAGAAAAGTGTATCCCATGGGTCCCTTTGATTTCTGCTTTGCTCTCATGAATACTTGTCTTTTCTTGCTCATTGTGTCTCTGGGACATTTCTTTAATCAAAAATATTTGATGATAGTTCATCAGACACAACATTCTCAAGGTCATAGTGGTATTTCCTCATGTCACCTGGAAGCATTTCAGGGACTAAGGAAACATTGGACAGTACTTGGAAAAAAGTTGTGTTTCCTTAGTGGTAAAAATATCTTTATTAGACTGGGTGGAATTTTATGTCAGGGTATAGGAGTTGTGTAGTCTTTTTAGGTTCATCAATTGCTCTGTCTTTAGATTCAACTTCATGATATGATTTTATGCTGAAATTCAACTTGATTTTATGTTGTGTGGACTATGTGTAAAATTCTCTGCATTTTCTTATTTACTATTTGGCAGTGTCAGAATAAGTGGTTACTGTCTTCATAGCCTTCTATTGATGTCTTCATAAACAAACAGTTTCTTGTTTGAATAATGTTGAATCATTTGTCTAGTTTTTGCATCAATAGCTAGCTGCTCTGCAGGGGTTTTCTAATGTATTGTATTATAATATATGCTTCAAGATTATTTTTTTTATATCCAAGCCTTTTATTTCAGGATGTGATGCCTGATGAAAATTCAGGCCTTGCTTACTTTTCTCAGGCCACTAGATGGTCTTTGCTGTAACATCATAATGAGATAAGCCACGTCTGAGAAGGGAAAATAATGTTCCTTTCACACTGTGTTTTTCTTCCGGGAGGCCAATGTGGATGGACAGCTCTCCTATATTAGTATTATGGTTCTGCCAACTTACCATACCTCAGACAAATGATTCAACACAATATTGACTTCTCTGTGATCAGTCACATGGAACCCCTGAACGAAAGTTGTATTAAAATATATTATTATCTGTAAAATACTTTACTTACCAAAATAACTTTTTTCCTCTCCTCTGAAACTCCTATAGCATTGATACAAGAAAATATTCGCATTCCTTGTTTAGCTATTCATATTAGGCAGCTGGCCACCAGGCTATCTTTAGGCATAGACATGGTACCCTGCAGCTGAGTGAAAGCTTTGGAGATGCAAAATGATGGTGTTATGCAACACAGAAACACCAATAAAGTTAGACCACTCAGAGCAAGAAAAAGAACAACCTTTCACAGACACAGCGTGTTTTATAATGAGCCTCAAAAACTGGATTTCACATGACTCATTCTTCCCTTCTCTGCTCCACCAAGCTCTCACGCTTATATCTAACATAGGCAACATGGAAAACTGTGTGCAGAGACCGATCCTTCTGCAGCCACTGACTCCTCTGCCATCAAACAGATATACAGGTTGCTGACAGTAACCATTTTATTTGTTTAAAGAGCCTTCTCCTCTCTCAATTTGCATAACTCACAATGGAAAGGGGCATTTTTTCTTTAAATACTTTCAAAACTAGAAAGTACAGATGTATGCAAAAGTGTTTCACCTTTTCACAAGTGCAACCATTCAAATGTCTATAGCATCATCAGAGATATTATTACTAATACTAAATATCCAACTGAACAAAATTAATATCCAAAAAATATCCAACTAAACAATTAATAAAAGCAAAAGCTAGGCAAAAAGCTCAGGTCAACTTCATCATACTCTTCAGAGGAGATTTTGCAAGTGGGAAGAAGTTGAATTAATTCTTAAAAATTGATTTTGAAGCTTCAACTTTCTACAAAATCAGATGACATAGCTAACATATGTTGAGATATGTTGGGTTTGATCATGTTTTTGCAGTTTCAGTTCGCTAAGATGGTTGGGAAGTTTGTAAGAAAAAGGCATAGGCATTTGGAGTCCTACCGCTCCTCTCCTGCAGGGAATTTAAATCCCTCAGAAATCTAAACCCCTCTTTCCTAAGAAGTCCTCTTAAGACATTTTTTACAGCTCAACTGTCAGTCTTCTGCATGCAGTAACAATTGTTTTTGGATGCAGGATTCAATCCTGGAAAAAAAATTAACAAAACTGTGATGAGAACAGCCTGGATTACTATTTTTGATGAGAGTAACAGATTTCATGACCATTTAATAACATTTTTTAACTTTTAAAGGTTCACTGGGAGAGGCTCTCTGCTTAGAAGTGTGACATACTGCTTGGGCTTTATTCCATTTATGCCTTAATAGCCCAGCAAAGCCATACCATAGAACTTGATTTTTCTTTTAGAAAGTCAGATATAGTGCCAAAGCCACCATATGCACCTATGGTATGGTGAACTACTTAAAAATATTGTCATCGTTACTGAGGCACTAAGTAGCAGTGTAGACTGGCTGTCTTTTGTATGACAAAATTTCTGCTATGACTTTAATAAATACTAGCGATTTAATGTTTGTGATATTTGTGATGTTGTCAAGGGAAAGAGGGAAAATAATATTTTGTTACTGTAGCTTCTGAAATTAGCTAGAAGTGTGTTTCTTATTTGCAGTTTTTATGTGCCTGTTTTGAAAGAGAGATACGAAAATGCTTTGCAACTTTGTTTTCATTTACATACTATGTTGTTCTATGTCAGCCTGTAAAAAATTAATCATAGGAGTTCTATTTCTCTTAGAAGAGCTAAAAGCTTCTGTAGTCTTACAGAGGCTATGAATATAAGACTATTCTTGTAGCTGTTTTTATGAGGATGTTTTCTAGTGGCTGATTGTGTGTATTTTTAAAATGCAGTTGTGTCAGCATTTTGAGATTCACCAGAATACTGTGAAAATTTGAGGCAATGGTAAATGATAACACATCTGTTGAAACTATTCCCTGTATCTGGCAAGTTCTTGTAAACACACAAGGCTGTAAGTCTGTTGAACAAAAGGGATATTCAATTTCTTTAAAATAATTGAGAATTTAAAGTCTTACTTCAGTATCCATTTTTGGATTTTTGTTTACAGAATTCCTTGTTTCATTTACTGTCACTGTCTTCTGTAACAAGTATGCAGCAAAAAGATGTTTTGGATCTAGTTCAGCTGTGCGCCACTGTTTCTAGTTTTGTGGATTATTACAGGAAGTACACAAAATACAGCCTGCAAGAACCCCATATTGCAGCAGGAAAAAATACATCTGATGCATTTATTTATTTTATGATTATAAATCCAGAATGAGGAGATTGTTAGGGATCTTGGAGCATGTCTTGTTTAATGTCTGTGAAGAACTTCAAAACATGGAATGCAATGAGGAAGCCTTAATCTTTCTTCTTGGGGATCCTAAGGAAAAAATGAACAAAAGCTAGAGAAGTTCAAGGGAATTGCAGCACCATGCATGGTGCCCTGTTGTGAAGAAAGGAGACTGCTAAAGGTTTCCCAGAAGCTTTCTGTGCTCCCGCTGTTTAGTTTTGATCTGAGCTGTGCCCACTTACAACAGCAGTACCAGCAGCTGGCTCAGGCTGGGTTAAAGTGGAAAACACGCTTGCTTTTAGTGGGAATCGGAATCAGGAGCAGGAAGCTGCTGTCGTGCTCTATGTAAAAGCTTCCCCCGTACTCTCTGGGTAGAAGCCTCGCCAGCCCGACTGGGATTGTGCTAGCAGAGCTGCTGCTTTGAGCTCAGGACATTTATACAGTGGTTGTAGATGATGATATTATTAAAATCTCACTACCTGGTTTGTTGTCTGAACCCTTGTAGCCAGGGGCAAATAGGTCTGCAATGGAAATTTCTTGGCAAGGCTTGTTAAAGCATCAGAGAGAGCATCACCGATTTTGACAGGTAACAAATGCTGACTCAAGGGCTGCAGCAGCGGTATCGGTGTAGCCCCAAGCAGCACTGCAAAGGACCAAGTTATTATGGCCACACACAGGAACCAGACCCAAGGGAATCCCTCGATTTCAAAATACACACCTTCCAAATGTCATGGCTGTCCCAGCATTCATAACCGCAGCATGTCAGTCATGACTGTAAGCTTGCCCAGCTAGTTTTCATGATTCAGTTAAGCATAACTTTGTCTTTTTTTCAGGCAAAGCCTGTGTGATTGCATCAAGGCAATTTGTGTATCAGTCCAAAATTTGTGCTGTGACTTAGCTGTCAAATAGGGGAAGAAATACTTTCCCTAAAGCCATCTAATTTATTCTTCACAGGTTTAAATTGCCTAAGTCTTTCTTGACTTTCAAAATGAGAAAATTCTCTATTTTCTTCATTGTAGTATTTCATTAGGTAGAGAATTGAGTATTTAAAACACATTATCTTTTGGTAGGTCAGGTTAGGAAAATTTGTGAGTGCAGTAAGCACTGGACTCTCTGTCTTTGTAACAGCAACACCATCAACAGTTACATGTTTTTTTGCCTACCCTCTTCAAAATGTTACTCAGAGGGAGCTTCCATTGTGTCTAGCCCCCTGTTTAAGGCAACATCCTCCTTCCAGAGGATGAGGTCTTGAAAGAATAGCCATATGTGAAGTATCATTTAAATTTGCACTTTCATCAAGTAAAAAAATAGTAAAAGTCTCTATCTTTTTTCCCTGTTTGTTATTTTCTCATAATTTCCATTTCTTGCGCCTGCTGTTTATCAGTGTTTACAGAAACTGGTACTGTCATCATTTGGATGATTATTAAGCAAATATTCAGTACTTTGGAGGAAAGAGTGTTTTGTTATCCAGTTACCTATTTCTTTAATGCCTCCTTTTAAAAAAAAATATTTTAGTTTGCTTCTAAGTGCATCAGGACATTGTCTTTTCATGCGCTACCTTCTTCTGTTTGTTCTGGTTATTACTAAATTATTTTTCATGTTTGATTTGAAAATGGTATTGAATGCTCACCAGGTTATACCAAATACTTTGGTAACATAAACTGCACCGTTAGTCTTAGGAAAAAGAGATCACCGTCATACTTTTTTTTTCTTGAGAAATCAACAAGATGCCTGGCTTTGCTTTTTTACGGCTAGACATTTTTATGTTTGCTCACAACCCTTGTCACGCTGCCTGGTTCTTCAGCAGCGCCTGCCTGATCAACAACTGCAGAGGCCTCCCAAATGCCTGTCCTCCTCCTGCGGTGCCTCCTTGCCCACCCAAAGCCCTGCCTGCTGGCTCACGTGCTGCCTGCCTCTGGTGCCTTCCTCCAGAACTTCATTTTCTGCACTTGCTGAAGGTGGTTGTGACTCTGCTTGGCGCCGCTCTGCCCCTAGTGTCTGCTGCTGTAATGCCAGGCTCGGGGTGGGAGGCAGTCATCGCGCCAGATTTTGCAGGAGCGATAGTCAGTTCATCTTGCTTTTCCTCCAGAAGGCAACACAGATGAAGTACAGCTAAACATACACAATAGAATCCTTTTCTCATAGTTCCTATAACTACCCGAAGAATTTATTACAGTAATTTCTTTTTAAGAGGGAAAATAATACAATTTTCAAAAAACACATTTCCTGGAAGCAATTTATTTGCTTTAATTTCAAATTCTCCAGAAAACTTCATTTGTACAGACTCTTAAAATTACCTATGTAACATATAGTAATAGTTATGAAAATAGAAACCAAACAATGGAAAACATTAGATTTTTGTTGTAATAATTCACAAACCAAGTGTCAGATCACAACACATTAAAATTGCTGTGACATGATAGCAAACTGAATTTTCTGCTAAAATGCCAAACTGTCCTTGGAAAAAGCTGTAAATACAAGGTCAACTTCAGAAAAGAGTCTGTTTATTAATTTCTTATCAAAATCATGTCAACTACAAGCTTTGCAGCGTTTTCTTATGAAAGCTCAGGAGGATTCCTCTGCTTGAAGTTCTGCCTGCATTACAGGATGTTAATCTACCCAACAGATATTTTTACTGTGAATCTGTTTGTCAAAAGATGTGGTAATTTAATTTTTCTTTGGTATTTGTGTTATGGAATATTGATCAGAGCTTAAACTTGGTGAATATATGAAACTAAATCAAAATAAAAACATTTCTCTATAACTTTCTGTTAATTGATCAAAGCAAGCCGAGCAATTGTTACCAGTAAGGACTGATTATTTTTTGGTCAGTGTCTGACCAAAATCTTAGCTTGGGCTGCAGCACCTAATCTAAAGTTCACACTAACCTACCTCTTCTTGTACCTTTACAGACTACAGTAGCCCTCTGGGCTGTGCCAGGGTTTTTTCATCGCTGGCAGTGTCTCCTGATGCACTGCAAAACCCCCTCAGTCTGCTTGCAGGCATTTCTAACCCAAGCAGGTCTGCCTTTTGGGGGCGTGGAGCAGAGTTTGTTAGCTTTGGCTAGTCAATGTGAAGTATAGAGGTTGTTGGATGATCCCAAACTATAAGTGTGTGAAAGCAGCCTGACTGAACAGCTAAGGGTCCTTTTTCTAATTAGCTAATAGTTTTCATGTGGCTCATGAACCGAGCAGACATGGTCTCTGTGCAATGCAAATCTTGATCTGTTGGCTGAAGCTGATCGAACCCCAGGGCTAACGTGTGTGTTTAGGTGCTCAACTAGCTAATAATATGAGAATATGGAACAGAAATAAGTTAGTTTATACTTGAATATTATGCATTGGTTGACCCTATGAAGCTGCTGTTTGATTGTCGTTATCTAGAAATAAGAAAACAAAGTATAAACTAAGAAAATTATTTCTGATTATTTTGAAGTGAAACACTGATCTCAATTTTGAATTGCAGAGATTAACATTGGGATTGGTATTACATGGATAAAATTCTATGTCTGAAATGGAAATAGAAGATTTCCCTTTAAAAGAAGATGAATGTACTTCAGAATGAGAGTAAATTTGGGGAAGCTATAGAGAAGCACTGCAGAGTGTGAAAATACTTTGACAAAAATGCTGAATTTAAGGAATGGTTAATAACAGAAAAAGAGAACTAAAAAGGCTTTCAACAAATTTTGCTTTTATAGGTCAGAGATGTATTTAAGAAGAAGACTAACATAATTGAAGCTGTGGAAGGTGACACTGTCTCTGAGACATTCAAAGTGAGTGCATCTCTTAACCTACTCATCAAGATGAATTACCAGACCCTGATATGGTTGCCCCATGTTCTCAAAGTTCTGATTACCACTGTTTTGACTCAAACTTTTGTGTTAGGTTCTATCTTTATCTCTTCCATTCAATAGGTGCTGTCATGACATATTGAGCCTGTCACAGCTAAAAAGCTGTAGCAGTCCTGTGACATTCAACTGCAAGTCAAGGACCAATGTTTCTTCTACACATCCTTAGGTCACAGGCCTAAAAATTAATTTTTGTCTGAATAAATCACTTTAGTGTACGCTTGCCTTTTGAGAGTCAGCCAACCCAGTGTTTGTAGCCAATAATGTTTTGGAATTTTTTTTGGCCCATGATTCAGTCCTCATAAGACAGGAGCTTTGGGAAGCAGTTGTTTTTCAGAAAGAAAAACATGTCAGGATAACTCATGGTTCCTACTGAAACATTATTTTCCAGAACTGTAGGTTAGATATAGTTTGCTTGAGGTTCAGTTAGATGTTCAGTACTTTTTTCGTGGCAGACCCTTCAAAAAGGTTACAAAAGAAGAGTAGAAGTCCTAATTCTCTCTCTTCACCACTGACTTAAGCTGAATAACAAAACATGCACTAACCATAGATCAAAATTACCTTCTATTTATAGCAAATCAGAACCAGACTCCTTGCACTGTGATATATGTATTTTCTAACTAGCACTGTACTTTTTCCAAGATGCTCGTTCTCTTAAGCTTTAAAAGGCCCAGCTAATGTATTTTTCTCTTATTTATATTTCCAAGCACAGACTTGCAGTTTGTTATAAATTATATGCTTGAAAGCTGTGTCATTCCCGTCGTGCTTCTAGGTTTTGTAGGATTAAAAGCATTAAGCGATGATGCTTCTCAGTCTTCTGCTTTCAAACAAAATCAAGGCATAATTTGTGCTGAAATCTCAAATTTCTAAATAATTACATCGGCTATCTTACATCCATCTTCCTCATATATGTACAGCCAAGAGAATTCTCTCCCTGCAATCCAGAGCTCCCATTCCAGCCCACATGGACATACCCAAGCTCACTGGTTTGGGTACCAGCAGTGACAAAGCTGTTGAGAAGCTACCAGTGTTAAGGCCTTGCCTTCTACTATTTGTCCTGACCCAGCTTAAAGCTTTAGCTACTGGAAGTACAAGCAAGTTTGAATTTTCCTCTGAAAGCCTGCATGACCGTAACTACATTTATATGAGTGTTTCTCTGGCAATTTCCATTTCTCCCTTTTTGGACCCTCTTGCCTGTGCAGTACAGTAGGAGTGACCCTCTGTAATTCTACAGCTTTCAGCCACATTTATTTGAATCCAGGTGGTGAAACGATTTTTATGCCTAGAAATTTTCCCATAAGAAAACATATTACTCCGTCACCTCATTCAGTGGGTGCCAGCTGCTACCAGCGCGTGGTTAATCTTCTCAGGTGGATTGTGCTTGGTGAGCAAGAGGTGGAAAGGGTGTCTGAAATACAGAGACCTGTAGGGAGGAAGAAGGGGTCCTAAGGTGCATCTTCTTTTTGCCTTCTAACCCTCTGAAAATTTTTGAAAAAATTGAAAATTTTTTGAAAAAATTCCTTCTTCAAAATTCTGCCTGTCTCCTCCTGTCAGGGAGAGCTGGCCTCACCTCACCCAGCTTCTCTGGGTCACTGTTTTGATGGATGAGCCAGGAACAGAGGCAGAATCAATCATCCCTGGTAGTATTGTCATTAAAAAACCTCCAGACCCCAATCTGGGTAGGACCCTGCATGGACTCGACTGCCACATTGAAACTTTGCTGCTTTTAAATTCCCCAACACCCACTGAGTTCAGACCCTATCAGCGTCTCAAGCAGGAACATCTTTCCCAAATGCGGGGGCAGTGCAATATCAGCACAGAGCAGGCAAGAGAGAAAGATGCAGAGCTGCATATATATGCAGGCCATAGCAAAATCAGTAATTTTCCATTTATAGAGAATGTGAAGTTTATCACCTTTTTCTTTCTTCTTACCACCTTGGTGGTGGTGTGGTGTTTGCATATTAACAATGCAAATAGCATATTAAATTTAGGCTAGAAAATATTGAGGGTAGAAAATGCAGCTATACTTCATATCATACCAAGGCAGGGAAGTCAGATTATTTATGATTGTCCTATTGAAATTAATCATAATAATTAAATTAATCATATTTACCTCTGTAAAGTGAATCTCACTCTTTGGTATTTTTCAGATCAGATTTCAGCTTTCTGGCTTTCATTTCCCTACTTTATGTGTCTGAAGCAGTTGAAATGACACAAATGTTTTAAGAAAATGGTGTATCCTCCATCTTTTGCTATCTCATTTGGGATTCTTTAACATTTACAAGGGTTGAATATTTATTCTTTTGAAATACTCAGCACAATTCTAGCTCATGCAAAAACCAATACACTTAACAAGAAATAATTGGAAGTAATTCACATGTAAAACAATAAGGAGTAATTCTGTCCAGTTTGACAGCGTATGATTATAACTTGGTTTCCAGAAGAACTGTCTGAGAAAGTGTACATGCTTTAGGTTTCAAAAATAGCTTACAATGTATAGCAGAAATAATTGTATTGGTCCCACTATTGCAAGATCTGAAACTCAGAATTCTGTTACACTGACTGTATTTAAAAGTGTTGACAAGCTCTCTTTGAACTGAATTTGTCAGGCAGTTGGAATAATCAAGATTTTCTGCTAGAGCTGTTTTCAACAGTTGAATAGTTAAACCAGTTAATTGAAACTGTGACACTGTAGAATAAAGATAAACTGAACCTGATGGAGTATATTCTGATGCTTCAATCATAACAGAAACTACTAGGAGGGCTTGAAGAATTAATTGGATAATGTAAGGGGAGGAAGAACTGGCAGATATAAAAATGAGTGATTTTTTTTTTCTTTTAGAAAAAGAGTGTGGGGTTAGATCATCTGTATGAGGGGCACCTGTTTACCGTACGATACACAAATCCATGAGGTAGCATATTTTACAGTCTGGCAATTGACAGATTTTTACATTTAGCGATTAGATTATTTCAAAATCAAAACTACTTTGAAAGACTGTGTGCCCACAGAAGGGAAATTCTTGCCATAGTATTTAGATACTCAAGCGGTGGAATTTGGAGAAACAAAATAAATGTTGAAGGAGAGTCCTCCTTTGGGCAGAGTTTTGAAGAGAAAAGTTATTTGCATATGGAAGTCCAGGAATGTAAAGGCCACACAAAGGCCAGTGTGACAGTTATTGTTTGCATGGCACAAGAAAATGACAAGGATAAGCGAAGGCAAATTATTTTAAGAGTTGCCTGTGCTCTCTTTCCTATTCCACACAAATCACACACCAAGAGTAAATCCACTGCCTGTGTGTAGTGTTACTATTTTCAGTCTGCCTGAGAATCCTTTACCTGACATTTCTAACCTTGACATCAGGGGCTTAAGCACAAGTTGAAATAATATTCTTTAAGAGAGGCCATTAGCTCTGTTTGACCTGGCTTTTATTTCTTCCTTAAGTTGATATAGGCCTTGCTGTTCCTACAGCAGTATTTAATAACAGCAGCCAGGGCCACCTGACATATGACACTGAGCATCTGGGCTGGATCCTTTGTACAATTTGCTGTGTACAATTCCCAGGGTCCACGGGCTTGGAGTAACCAGGGGCTACAATAAACACTTCTACTCTTGGTTATCACCGACTGCTTTGCTACCCTATTCCTAAAGACTCTCACGATTCATAGTAGCACTGCAAATGGCCATTAATTCTTATTTTATTTTTGTTCTTTGTGTCCTCCTGCTCTTAGAAGAACATGGGAATTACTAATACGGTCTGTAGTCATATTTGTGATCAACCATGTGTTGAACAATTTAGTCAATCCTTTGACTTTAGACATGATGCGGATAAGATTTCCTAAGAGAGGTGGAAGGGTCCTGAATTCCAGTGAATGTAGATAATCAATAGCAAAAGTTCCAATATAACCTTTTGTATTTTATTTACAGTAAACATATCCCTACTTGCACCAAGAACTGGCAGCATGAAAAAGGTCAAAGGTGCCTCTTTTTCCCTGGGTTGTTCTCATAGTTAATTTGATAGAAAACACCATCTAAGATTTCTGCTTAGAGAGCAAAAATCACTTCTGGTAAATGTCTTTTCCAGAAGGACACATTAGTCCAATCTTGAAAATGAGCTAAACTCAGCAGCGAGGTTGCAGACCTTTCTTTTCTCTTCAGGAATATCATGCCTTTCCAGTGACTTGTGAGCTGGTATGTGAACAAAGGCAAGAGGAAAGGGTAATGTACTTTGTTTTGAGTGAAAGTGTTATATAGGACAGTATCATGCCAAATTCTGTTCTGGTGAATGTGTGCTCTGATATTAGCAGGACAAAGAAAGTTTCAGTGTGTAGAACTCAGTGTATTTGTGTAATATAAAATCACCACTAGGTGGTACTTTTCAACAAACTGTAGTTGACTTAAAACAGGTGGCCTTTCCATAACTGCCTTCAGGCACGAGGAGAGGCCTCCAAAGGGTTGTGCTTGTTTATGTATGTTTTATTTTGTTTTGTTTTGTTTTCTTAAGTCATCATTTTATCAATAATGTACGGGTTTGAGTGGACAGAATGTTATTTAATCCAGAATTTGCACATGGTCTGCATGATGTATTTTAAATCTGTAACACTTTGAAGGCTTTTCTCGGTGGTTTTAGTTGCCTCCTCTCTTCGCAGGGCAGCCACCAAAGCGTGCTGCTGTGAGCCCTACGGGCAGGTGTGCCTCTGCCTGGGATATGAATTCGCTCCCCTGAGCCAGGCATGACTTGAGCTAGCAAGGTCCAGCTCAGACAAGAGGTTTTACTTGCTAACTAGCCAGTGAAGCTTCTTGGGCAAAAGAAATGAGCGTGTTGTATTTATTTAAAAGCTGGTAAAACAATTTAGTTCATGTGTAGCAATTTCTTTCCTGCAGCATTGTTTAGCAGTTGTAGGGGTCTTGGAGCTTTCTCAGCACTGCTGCCCTTGCAAGCTGATAGTGTTTCTAAGCTAGGTGCAGTATTCTGCTATTATTCCTAAGAACATACCATCTGTGTGTATATATATAAGTTATGCATAAACACTTTTATTTTCATAGCTTTTTCAACAGTTGGTTTTCTTCTGTACAAGGAATACTATTAGTAAAACAGTGAAAACAAGTTTGTCTCAGGTATGTATGAGATACCCATATCCATGAGATCAACTCTTAAAACTGGTTTAAATTCAGAATATCTATTTGTCGTGGTTTAGCCTCAGACGGCAACAAAGGACCACGTGGCAGCCACGCGCACTCAGCAGGGCGCTAACCGCCG
>JAOQGH010000012.1:55334719-55351101 GCA_025769975.1 Gallinago jamesoni
CCACATGGGATGGAATACCTGAGTCCCTGCTAGGTCCTGGGAAGAAATTAACCCTTTCTCCACCAGACCCAGTACACTATTTCAGATAGTTTATTTTAATTTTGCTTTTTATAGAACAGCAATAGGCCTTGACATTTATTTCTATTTCATTTCTAAATGTCAGTGTGTAATCACTTGTAGGATTCACTTAATAAAACTCAATCTCTTCTGTTTAGAAGAAGCTTTTTATGACTTATAATATAGGTTCCTTACAAGAGCAGTTTGCTATTCTTGCATGTAAACGTTGCATTAAGTTTAAAACATTAGACATTGCATTAAGACACTAACAAGCTATTTACACTACTGTATTTTGTTCTGGAGATGGAAATTTCAGTGGAAACAATATGAATCTTTTAACCTTTCTATCTTGATAAATCAACTCCAGTAGTCTCTCCAGTCAGAGAAGCTCCTGTTCTGTGCTCTTCCATTTTCAGATACTTAACTTTAAAAAAAATGCAAGTATTGACACCATCACTTTTTATTGCTTTATTTCCATTACTTTGCTCTCCTTTGCTGTCCTGCTGTGTTTTATCCATGTGTCTTCGATGTTTTGATAATTTGCAGCACAATTTCTCCTATAATTTTAAGAAACATTAAACTATTATAACAATTATGCCAGTGATTTAAATTTGCTTTTATCCTCCACTGAAATGATGGAAGTGTCTCAGTGAGAGAATAGCTTATATATACCACACTTGTAAACAAATATCTGTAGAACTGCAGTGTTCCACAGTTTTATTTTTTCCCTCCAAAATTGCTATGAAAATAGCATAAAGAAAATGTCACATTTCACTGTTTAAAATCAAATTATTTTTCAGGAATGTTAAAAAAAACCAAAACCAACCCAAACCTGAATTAATAAAATAGATATAAATTATAACTCCCTTTTTTATTTGTGCTTTTACATGCTGAAGATCCTGAGTTAGAGAATATTTACTTCTATGAAAGAGCAGGAAATTGTATGCATATCCTCACACTGCTTTGCATTACAAAAGCAAATAGAAGTTCTTGCAGAGTCTAAGTGGTATTCATTTGTTTTTCAAATTATGTGAAACATACTTTTCATTATTAGTTTTCTTTCATGCCACTGGAACTTTCTTTTAAAATAATCAAGTTATTTAACCGAGGAGAAGTGGTGCTTGATCAATTTGATGAACTTCTATGATGAAATGACTGGCTTGATAGATGAGGGGAGAGCAGTGGTGAGTGTCTACCTGGATTCAGTAAGACCTTCAACACTGTAAGATCCTTATAGAAAAGCTGTTGCTGTAGGGGCTGGATGAGCAGACAGCGAGGTTGGGGCTGAATAGCCAGGCCCAGAGCATGGTGATGAGTGGCATAAAGTCCAGATGGAGGCCAGTAACCAGCAGTGTACCCCAGGGTCATTACTGGGTCCAGACCTGTTTAACATCTTTGTTAGGGATCTGCACGATGGGGCAGAGTCTACCCACAGCAAGTTTGACACAAAAGCAAGATGACACAAAACTGGGAGGAGCGACTCCACTGATATGGCAGAGTGTTGTGCTGCCATCCAAAGGGCTGGAGAAATGTGCTGATAGGAAGCTCTTGAAGTTCAACAAGAGGAAGTGCAAAGTCCTGTATCTGGTGAGGAACAACCCCATGCACCAGTACATGCTGGGGACCACCCAGCTGGAAAGCAGCTTTGCTGAAAAGTCCCTAGGGGTCCTGGTGGACACCAAGTTGGACATGAGCCAGCAATGTACCCTCATGACAAAAAAGGCTAATGGCATCCTGGGCTGCCTTAGGCCAAGTAGTGCCATCAGATCAAGGGAGGTGATCCTTCTCCTCTGTTTAGCACTGCTGAAGCCACACCTGGCGAAGTGTCCAGCTCTGGGCCCCCCAGTACAAGAGAGGCATGGATATACTGGAGAGGGTCCATCAAAGGGCCACAAAAATGATGAAAGGACTGGAGTATCTCTCCTATGAGGAAAAACTGAGAGAGCTGTGACTGTTCAGCCTGGTGAAGAGAAGCCTCAGGGGCGATATTATCAA
Organism: Gallinago jamesoni; assembly: GCA_025769975.1. Classification (NCBI taxonomy): domain Eukaryota; kingdom Metazoa; phylum Chordata; class Aves; order Charadriiformes; family Scolopacidae; genus Gallinago; species Gallinago jamesoni. The sequence continues at coordinate 55,336,772 of JAOQGH010000012.1, forward strand.
TGTGTATAAATGTATATAAGTCCCTCTGAAGGCACGGTGTAAAGATGACAGAGCCAGGCTCTTTTCCATGGTGCCCAGTGACAGGACAAGAGGCAACAGGTATGACCTGAAATACAGGAGGTTCCCTCCAAACATAGGAAGCACTTTTTTACTGTGAGAGTGACTGAGCACTGGCACAGGTTGCCTGGGGAGGTTGTGGAGTCTCCATCCCTGGAGGTATTCAAAAATCATCTGGACACAGCCCTGAACAAGTGGCCCTGCTTGATCAGTGAGGTGGGACCACATGACCTCCAGAGGTCTCTTCTGACTTCAACCATTGTATGATTCTGTGATTTTTTTTCCTCAAGATTTTCAAGAATACAATAATTTAAGAAGAATTTATAAGATAAAGTGGAACACAATATTTTACATCCTTAAAGCCAGTTATTTTATAAGTATTTGTGTATTTAGGGTTTTTTGCTGGTACACTTCTACAAAAACCTTTTCTGTCTTTTTTTTTTGTTTTACATGCATTCTACATTAACCTGTTCACAGTTGTGAAAATTATTTTAATGTGGCAAGTTACTTATCAAATGTAAGTTTACTTCCAGTATCAGTCCCAAAGAACTATATTTGTATTACTTACACAAAAATACTTTTTTTCTAAAGCTACGCTTTTTAAACATCTTTTAATGTGTTGCTCAACACTCAACTAATTACTAAAATATGTAGCCTTAGTAACCACAGCTAATAAAATAGGTGATTTATTCAATAAATATACATACATTTCTCTCATTTGAAATTAATGTAATCAGAATAAGGAATGGAAAGTAGTAAACTCATGTTAAATTGAAGATATAACATGAAATGTGAAATCCCTTGGGTGCCTTCCCTGGCAGAAGAAAGGGAAAAAGAGGCTGAAAGCAAGGAGGACTCACCAACACCACGTGAAATTTGCTTCGGATGTCTTTTTGGCTGGCCAGCCAGAAAACCTGCCATTGGCTAAGGCTTTGCCTTAGAAGGTTATTTTTCTCAGTGTGGAAGAGGTCTGATCTTTTCCTGAGGTTGATGTGATTTGGGCTTCTGTCACAGCTTTTACTGTTTCGAACAAATTTTTCTGCATGGTTAAATTTATTCTTTTGAAATTTGTGGTGCCTGTGACCTCAGCAGCTCAGATGGATAGATGTGTGGTGGCTCAAAAGCTGAAGGGCATGCCAGGGATGTGCAGTTCAGCTGCAAATAGTGGCAGTTCCTGCTTCAGTTTGGCATGAAGGTGTTCCTTGACTGAACAGGCAGATGGCCTAAAATACTGGTTCTCAGATATACCAAACCTTACAGAAGGGATTGTCAGTAAAATCCAAGAGGGTTTTAAACAGCATTCTGTTCCGCCTGTGCAACCGGCAGAAGTTACAGATAGCTTAAATAGATGAAGTAGAAAGAGTTTGCTATTTCACATCCTTTTGGGTGCATCTACATTACTGTTTTAGTCAAAATATAGAGTTCACACATTGTTTTAAGTGAACCTCCTGATTATGTCCCCTTGCTGCACTTCAGTTCCCATTGAGGAGCAGTCTCAAAGCCCGTGACTCGCATTGCACTGGGAAGAAACAAAGCTGGAAGATGTGTCTAGATGAATATCTTGTGAGCATATCTGCTGCCAGCTGGCATTTGATCCATAGGATCGGGCTAGCACTAAGTGAAACTCCTGAAATGTGTGTAGTGTGGAGATGGGGACCTTATCTCCAGCTGTTTCAGCAACTGGGCCATGCTGCTTGGTAATGCAGTCTACATTTTAGGAGTGGATACATAAACAGCTCAGCCCACAGAGCTAAAAAGCAAGTCTGTTCGTAGGTGATACAGATCTATTTACATGGGAGTTTTGGGGTAATGAGCTTACTTTAAGTGTTAAACTTAAGTTTTTAAACATGGGAATAATCTGCTTTCTTCATGTGTTTGGAGAAGCAGGACTTTGTGTACATTAGTTTCCAGTGACATTAGCATTTAAAATTTGCTTGTTTTCACGTGAATGGCTGTGAATATTGGCTGACTGCTCCCTGGCAGATACAACATGGCAGAACAATGAACAACAATGAAGATACAACAATGCAGAACATAGTTAATACTTTTTCCATTGCTGCGTTTTCTTGTCCTGTATACCTTTAGCTCTCTTCTGGTTTGGATTTAAGATTTTTAAATAGTAATCTTATTACATTTTTAAGTATTTTTTTATTATTTTGGTCAAGCCTTAGCGTCAGGACAAACAAAAAAGCTGCCCATAAACATACTTAGATATACCAAATACCAGAAATGAAAATAAGAGGAGAAACATATGAAAAAATACAAAATTAGTTTTAGAGAACCTTCAGGTATTGGAAGGTTTATTTTCTCTGTGTACTGGGAATTGCTATTGTTATTTTATTCACTTTTTCCATCGTCTTGGTCAGTGTAAGCCAACTTTTTTATTTGTGAGAACTAGACACCGATTTCAGTGTCTGATTTGACTTTCTGGTATCTGTGGAAATGGCTGGGGAGGCTTTGCTCCCCAGGGTGTTCTGCTTTTATGTGGCAGAAAGCCTTTTCTCTCTGCTATTGGTAGCACAACTCCTTTGCTTGAGATGCTCAAATGCCAGTGAAAATAAGAAACTTCTCGGGAGCCTGCTCATCGCATATACTGAGCCCTGCCTTACTGCTGGTAGGGTCGATGGGGTGGTCGGTGATAATTTTTGAACCACAGCACCTGATCCGTCTGATTTAAAGTAGAGGAAAGCAAGTGTTTATTTGTAATGTTATTTAAGCAAACATGTTGCAGCTGACCCAAGATTTGGGGCTGGATGTGTTTTTGAGAGCGGAGGACAAGGATAATGTTTTGTTTTCATTACTTGTGCGTTTGCTCAGGATCCTTTGATGCCTCCATTCCCTTGGGCTCTGGCCTGTGTGGAACATCAGAGGACAGCTCCGTGACACCAGTACTCTGCTGAAGCCAGAATGAATGAAGCCAGAAACTCACCAGCACAGTTAGGCTGGGCATGCTCTGCCAGCTTCCAGGAGGAAGCAGGAGCCTGCCAGAGGGGTGGGCTCCCCATTTTGCTTGCTATTCCATGCATGATCTGTCTTACTGGCTTGTTTATCAGAAGTAGCATTGTACTCAGATGTGGGCAGAGAAAAATATTAAGACTTCTGTGCATTTTTCTAGCTCCCTTTAAGGGTAATATTAAAACTTTAGACTTACCAAGCTATTGATGGGTTCCAGATCAGTTATATTAATTTGCAGAGTTTACACCGCACTATCCTTAAGAAACAGTTACTTTAAAAAGGGTGAAAATGCTAATTTCAGAGATGCTTATGTATATGTATTGAGTTTAGTTGTTCTTGCATTTAGGCCTGTTCATACTTTGATACAAATAATTTATTTTTCTTTTTTGGCTTTCTGGGTGAGTTAAGGAGAAAGAAGACCATTGTTTGTTAAGTGTGGTACACAGTGTGTTTATTTTCATCCCACGTTAATTTCCTCTGGCCAAATCTAAGGCAAAAGTAATGAGAGAGGCTGCCCATAAGTGCCAAAGGGGACTATGTGTCAATTAGAGGGCTTTTTACAGCCATCATCTTAGCTGAAATCTTGTACTCTATTGGACTTGTGGTGAGTTCTTGCTGTAGCTCTATTCTTCATTACATGAGAATAACTCCAGACACATCAGCTGAACTAAGAATATTACTGAGTCATTTACTGTTGGTACTTCAAAAAATATTTTCCTAGTGTGCACACTGACTAAATAAATTTGTAAGATTATGCTACCTAAAGTAGACATATGTATAAACCTAATGCCAGTCAGAGTCATAACTGAATATACCAAGGGGTCGGTATAGTTTCAATTAGGAGCATGTTAGGCTAATAATTAAGAATCATGTAATTGAATGAATTATATCAGCTTGCCAGCCTATTCTGACCTCACTCTGCACGTCCAATTAATGCTAAAACCTGAGCTAAAAACTACTAATGATTTCTATGTGTTAAAATTAAAAGCATGTAGGTGGAAATTTTAAAACATTTTTACTGCTGAGGTATAACATGTTTCTCTGAGCATTCTAGTGCCGTGTATAAATGAACAAAGTAGTTCACTGCACTATTTCATTTAGAAGACATCGCTTATCCACCTAAAGTTGGAGACATTTGAAAGTATCAGTGTATTTGACAATTAGACCCATAGCCTGTTTTGTTGTTTTAAAATATAATCTTAGGAATACCTAGTTTTATCCAACAAGGATGACTAGAAAGAGTTATCCCTCTTGACATGAGGGGTTGGACAAAATTGTATGTTCTTGCAGGTAAGCAGAGAGTTGAGATTAAAATCTAGGTGTCCAAGTTTGAAAATTTAAAAAGCAACCAACCATGCTCTTTTAAAAAGGAATGTGTGAAGTCACACACATTTACTTGGGTCACAGCAACCCCCTGCAGCGCTCCAGGCTGGGGGCAGAGTGGCTGGAGCTGCCGGGCAGAAGAGGACCTGGGGATATTGGTCGACTGTCGGCTGAACAGGAGCCAGCAGAGTGCCCAGGTGGCCAAGAAGGCCACCAGCATCCTGGCCTGTGTCAGGAACAGCATGGGGAGTAGGACTCGGGAGGTGACCGCCCCCCTGTACTGGGCACTGGCGAGGCCCCACCTCGAGGGCTGTGTCCAGTTTTGGGCCCCTCACCACAAAAAAGCCATTGAGGGGCTGGAGCAGGTCTAGAGAAGGGCAACAGAGCCGGTGAGGGGTCTGGAGCACAAGTCTTGTGAGGAGAGGCTGAGGGAGCTGGGGGTGTTGAGCCTGGAGAAAAGGAGGCTGAGGGGAGACCTTCTGGCTCTCTCCAACTCCCTGAAAGGAGGGTGTAGCCAGAGGGGGTTGGTCTCTTCTCCCAATTCCCAGGTGATGGGACAAGAGGAAACGGCCTCAAGTTGCGCCAGGGAGGTTCAGGTTGGAGTTTAGGAAAAATGTTTACATGGATAGAGTTCTTAAGCTTTGGAAGCTTTGAGGCATCATCCCTGAAGGTATTTAAAAGACAGGTTGACATAGTGCTCAGTGACGTGGTTTAGTGATGGGTTGTTGTGGGGTTTTTATTATTTTTTTTTATATCAGAGTTAGGTTGATGGTTGGACTAGATGATCTTAAAGGTCCCTTCCAACCTAGACGATTCTATGATTCTAAATCCTGAACCCTAGGGTAAAAGTCAAGTCTTTTGGTTCCTTGTTCTCCCAGATAATCAGTTCTGTCCAAAAAAACCTTTTTCAAAGCTTCTTTTCAGAGCTAATTGCCCTTTGGTAAGCCTGTGCCTTCTTTTTCCTTCTTTGTTGTCTTTACTGCTATTTTCTCCCCCTCCTCCCTTGACCCAAACCTGCACAAAGCAATATCCATGATGAGAGATGACAAAACGCTTGCATGTGTTTGGCATGTGCTTTTATTCTCTTTGGTACATTTGCTGATCTGGTGTCGCCAGCCTCTCTTGTTTTATGAAAAATGTTTCTTTTAGCTCTGTAAAATATGGGAAGTGGTTATCTCTGCAGATCCACATCTCCAAACTTTAGGGAAACGCTGAGGGACCAGGATTAAAAGCATCTGTTTCCTACCGTTCAGTTTTATAAGCATCATTTTTAAATCTAGAAAATCCAGTGTCCAGATAAAGATATTTCTCCATTCCTTAAGAAACCTAAAAACCTCTTTTTGATTTCAAGAGCCCTTTCAAGGTAGGAACAACTCTTGATATGCATCAGCTGAAGAATCATTGGAAGCTCCATGCTGTTCTAACACAGTTTCCACTCAGCTGTGGTGGTAACAGATTACAGCAAATTGTCTTGCACTCAGTTTTCCCACAGGAAATCTTTGTGCTATATTTGAATCAGGAAACATTTTATGAACACTTTTAATCCACAGTGTGCCAAGAGGTTGGAATGGTGATGTATTCCATGGAGGATGTCTACAATCTCAGCTAATGTGACTTTATCTTCCTCTACACACCTGTTTCTTACCTCTAATATTTTCAGCAACGTATTTTTGCTGTAACATTTCAGTCTTTTGTCAGGCTAGTGCCATTGTGCTCTCAAAATGTTTAGCCTCATCCCAAAGAAGTTCTTCCTCATATTTGAATGGAACTTCCCATGTTCCAGCTTGTGCCCATTGCCCGTCGTCCTGTCCCTGGGAACCACTGAAAAGAGTCCAGCTCCATCCTCCTTCAACCCACTGTTTAGATACCTGGCAGCTTTAATAAGTTCATGAGGTAAGAAGAAGCTGAGTGGCCTTAGGAATATCTCCTAGAGGTAATATCAAAAGCTTGCACCTTTTCTTGCAATCTATTTTCTAGTGAAAATAGGGCTAAAAGGCAGGATACTGAAAGAGAATGATGACCAGAATTTGTGTAAGAAAAGAAGAAAGGAGAAAACCACGAGGATGAAACCTGGGGTCAGGGTTGAGGACATGCCAGTAGAGATGGGAAACCATGACAGGAGGGAGAAGCACAAGGCCTGCAAGGGTCTACAGGTTTGTTGGGGGGCCTGTGGAAGCAGAGAGCCTCACAGCCAGTGAAGGAGAAAATTTCTATGGGGCAGATGCCTGAAGGGAGTGCAGTGTTTAATACATCATTACTCCATCCAAAATTATTCCTGCCAGATATATTTTTTTTTCCACTTTTAACACCCCTCTTTAGTCTTTCCACCCTACTATTTTGGTAAAAATGTGTTTTATATAGACTACAGTTATATATTCATGATAGATTCATGTCTATGAGCCTATACTTCGGCTATACTGTTCATGTACATTATAGCCAAATCTGGTATGCTTTTGTTTTGAGAAGAATTCCTTATCATTTTGCATAGTATAATAATATACTATGTTTAGCAACCCAGTTCACAGATCAGTGCCATCTGTTGTTAAGATTGCCTGACTCACACCTAATAACTTGTGCTGCACTAACAGTTCACCGCTGAAAAGAATTTTTTCTTGTTTATTACTTATCTTGTTGTAATGAACCCATCCTTTATCACAGTTAATGGTGTACAGATGGCTGTCATCATGCTACTTTGCTATTAAAACCATAAATAATAGAGAAAGCAATGATAGTATGATAGTAGCTGAGCGACTGCTTCTCAGCTTTCTATTATACTTTCCTGCATTTTTAGTGTGTGTGTGTTTATTTTTATGTCTTATGGCAAGTTTATTCTTTATTGCAAAATTTCCAGGCCATGTAATTTCTGCATTCTCATCACAATTTTTTCCAATTACTTCAGTACTTTCTCAGCCAACACTTCTGTAATGCTTGACCCCATATGTTTTGTGTTCTGAGGCTGTTTAGAAAAGGAAGTAAAGGGACTACAAATTTCCTAAGCCCGTTCACTGCCCTTGACTTTACGTTTGTATACGTCATGATTTTAGGCAGATATGGGCTAAAATGCCTGTAGCCATGCAGCTTTTTGAGTGCCTTGGAACATGGGCAGAGCAAACTCCTGTCTGGCTGCAGGAGACTGCGTGGGCTTTCCCTGTGTGGAGACCTACATATTAGATCAAACTTCCCACAAAAACAGAGCCTGGAACCAATTTCTCCTGCATTTTTATGAGTTTTAGCTTCCAACCCAGACTTAAATGTGCAGCTCCATTTCTAAAAGAAAAGTACTGTATAAAATCATGTATTATGATGTATTATGGCTAAGGCTTTCTTCTTCTCCTCTTCCTTATCAGCTTCTTCCCACACTTAAGGTGTTATCTCCTCCATCTCTTGAAAAGTTGTTCATGACCAGTAGCCCAAAACATCCTGCTATTATGTCCAATATATATCACCTCAGTAATGGATTAGATAAAGTTTGCAGAGCTGGCATATTGACATATTAGCATTTAGCTTGCTGTAAAATATCTGTGAGCTCTTTGTAAGGTCTTTTAACGCACTATTAGCACTAGATGTAGCTACAGCTTCTGGGTGTTTTCCATCCTGTTCCCTTTATCAACAGGAAGGGAACAGCACAGGAACTAATGAGTGGAGATTGCAACAAAAGGGAAGTCTGGTTAGATTTGGGGAAACCCAGCTTTTTGCTAATGATACTGAACTATTGAAAGAGACAGAAGGTTTTGAAGCCTTCATTTTTTGATGTCTTTTACAAATGTGCTATAAATATTGTGGTTCCTGCCTTTGGGTACCAGAGAGAGAAATGGATCTTCTGGATTCCAGCACAGTGGTTTTATTGTATTTTAGGAGGTACACTTCTGTCTTATGGGGTTTTTTTCCCCTTTTCAAGCAGTTACAGTAGTTTCCAGAAGGAAGGAGACAAGACAGTGTTCATTAGAAATAGTACAATACTGTGAGTGGTGTGTATGAGTCTGATAATCTGTCCTGTCCATGCTGGTAGCCAGACTCTGTTTAAACAAGTAATTTTCAAGAAATAGATGAGAAAGGTGTATGGGGTAAGACTTTTGTATTGCTCAGTGTGGGCATTTTAAAACAATGTTTGAAAAGATCAATGTGACAGCTTCTTTGGGATGCAGCAGTATTTGTCAGCTGATCAGAGCTGTGTTTTTCCACTGTGTTTTGACCTGGACATACCTCTGTCATAGCAAAACTCTGCAGCAGTTCTCGCCTCAAGGGGAAAGTCTGAACTTTTCCCAGGTCACCAAGAAAGTATGTGCTTGGCAACATAAGTAAGGTAACTAATCATTATGAAGGGCAAAATAATGACTCCTTTCTTTGATTTCTCTTATGCCAAAGTTTACTTTCACATCATCAATGGCAAGTCTGAAATATGTTATTGAAGTTTACTTTCACATCATCAGTGGCAAGTCTGAAATATGTTATTGAATATATTTGGTATCTATGGTGAGAGTAAAGCAGAGGAAAAAGGGGAGGATAAGTTGCCTCTTGATAAAATGGGATGGCAAAGCTGTTTGAATCAGACCATATAGGTGAGTCTAATAACTACTTACCAATGTCAGTAAACACATTGCATTCTATTTGGAATCATGGAAAGATCTTAGGGTATTTTGTTATGTGTTTGTTCATAATAAATGAACTAATCTTGGTCATTTAGAATAAACAGGTAAAGCTGCACTAAGATGTTTCTGCTTGCAAACCTTTAGTGAGTTACTGAAGTGCTACTGCTCTTTCGTTTCTGTAGGGAAAGACTAGAAAACCCTTTGTTAAGCATTATGGGTTTTTTTCTGCTTGCTGGGCTTATTTATTTGGTTCTTAATGATGTTCATGGTGTAGACTGAGGTCCAGCTCTGTCATAACGAAGCAGCTTTTCAGTCAGACTCTGTTGTAACCCATGTTTTCAGAGCTATCAAGCAAGGCTTTTTCATCAAGAGGAAGAGGACTTCTGAGATGTTGTCCTAGGGCATCTTTTCTGTACTGTGCTGTACTGGGTGCAGCAAACATTTATTAGGTGTGTATATTAAGTTTATATTGCTAACAATCTCTGCTTTAAGCCTTTCATAAGTGATTAAAACAAAATACACCTAGTTCCATTGAGCCCCATGTTTCATTATCCACTTCTCCCATCATAGCCCCAATGCAAATTTGATGTGTGAGTCTTGAGAAGGCAGGCCAAAGCAGTTGGGTAAGACTCAAAAGCTGAGTAAGTATAGCTGAATGCTCCAAGATTGATGCTAGTTGCCAGTGAGAAAGCCATAGCTTAGACAACTTTGTGGTAACTCAAATACCAGACAAGCAAAATTTTTAGAAGATCAGTTTCCCACAGGGACATAAAATCTCTTGATTCCCATGTGAATAAAAAAAAAAAAAAGAAAATGCATTTTATTATTTTTAACTGAGGGAGGCAGGAAAGAGTTTACTGAGGAAGATGGCCATGTTGATTCAAGAACTCAGTTGTCATTGGCCCTGCACTAATCATGTTTTTGCACTAAAAGTAGAGATTAGTCTGGGAACTGCACTCTGGGATTCAGAATAAGCTTAGAAGAAAGGCTTTTTGCATCTTCTCATGTAAATGATTTGCTGCATGACTCAAGGCTGATTGTGTGACCTTCTGGTTAATCTGCCAGAAAAATGGGTGTAATACTAAATTGTAAGAATAATATTAATAATTTTAATTTGAAGCCCTGACTATAACAGGAATTTTCAGAGTAGAAAACTTAAGTATGTTGTATCCATGCCTCGATTTCATTCGCTTTTTATTCTTATCGCAACATATACTTCTCAGACCTGGAATTCCGTCAGATGTTTAGACCTCGAGCTTTCTGGTCATCTATAAATGTACTATTTAAGAGTACAGGGACCACTCTGCCCCAGGGTACGGGGTTCAGGGGCAGAATCCTTGAAGTTTTGTTTTCTGATGCTCTACCAGACTTCATTGGTTTCTAGCATTCTTTCAGAGTTTGAAACAGATCTGATAAAAACTGAGTACCTTTCTGGTTTAGCCACTGCATGGTACTGCATGGTTCTGGCATCCATCACCTTGACAGCTATTCTTTGGTTAGTGTAATTAAGTATCTGTTAGACCTCTAGGCTCATCAGTGGAAACAGTGATATTTGTTTTCTGTGACATGATTATTTCTTTTTCTGTCATGCAGTCTATGTGGAAATTAACTTTTCTTAAATCTCTCCACTTAATTCTCTTCACTGTTTCTTTAATCTCTTTATAATTCTGTTTGGTTTGTTTCTTTCTATTAGATTTGCTAACAGGTTATGCTTACTTCTCAGCTTTCTGAACTGTTTCAAACTTTTTGCCAATCTCTGTTTTTTTTGGCGTGATAGTTACTTTCATCTCTTCCCCTCCCTGCCCTAATTGCTGCTTTCACTGTCCTCTTTTCAGTTCTGTTGCCTGCATACTTTTCTCAGCTGCTCCGCTGTATAGGCACAAGGCCTGTGAACATCAGTTAAACAGAAAAATGTGCTGAATGAACCTTACTGTTTAGCAGGTGAAGGACACACATGGAGCTACTCATTCATGAACAGAAGCACTTAATTCTTTGCACTTTTTGTGAGCTACACGATCTTGTAGCTCTGAATTCATGTCATCAGTTAATTGTCATTATTCCCTCTCTGTGTGCAGCACTCCTTGTTAGAAAAGCTGTTTCCATCAAAACCAAAAGTCCATTTGAAAACTAGATCATGAGATACATATTTTTCCAAATGTGCACATCCACCAATAAACATGGGAGTTAAAAAATAAAAATGAAAGAAAAAACTGCCTATTTTTTTCCTATCCTTTTACTAACATTGGAATGCTAAAACTTGTGCTTAAAATAAAAGTTATTGACAGGTAATTGGAATCAGTGACTAAACCTCCAAAACTTCTAGAGACACTTATTCAAAAATTATTCTGGTTTTCTTAATTTCTTTTCTTTTCATCTTTTTTCATTTAGTATTATCATTGGACTAACCTTGATTTAGTCAGTTTTGAAAATTTGTCAATTTTAAATGGAGTCTCTTGTCCCTGTTACATTGATAACATATTATAGCTTTTGATCACGTATTATAGCTTTCCCCTCACTCTTCTCCTTAAAAACTGTTCTTTTTTCTACAGGTTGCATGTCATTTGTTTTTTTTCCTTAATCTAAGCAGAGCCTTTCTTCAAGCTCAAAACCTCATGGCTTTCATCTTCAGAGACTTTTATATTCTTCCAGTCAGACTCTTTGTTCAGAGAGTCATCTTGGCTTTTGTTAAAGTGCATATCCTACAAGAAAAATGGAAGTCACCTAGTCCAATTCCCTCACACTATTGTAGCATTGTTTCCTAGTTAGTATTTTTCAATACTTTGTCTATTTTTAAATATCAAAAAGATACAAAGTTGTTAGTTATTTGTATTAGAAAATTATACAGTAGCGTGATATCTCCATAGCTTATCTTCTTCACACTCAATCATTTTTTCTCATTAATGCTATTTGCATATTGTACTTCTAAATTTGCAAGAACTGCAAGAATCCCCTTCTTTTCTGAAGTTTAAAAATACTCCTTCTCGGCCTATAGCCATGACTTCATGTCTGCCTCTTACTACTCATCTTTTTCAAATATCTGTGGTCTGGTTTTGTCACCAGAATTAGTCTTTTTTGTGGCCTCTGTTTAAAGCTTTGTCTTTGTTAATTGTAATGGATTTGAACAATTCTCTCCCACTGCAAATTTTGCTATTGTCTACTACTTTTAGCTGCATGGTACTAGAGCTTAACACTTCTTACTTAGCAATCCAATCCAATCTCTGTGGAGGAGACTGGATTGCTGTGATCATCAAATTAAATTGTCAGTTCCCACAATGGGAACAAAAAATAGTATGTGTGCTGGTTTTGAGATCCTCAAGAATTTGCAAGAGAATGTGGAAGTGCAGAGTAAAACTGATCCATTTCTGGGAGGGACCAAGACCCCAGGAGGAAGAAGAAGCTTCAGTAGGTCCTTCTTGCATGTGTGTTTTCCTCTCTGTTTGCCTCCAGAATTTATGAACCTGGTAGGACTCGCCTTGAAAGATCCCTTGCCAACAGCTGCCCTGGGATCTGCCTGCAGAGCGACCTGTTACGGTGTAAGGGGTGGTTGTCTCCGGGGATTTGTGCACTCTTCTGTTGGATAAAGTCCCCCCTTTGTAAAAGTTGAGATTTCTACATCCAATCTAGGGGATAACACAGTTTGAAAAAAGAGATTTTTTGATTTTTCTTTTGTAAACTTCAGAGAACTTCAGGACAGCTGGGGCACCTAAACCACGAGTCCCCTTCCATTTTCAAGTTCTGCTGAACTGGATGAAGACACTGAATTTTGTGGTAGTTGTTGCCTCAAAGAACAGGCTTTGAAACCTTTGCCTCTGTCAGAAGAGCACAAGAGACAGGGAGGTTTAAATCAGAGTGCTTTGATGTTTCTGCAGACATTGGGAATGTTCCTTCCTTCTGCCAGAGGCACATTAGAAAATTAGAAATTGGGACAACTTCTCTTGGAGGCTCTTGGAGGGAGAGAGGTGGGTATGTTAAAAAGTCTTTAGATAGATGGATCCGATACCACCGGAGAATCTGGTGAACATTTCTGGAGTTTGAGGGAAAATACCAAATGTGGGACCAGAGCAGGAGAGCAGCTTCAGAGGTCAGAGCAGCAGAGCAGAGCTGGGAGATGTGAGTGCTACAGGACGGGAATTCTAGACAAGTTGAAGGGACAGGGCTTATGAAGCTTATGACAGGTCAGCTTGCAGTTCTGGATTTTTCTTCACTAACCCTCTGTACTCAGGTTAATTCAGAAAGCGTACCTGATGGACTCTACCTGCGCTGGACTGGGGATGAAGGGATAAAGAAGCCTCAGAAGCTCACAATGCATTTGGATATTTAAAAATCATGGGTGTTGTCCCTGCCATTGCTAATGACTTACTGTGTCCTAGAGAGCTGTAAATCAGCCTGGTTCTTCCATTTTCATGCTCTGTACAGATGGGAGTTTTTAACTGCTGTCTGCTTTGATATCTCCATGCTGCCACATTCCTCTCTGTGATTTCATCATAGATAGGAACATATGCAACTTTAAAAAACAGAAAAGATAGGATTTCTAAAACTCTTGATTTCTTTACTAGGTAAATGGTGGCTTTCCCAGCCTTTAAATGCCCTCTGCACAGTCCTTGAATTTTAATGAATTGATGACTTGAACCCAGATGTTTTGGCTTTTCGCTTCTAAACGTTCACTTAATGTTTATTAGCAAACAGGGATGCTGAAATGCTTCATTCTCTGTGGGACAATCTCTATTTGGAAATGTAATTTGTTGCAGCGGGACATTAATTCTGCCCATCTTTCCTCCACCTTTCTTACTTGTTCAGCAGTACAGTAACACTTATAAAAGAAAAATGCATTAGAACAGAACAGAACATCATAGAACATCATAGAATGGAACAGATTTTTTTGCCTTCCTCTGCAGCATTGACCATGACGACTTGTCAGGGCTCCTCCACTCCCTTTTGACTGGGTTCCTGCCTCCTGCTCCTGCACCACCAAGGTGGCCTCTTGTGCCCCGCAGCTGGGGGGGAGGAAGGAGTTTTTTCCCCCCAGCAAGTGTCCCCGGGTTTTTTTTTTGCCTTCCTCTGCATAAGAAGGACATAGACCTGTTGGAGGGTGTCCAGAGGAGGGTCATGAAGATTCTCAGAGTGCTGGAGCATGTTGGAGCATGTTTCCTGTGAAGACAGTATGAGACAGTTGGAGTTGTTCAGCCTGGAGAAGACTCCCTGAGGAGACCTTATAGTGACCTCCAACAGCTAAAGGGGGCCTACAGAAGAGATGGGGAGCGACTCTTTGTCAGGGAGAGTAACAATAGGTTGAGGGGTAATGGTTTTAAACAGAAAGAGGGGAGATTTTGATTAGATATTAGAAAGAAATTCTTTACAGTGAGGGTGGTGAGACACTGGAACAGGTTGCCCAGAGAAGCTGTGGCT
>JAOQGH010000012.1:55364080-55379550 GCA_025769975.1 Gallinago jamesoni
TAATGTGGTTGGACTCGATGATCTCAAAGGTCCCTTCCAACCACTAAGATTCTGTGATTCTGTGATTCTGTGATAGGAGGTTCATTAATAACCGACACACTTAAATGTCTGCAAAGTTATTTCAATGCTGTGGATTCCCAGCCTTCTCTGTGGTTTCCCAAGTTTTCCATTTCCTTCAGCCTAGGTAACAGCATAAATCAGAGTTTGTGTATTGAGCAGTTGGCTTTCAGAGGCATGAGCAATACAGAATTCTGCTACTGTGTCGGGGTCCCACTCTCCAAATAAGTTTGGAAGCACCATGCTACACAAGTGTACTGAGTCACCAGGAACAACCTGACTAGTGTGTACACTCTTCTTGTGTATGGCATGAAAATATTTTTGAAATTTAAGGTTTTATGGTACATTATTGAACAGGTTGCTCAGAGAAGCTGTGGCTGCCCCATCCCTGGAGGGGTTCAAGGCCAGGCTGGATGGCGCTTGGAGCAACCTGGTCTGGTGGGAGGTGTCCCTACCCAGGCCAGGGGGTGGCACTGGATGATCTTTATGGTACCTTCCAACTGAAACCATTCTATGATTCTATGATTCTACATTTGACCTTTAACAATGGCAATGATTTAATGTTACTGAGTTAACAGTTACTGCAGTGGAGTGTCCATGTACCTAGACCCATACTCTGGGTCTTTACCACTAAGCAGTACAATTATTTTTTAGCTAAGAAAAGGCTTCTTTAGCAGGTTCCTCAGCCTGATGTTTCTTGCCAGAGATGGTAATTTCCTAGAGCTCCAGGAACACAGCCTTTAAAATATTGATGGAAACGAGGAGCTGTACCATTCTCTAAAGAGGGCCGTGTGGAGGTGAAATGACAACATGAAAATACGTTAAGCGTTTTTCGTAGAGCTCCTGTCTGCTCTGCCCCGGCTCTGTGCGGGGCTGGGCTGGCTCGCTGCCCGCGTTCGGCTGTAAGTAGGGCGTGTGCGAAGAGGCCGGTGCCCTGCGAGCCGAGCCGAGCCGAGCCGAGCCGAGCTCACCCGGAGACCCTCCGGCCCCTCATCCCTCCGCCGCCGCCGCGGGAGGGCAGCGCCTGCTCCGGCTCCCGGGTAGGGGACGCGGGGACGGGGACCGGGACCTGGAACTGGACCTGGACCTGGACCTGGACCTGCCCCCGCTCCCCAAACATCCCCCGCCCCGCTGCGCCCGCACAGGCACGCTGCCGCGCACACGTGCACGCTCGCGTGCCCATTCACACGCACGCACACACACGCTCACAGGCGCACACTTCCCGCGCGTACGGTCCCTCCCTCCCCCTCCTTCTCCATCTGCCCCGCCGCGCCCCCCCACTACCCCCCCGTATCCTGTCCCCCGCAGGGTCCGCCCCCCCCTTCTCTCTCCCCTCTCCCTCCCCGTCGCTGGAGAACCCCGGGGGCGGGAGAGCTGCTTCCTCCCGCCTCCCGCCGCGGCCCGGTGCTGGACGCCGAGGCATGAAGAGGAACCTCCCCGGGGTGGGGTGGGGGGTGCGAGGCAGACCCTGGCCCTGCGCGGCTGCGGGCCGGCCACCCCATGAAGGCTCCGTCCTCCGCGGCTCCTCGTCGCCGCTGCCGCCCGCCCAGGGATGGAGGCGCCCGGCTGCCGCCGGCGGCAGCTCCCCGTCCTGCTGCTGTGGGGTGAGTGGCGGGGGAGGGTGGCCGGGGGCGGCCCGGCAGCGGGACCTCGCCGCTACAGCCCCGGGACGCCGTTTGCTGGAGGGAGGGGAGCGGGGAGCGGGGACCGGCCGAGCATCCCCGCGGCGTGTGCGTGCCCCCCACCGCGGGCGGCGGCTTTTGCCCGAGCGTGGGGGCGAAGCTGCGGAGACGCGTGAGCTGCCCCCGCATCCTTTGCCAGAGCATCCCTTGGGGAGGGGGATTTTCTCCGGGGGGGTCCCTTGCGGGGACGGCCGGGGAGCAGGCAGGGCCTGGCGGGGGGGGGCTGACCGCTGTCCCGCGGGGCTCTCCCTCCCGAGCGGAGTGGGAGCGTTCGGGCAGCGCGGGCCGGGCGGTGGGTCCAGTCCCCGCTCCTGCCGGCGGGGGAGTCCCGACAGGGAAAAAAAGACTCACCGGCTTCTAGCCTGAGCCAGGCTTTCCCTCTGGGATCCCAAATCCCACCCTGGGGAGGCAGGTTTGGCCGCTGAGGAAGGTTTTCTGCAGCCGGCGAGGCGGCGATTCCCGTTAGAGTGGTTGAGTCACAGACAGGCAGTGATAAAACCGCAGATATCCTTCACATCTTTCTACTTAATATAAGAGTAACTATTGCTAGAAAAAGTGGGGGTTTTCTTTGTTTACTTTGTTTGGGGTTTTATTTGTTTGGGTTTTCTGTTTGTTTTGTTTGGCTTTTTTTTTCCCTTGGCAGGTAGCTTGGGGACTCCCAGGTTTAAGGTGTTGCAGCTGGGTCAGAAGTTGCTGGGAGAAGTCAGTTCTGATATTCTTCACTCAACAGTAAACCCAGATGTGTAGTTAAGTCCTCATGAGTCATAGACAGGAGAAGAAAGTCAGGCCTCATACGTTTAGAAGGTTTATCTGAGGACTTCTTAACTTTGCTTGTTAACTTTATGCCCCTTCCCTTCACAACGCTGATAAACATTGGACATCTTCCTGTGAAAAGACCCACAAATAACTGGATGGTTGTACTGATAGTGCTCAGTAGCATTGTCCTGACCTGGTCTGTCAAAAGAATGCCATGTCGGTTGCATAAATTTTCTGGTTCTCTGTGTCTTGAGGACTGCTGAAACCATACTTTAATTGGTCAGATATTTTGCTGTTTCTCAGCTGAAAAGGAATAAAGAAAATGGCCAACACCTGTCTCGACACATGAAAGATTTACATGAAAGCACTTAGGGAACCAGGCAGTGATCTTTTTGTATGGAGAGATGTTACTGATGTTACTGTGACTTTTACAAAGCAAAATTGCTCACTGGAGATTTATTTTCCGAGAATGAGTGGAGTGAGGGACAGTGTCCCTGGGGCTCAGAAAGCTACATTTTTCACTGGAGAGACACAGGTAAATCAATTGTGCTAGACTTTTTTGACTGTGCTAGTTCTTTTCTTAATAGAATAACACAAAAATTGTTTTTTAGGATATCTATTTACTAATAAAGTATTACTTTTGCTTGGAATTGGAAAGGGTGGATATAATCAAGAACTAACGATATTAGACTAATTTCCTAGTAGAAAAGACCTGAAAGTTTTATGGTGTGGAATTGAGGCCTTTAATAAGGGAAGCCTTAAGTGGGAGAAAACTAAAATTTTTCTTTGAGGAATACAAACAGACTTCTAACATCAGTTAGTTCAGCAGGATTTTTACTTGAATTGAATATCTTTTCTCCCTTTTTTCCTGATGGCTTCTTTTGAGTAACCAGGGACCTGTGACCTCTCTCATGAAGGTAAAACTCTTGTTGGGAGTCCTCTGTGTTTGTTAGCTTTCACTGAATCCTGCAGGAAGCCTGTCTGGGTGGGGACCAGGACCCCATAATTCTGTAACCTCAGACCACTGCCTGCTGCGTATCTTTCTGTCTGGGGCTCTTGAAACATTATGACTGTGCGGAACCATCCACTGTGTTGTCCTTCCTTAGCGAGGATGGCAAAAATGGCAGCGTGTTCGCTTGCTGGAAGCTCAGTGATTACAGAACTTGGATTCGCTGTGTGTGTGGAGGAGTGTGTGTCTGTACTGGGGGTGAGGAATGTGTGAACTGAGGTACCTGGTATACGGGCACGTCGGCGGTGGTGTTTTCCCTATGAAGTGCTGATAGCATCCCGAACCGGGTGAGATGCAGAGCTGGAAACCCCAGCCATCAGCTGGAATCCTCTGCACCTTGCTTAGCAGAGTTGTAGATATGTAGAAGATATCTATTTACCGTAAGAGCTAAGCCTCAGAAATAATGGTAGATTTACCACAATAGCAGAGTCTCTTGTTCCACTTCTATGTATGGAAACTGAGGCAAGGAGAAATTTAAGGTCTTGACCAGACTTTTAGCAGACTGAGTAGGTACACAAGTAGCTGCTGTTTCAGTATCCCCGTCCAAACATTTGCTCCTTAATCCTTTACATAACACCTGCATTTCAGTGGTGCTTTTCGTATTGAAGTTGAAAGATGCCGACAGAGCAAAGCAGGTTATTTTTTTAAATTCTAGAGGAATCTTTCTCAGTATATGTGAGATATAGAGAGATAGAGAGAGAAATGGTGTGATTCTTATCTGGAGCAGTTTTTCTATGTAGATCTCAAAGACTGTCTATAGTTGTTCACTTTTCATAATCATGTTTCACAGCAGTT
The DNA here is from genome assembly GCA_025769975.1 of Gallinago jamesoni. Taxonomy (NCBI): domain Eukaryota; kingdom Metazoa; phylum Chordata; class Aves; order Charadriiformes; family Scolopacidae; genus Gallinago; species Gallinago jamesoni. The sequence goes on from JAOQGH010000012.1 coordinate 55,368,380, forward strand.
AGAGAAACTTATCATTTTGTCCAGAGGTGAACAAGCAGACAGTTGGAAAACTGGGAACAGAGCTGGACTCCAGGCTTCTGTTCTTACTTTCAATTTTAAAGACCCTATGTCATCCTTCAAACAATCATGAAAAATCTGTGTATTAAAGGCTGTATTTTGTAAGGTCCCAAGCTCCCCTTGGTGGAACACGGCATCTGTAACTCCTGGGGAGTTTGGCCTCTAAAGGGGAAGAAAAACAAGCAGGGAAACAATTTTATTGGGTTAAAGTTTGAAAATCAAATAAAAGGGTTTTTTCCGTTGTTTTCTTATTAACATATCATGCTGTTATGGGTAGCTGCAAAGGGTAGAATGAAGAAAGGGAAAACCATTGTGGGAGTCCCGAATTTAATAGACCTAGGGGAGTGTGCGTGTAAAACAATAAACCTTTGGAAGGCAGAACATCTGATTTTGAGGAAGACCAGAGAGTTTTAACAAAAACACTTCTTTTGCAAAACATTGCTTCATTTTCTAAAGACACAGTTTTCAACAGCAAGCAACCAGTAAGATGGTCAGCAGACCCTGTCAACATCCATCCTGAAAGCAAAGCACCAAGTGTAAATGTAACCTCTTCTCCAGCTTGCTGTTGGATGCAGACATCCTTCCCACCGTCCTGGACCCTTTCTCTATCTCCTGATCCCTTTCTCGGGAAGATGTTGCTTTTTCCCTGAGATCTGCACAGGCAACAGGAGGCAGGTTGGCGCCATGTGCAGTATTTTCTGTCTGCCTTGCGTTGTCTGTTTTGCCTGCAATAGGGCTGCAGGTGGTAGCACAGAGCATCGAATGCCACCTCCAACTGGCTTGGTCCCAGCAACCAGGGGGAATGGCACTCAGTGTTTGAAGGTGACTCTAGGATTGAGGGTGGGAAGGAAGAAAGAAAGAAAATGGACTTTCTGATTTACGGCAATGAGATCCAATCCTGGAAATAAACGCTAGTAAACGCTTGCTCTTAAATTAGTAAGGTTTTCCTACCTACATAGTAGTTAGGGCTTTTTAATGCCTTTGAGGTCTGAGGCCTTTAGCTTTTAGCTACGGTTTGTAGCCAAACTGTGAAGCAAACTGTCTGAGGCTGCAAACTGAAGGTAGAAATATATACTGGGAGAGACAGGTACTGCTGAAGGTACAGATACTCACAAACCAGGAGATTTTAAGGAAAGGGTCTTGAGCATGACTGGGCTGGTTCAAGGGGAACTCTGAGAGGTTTTGTATATTAAGTTGTATTTAAACACTGCAGCACCAACATTATTTGTATTGTTTGTTGTTTGTTTCTCCCACCTCTCTACTGATAACAGAGATGATTCATGGCTTGGATTAGAGGCAAACAAATGAAATTCCAGTTACTCCTAGCAAGGAAAGAAATACCATGAGGGGGTCCTTTACAAAAAAAAAACATTTGCTACCATCTTTTTTTTTTTTTCTATTGAAATTATTGCTTGAGAGAGAGGTATGAAGAAAACAAACCTTGTTCTCATTTAGTGCTCATAAAGAGATTAATTTTCACAAACATAATGAAGCCTGTTTTAATTCACAGCTTTTTAGTTCAGCAAAAACTGTTGTGTAAACCATCTTATTTCAGAATAGAAGTGTAGAAGTGTATTATTTTGTGTTTTATGAAAACAGCCTGTGCTTTTTTTCTAAAACAAGAGTCTTTCCACAGCTAGGCTTGCATTGTGATAAACTGGAAAATATAAATGAAAAAAATGATATTATTTTAATGTGACTGTATATGTAGAACAACCTAAAAAGCTGCCTGAAGAACTTTTGGGTCATCTGGGAGGACGATGTGTGGATATGAAGAAAAAAAGGAGAAGGAAAGCAGAATTGCAGAAAGCCATCTTTTCCATAAGTTTTTAGGCTTGATCTCTGTTCGTATGCTGGTGTCCCTGAAACTAGTGTGAAAAGAGGAGGCAGCTTCGTTTTTCATTAAAGGCTTTAATAGAAAGTGCATTGATGCTGTTAGAAATGCTCTGAGGGTTAGAGAGTGTCCCAGCTTTAATCTTGAGAGCAGCTTGATATGACCTACCGTATTGTCCTGAGCAAGGGGCATGCCTGTGTGACAGCTGGTGGCCTCAATTTGTCCCATAGAACACAGAATTTTGTCTGTGTGAAGCCTGATTTATGTATGGCCTTCTGTAGATGGGATGTTGCTTGCTCCACCTATGCACCAAGCTGGGGAGACTGATGTAAAGAGGACAATGCGGTGGGCGCTGTTGAGGCCCTGGCACAGCACCGGGCTGACGAAAGCACGTCTTGTTCACATCTAACCACATCGAGCTGAGTAAGCAAAGGACTATGTAGAAGCACCATGCCCTGCAATAAAGTATCTGTCTTATTGCTTTCACACCCTAATAAATGTGGCTAATTTGCCCTTATTTTTGGAGAGTATGATCTGGGGAAAAATTCTTCAGGCGGTGTGAGAGGAAATACTGTCATTCACGTTGGCCACTAAGGACTATCGCTTCTTATGGGAATCCATAGTTTTCTTTCCAAATGTTGGAAGCGACAGATTTCTTTTGCATCTCTTTTGTGCACAGAGAGATTGATGGTAAAGACTTTAATCTTGGAAAATATTATTGCATTTTTGTTGTCTCAAAATACATCGTTCAGAATTTGACAGGGTGCGCTGTTCTCAGTCTGCAGGGCTCTCTAGCCTTCAGTAGAATGGAAAGGAGTTCACAGCCATAGGATATTGCAAAGAGACTAGGAGATGCTGGGATGGAAATAGCACCTTATAGAAGTCATTCAAGTGCTCATCAATAGGGTGCAAAGCCCAGGTTTCTTCCAAGACTTAAGCTCTTGGACTTTATCTTTGGTCTTCAGTCTTCTGGCTCACCCTCTGCACACAGAAGAGTATCTTCAAGGCTGAGATGAAGGTGTCCTCCTGATGCGGCAGTGCAAAGGCCAGGTGAGTGCTTGCAGTCAGTCTCAGTGTCTGAAGAGATCCAGCTGTCTCTGGGGTTCCTTGTCACGTTTGGCAGCATTGGAGTGGAGGGGCCCTTTGCTCGAAGGGTATCTCATCCTTGCCATCAGCTTTGCTGCCTAGTAGCCACATGGGGCTTTGGAACAGTTTTTCTCTTCTCATGCGTTTTTGACAAGTTGCTGCAAGTGTTACACTGTCCTTCCACATGAACTATTCCAGACTTGCTCCTCAAGGATCAAGAACATAACTTGCCCAATTTAATGTTACAAGGGGTGTCTTTACATGTATTTAGGAACACGTGATGCACACTTACTGTGATACAGCATTAAGCTTACATGTTCAAGTCAAGTAGGAAAAATTTGTTTTGTCTTTCAGTTTGGGGACACTCAAAGCTAGTATTTCCATAGAAACATGGATTGTCATACATTATGTGTGAAATCTCCTCTATTCCTATTTTATCTTTACAAAAGCTGATCAAGATATAGTTTTGTTATAAGCTAAATACATACTTTGAAATAACTCAAAGCTAGAACTTACTGCATTATATTTAAAAAAATCAAAGAAATTTCCTTCCTTATTTTTGAACAGTGGACCTAGGCGGGATCTGCATTCCGGTAAGCCAACTTTTGCCATTAGTTAATGTTGCTGCAGAACATATTTCCAGGGGTGTTTTTGGGGTGGGAAGTGTTCTGCCTTAAAATGCTTTGTGATGTACAATGAAGTAGAAGTAGTGTTGCTGGAATAGCCATTGGTCCAGTTTCTCTGTGACTATAGCTCTAGTGTAAACCAGAAACACCAAGACAATCAGAGCAATGTGAAGGAAAGGTCAAAGAAAAATGAAGGTCCTAAAAATATTTGTGTTTTCATGTCTTTCTGCATTTTAAGATTTTTGGAAAGAAGTGTTAATGCTCTGTTCTTGCACTTAATTAAATATTTTTAATAATGGAGGACTGAATCTCCCTCAGTGTAGTAATATAACATCTTAAGCCTGGTATTTTATATTTTCAGTGAGTTTTAATTAAAGTGGATTTCAACTCCTCTTTTTCTTACCTTTCTGGTGTAGAAGTACAGACCAGGTAGAATATGCATTACAGCATCCTAAGGATTATTGATCCTGTACTGGTCTGCTGAAAATTTTGGCTGTTGCGTGCTGAGTATACCTTACGCGTATTTGGGTTTTCTTTCCTTCCCAGCTACTTCATACTTTATAATGCAATGAATTAAATAATAAGTGTTGGCAAAAATAATCCAAAATAAATCTCCTGCAGGAAGTGGAGAATTTTTCATCACTTGCAGTCTCAAAATCTGCACTGGAAATGTTTATGAAGAATTTCCTGTCATTTGAGTAGACATTATTGGTTTGGTGCAGAAATTATTGGAAGACTTTCTTTACCTTTCTCATACCTCTGTGTGATCCGAGGGATTCCTTCTGGCCTTGGAGTGTGTTACTCCACAGGCTTCTAAAGTAAAGATGTTTGTAAGTTTGTGAGGAAAAGAATTGTTGACACATGCAAAATGAGAGGGAGGGAAATATTTGTTCTTCCCTACTCTGCTTTCAACCGATTTCTTGCATAAGCCAAAAATCCTGAGGAGGTTTTTCCTCAGGCTGGGGCTCACCCCAGTATGGAGCAAAACTATAGAAAATTTCAGCCCAAGAAGCTCTCCAACACTGTGAAAGAAGTCAGGTTTAGATAAACTGTTTTGCGGCTTCACTCATGGTGTTTGAGTTAAACGTGGTGTTTGAGTTAAACAAATTATGTCAGATTATGTCTACACTTGCATTTTAGTTCCTGATTTTTGGGCTGAAAGATCTGAATACACAATGAAGTGGCTGGAGGTGTATGGAGTGCTCTTTTCTTTAAGCCAGGGTGAGTTAAGCACATCACTTGCTCCTCAGGGCATCAGTAAAGAGTTGTAAAAAACCTCCCATATAAAAAGGCAGGGAGCTTGGTTTTATACAAAACTAAGCAGCCAGCTCTAATGCTACTGATGAAGGTCCCAGTTACAAAAGAGAAGTGTTAGCTGAGGAGACAGTCGCACAATAATGCTTATTTTGAATAGTGGGACATAATTTTTTTTTTTCAGCTGGCTTTATGCAGATGTTTATTTGTGTAACCCCCCAAAAGTGCTTTCACTTTATTCTTAAGTTATTGAAGGCATTTTTATTATTTATAGGGTGAAAGCTTGAGAAAAAGCCTCTGCGAAGAAGATTTGGATAGTGACCACAATAGGGTGGCTGTGCAGCAGGGAACTGCAGCTACTCATCAACCCTCCCAGAGCTCAAAAATGTGCAGATCTGATGATCTTCATAGGACCCTGATCTTCAGGGTTGGTCATGTTCATGCTCATATTTCAACCTGGTTCCACAAATAGTGATGAGGGGTTTTTTTTCTGCACTCCCCAGCAATTCTCTTAGCTGAAGAAGAAATATGGTTTAACATTTTTCTGTACAGCATTTACTTGTTTTGGTTTTTCCATACTTGTTAACCTTCCTAGCACATTCCTAGCACAGTCTTCATTTCTCCATGCAAATGTAAACACTGCTGTTCTGCTGTTGCTGAAATGTCTTTTGGTCTTGGACTGGTTGAAAAAACAAGGTCAGACATACTACCCTCTTCCTAAATTTTCTTAATAAAATACTGTCATGAAAGAAAAATAGGACAGAGATTACTAATGGCTGTAAAGAAAACTTTAATTCTAACGTTTTACTGTCTTGTAACTTTATGTATGCCTTTGTCGCTGTAAGTTTTTTGTGGAACGCTTTACTAGTAAATGCTTTGTTTCTAGTATTTAAAAGATCTGTAGATGACGTTTAGGGTTTAGGGGTGGACTTGGCAGTGCTAGGTTAACTGTTGGACTTGATAATCTTAAAGGTCTTTTCTAACCCAAACAATTTAATAATTCTCTTACTTGTGAGTAAGTGTAATCAACTTTCAGTGCAGTGTTAATATATGAACATTGTATATGGTGGAAGGAAGAAAGAGAAGTTTAAACTTTTCACTGTCATATTCTCTTACTCTTTTAGTGGTGCCTGCTGTTTGAAAAACAAAGAACTGTTTTAAGAAATGTTAAATGAAAAAAAAATATACAGAAAGTGCAAACCGAGAAACACTAGGTTCTCCATGGTCAGCCGGGTGTGCCCTATGTTGTCAGGTAGGCAGCGTGCCTTGACAGGGGACACCTGGGGATTTGTGCTCCTCTGGGCTTCAGTCCCACTCCTCAGATGTGCTGAGAGCAATGCTTTGCTCCACGGTTGGCCTGAGTAATTTCCCGTGCTACTGAGTCTGCTACTGTGCGAAGTTTCCTATGTGGATGTCCATCCAGGGAAGGCTGCGTTGCGCAGGGATCGTGCTGCCATGCCTGGCGGGCACAGATCCCTTTTCAGTGCTTATTCCTTGGAACACAGATGCGATTGTGCCAAGGCAGGGACAACTGTTGTGAGCGGTTACACAGGGAGCAGTCCAAGTAGACGTGTGAAGCTCTGACATTTTGTTAGTGGTCTTGTGAGTTCCTCATGGCAATACGTCATTTAAAATATTCTGTGAAATTCCTGTGAAAACATGACTCCACTGAAATTATGTTGAGGTAATGGCTTGATGTGGTCTGTAATAGCATTAGGAGTCCTCAAGAGGAGTGCACAGCACTGGGAGAAGGCGGATGTGCCAAGCGGGGATTTTTGTTGTCTGGCCAGAAAAGAAAAAAACACATTTTCCCAGGTCTTCTGTGATGGCAGTATCTTGATTTAAATGTTCTACCTGACAAGGGAAGAAGACGCTTTTAGTATCTTTAAGTATCCCATGGTTTTAAACACTTCCTCAGGAGGGAGTGTGCCGTGACCCTCGTCTGTGAAACCTTCATGGGTCATTTCCCCTTCCCAAGGTTATGAAAAAAAAAGAGGTTTCTTGGCTTCTCTTTTAGGCTACTGCACAGGAGCAGATTAGAGTCCTTATTTGCCTTGAGGGACTGCTTTTTTTACACTCATTCATTGGTGGATAGATATCAAGTCAGTATTGTGCTGACCTCTTGTTTCCTTATTATAGGGAAACCTTATGTCACATCACATTTTTTTTTTGTGTTTTCCTGCCTTTTTGACTAATGACAAGCAGCTGGGTTACAATAATGAGCACATATTGGATCGAATATGAGCTTCCAGGTGATCAGGTGGCACGGCGTCAGGTTGAGGTCCTGGCTGTGGATGACCAACTTCAGTGAGCATCACAATTCACATGCGGGCTGGGGGCGTGTGTCTCTCCACAGTAATTGCAAGCTGTCTGGCCTTTTGGGGGGAATAAATCTGAACTATGCTGCCTCATTTGTTGATGTGTCTTTGCCATGACTTACAAAACAGACACATTTCACAATTATCTTTTAGCCAGAGAGGGATCATCGTTCTTCAGTTGCTTTGGGAACATTTTCTGAGAGAAAGTGGTAGTGGAGACAAGGGCTTCTGGCACAGGACTGCTACTGTGGTCACACTGTGCTCAGCATGATGCTGGTTCCTGCTTGTAAGCTTAGGCAGATGTCTTCCTGGTTCTGTCATTATTTCTGTAGCTGATGTGAAATGGAGCCTGAGTAGTTGTATGTCACTAGACTGTAACGAACCTGAAGAAGTGGAGATGTTTAGGGGGTGAAAAAGAGACCTTCACCTCCTCTTGCTAGAAGTGTATTTATCTGTAATCAAAAATTAAGAGCTATAATCTGTTTGGTTTAGAAACTATATATCTATATGACAACTACTGTATCCCACAACGCAGAAGACCAGGCCTCACAGGCAGAAGTTAAATGGCAACAAGGAGGACAAAAGCCTTTGGAAGGCCTGCAGATGCATCCCGAATAACAATCTTTTCCCTAATGTCTTGGGGAATGTGTACAGAAGTGAATTCAGCCAGAGATGGTTTGGGTTTGTTAGGAAAGCTGTTCTGCTCATGTCCACTGGCTGTAGCAGCTCCTGAGGAGCAATAGTTCTCTGGAACCCTCTTTCAGCCACCTTGTATAAGGTTGTGGTCCCTGCATTGTTGCCGAGTATAATCTTTAAACAGTTGCTAATGCCACAAATTTCTTTCTACTCTAGAAGCTAAGGAACTCCTCATATTCTTCTTCAATTTTACTCTCTGGAAAGACTTCGAGTCGGGCTTTCTGTCAAGGAGCACATTTGTCTGTAATACTCTTCTAAAAGAACGTGAAGAGAGTTTACTTCAAGCAGTTGATTCCACTGTTGGAATATCTATGTCATACACTGTCTGAAAGTCAGTGGCTGTAAAAAGTACCGTTTTGAATTTCAGTTGCACAGTGCTTCATCAAAAACATAACAGGATAGAAAAGAGGTGAAGAAATTGTGACATTTCAGGTTGAGTCACACAGCTTCTATTAGAATACAGATCTCAGCATTTGATCAGTTGCTAAGTAATCCTCTCCCTGAGTGTGTTGTTGAACTGGTATGGTTAAATTTAATAAATAACTGCTTGACATACAATAATGAAATAAATATTTAAATATAACATACTGGTTATATATTTACTGAAATAAAACATAGTAGTTTCAAACAAAGTAGCAGAAAACCCATCCAACACCTCTGGAAGTAGACATAGGCTGTTCAGAAACTGTGAAGTATTATGTATATGCTGCTTGTAGTGATTTCAGAACTTCACAAAGGAATGTAAAGGACAATTATTTGTATTCCTGCTCTGAAAAATTCCCAGTTGAAGTATGAGTTCAGAATAATTGTCACATTTCTTTGCAGTCACTGGAAAGCTCGGAACTCTGAACCAGCATGAGATTGAACAGTGGATGCCCTCAGTAATGCTCCCTGTTGAACCCTAAATGATGAAATAAAAAAGCTTAAATTGCTTCCTTTCATGCTTTTCTTGCTCTGCGGGAAGGAGACTCTAATGTCCAAAATTGTTAACTGCCTGAAATTACCTTACCAATTGAAAAGCAATAATGTAATGCCCCAAACTGTGATAAAGTACAGCACTGAACCACTCTTTTAGTTTTGAGTATTATGTTTCCATGGCTAATATACATCTTCCATATAGCTGACAAGAAAAAAAAAAGTATTAAAAAGGAGTCAGCCTCAAAACAGGAGATGATGCAAAGCTGACTTCTGTGTTACACTAGCTTTTTAGATAGGTTCTTGGACATAGGGATAGATCTGTCAACAGGTTTACCTTGCTCCTGCCTCTCCGTGTGCTGAGGCATGTTTTTTTTCTGGGCCAATTTTGAATGCAAGTAGTGTATTTATTGTAAGCTCCTGTTTATTCCCGACATCCTTCCTTTGTGTTGGGTTCCTGTCATTGCTTGACTCCGAGAACTTCAGTTGCCTCATTTCCTTGGCTGCTTTCACGCTATGTGGTGACGTTCTTACGTCCTGTCCCCCCCTCCCTGTCCTGCTCCTCTTATACGGCATCCTGGCCTGTGTCAGGACCAGTGTGGCCAGCAGATGGTGCCTCTGGACTGGGCACTGGTGAGGCCTCACCTCAAGGGCTGGGTTCATTTCTGGGCCCATCACCACAGGAAGGACTTTGAGGTGCCGGAGCATATCTAGAGGAGAGCCACCAAGCTTGTGAGGGGTCTGGAGAATAAGTCCTACGAGGAGAGGCTGAGGGAACTGGGCATGTTGAGTTTGGAGAAGAGGAGGCTGAGGGGAGACCTCATTGCCCTCTACAACTCCCTGAAAGGAAACTGTAGAGAGGTGGGGGTTGGCCTCTTCTCCCAAGGGAATCATGACAGGAGCAGAGGAAATGGTCTGAAGTTGGGGCAGGGGAGGTTTAGATTAGATATTGAGAAGAATGGCTTTCCTGAGGGTGGTTAGGCACTGGAAGAGCCTGCCCAGGGAGGTGGTGGAATCACCATCCCTGGAGGGATTTAAGAAAGGTGTAGACGTGGCACTTGAGGGCATGCTTTAGTGCCCAAGATTGTTGGGTGTGTCTGTTTGTGGTGGGGTTTTTTTGTTGTTGTTTTTTGTTGGGTTTTTTTGGGTTTTTTGTGTGTATGTGGTTGGACTTGATGATCTCAAAGGTCCCTTCAAGCCATGAAGATTCTCTGATAAAGAAAAGTGTCAAAAGGACAGTTAGTAGCTGAGAACAAAAGTTCCAGTGGTGCCCAGTGACAAGACAAGAGGAAATGGGCACAAACTTGAATATAAGAAGTTTCCATTTGAACATGAGGAGGAACTTCTTTCCTGTGAGGGTGGCAAAGCCCTGGAAGAAGCTGGCCAGGTAGATGATGGAGTCTCCATCTCTGGAGACATTCAAAACCTGCCTTGACACGTTCCTGTGCAGCCTGCTCTGGGTGGACCTGCTTCGGCAGGGGGTTGGACTAGATGATCTCCAGAGGTCCCTTCCAACCCCATATCATTCTGTGGTTCTGTGATCTCTCTGTTCCAATTTTGCATCGCGTTAGGGCACAGTTTTGTACCACCTGCTTGAGTGCGGTGCTGGCAGGAAGCACTGGGATGCCTGTTGTCTTTGTGTCAGGGCACAGGTGTGGGAGTTGCATATGCTGTGGATACTCTGTAATGTCTATACATTCCTTCCAGAAAACGTGTAATGGTATAACTTGAGGTTTACTTAAGAGATTGGTGAATTTAACATGATCTTTAATACTACTTATGCAACAGGTAACTTTATGTAACATTGAAATAACTGGAGAAACATTGGTAAACTTCTCTTAAGATTGACTTGTTCAGTATTTAAAAACAGATTTATAAAAGAATTGTGGGCAATAAGACTTGATCAAGGTATGACTAAATGACTTTAGTAGAGTATTAATCTCTCTCCCATGTTTCCAGCAAATCATAGGGGCATGACTGCAGAGCAACAGTTGCCATTTCAAACTACAGTTTTTATTGCTTTCATGAACCATATGTCAGAGCATTTCTTGCACAGAAACATGCTGCTATTAATAAAACTTCAGATTCTGCAGAGAGGCAGGTGTTTCTTTAGTGCATAACTTCCAATATAGATCTGATGTCCTGATATATAGTTAAAGATTAGATGATGGTAATTTCTTTAGGATTTTTCTTTAAAGGATTTTCTTTAAAAAGAGGTGTAGAAGTCTTGACATGAGGTTTAACTTGAGGTCATTATATGTTCTTTTTTTCTTATGAAAATTATGATTGATAAAAATATGGGTATAAGACTCCAGTCTTCAAGAAGGGCAAGAAGGAGGACCCTGGGAACTACAGACCAGTTAGTCTCACCTCTGTCCCTGGGAA
>JAOQGH010000012.1:55393765-55406514 GCA_025769975.1 Gallinago jamesoni
ATTCTTTGCTGTGAGGGTGGTGAGACACTGGAACAGGTTGCCCAGAGAAGCTGTGGCTGCCTCATCCCTGGAGGGGTGCAAGGCCAGGCTGGATGGGGCTTGGAGCAACCTGGTCTTGTGGGAGGTGTCCCTGCCCAGGGCAGGGGGGTTGGAGTCAGTGTTTTTTTTTAAGGTCCTTTCCAACTCTAAGCATTCTATGATTCTATGATCGTGGTAGTACATTGGTTATTCTTTAGCTTGGACAAAATCATGATAGAATGCTGCAAATCGCAAATGTGTTTGCACAACAAAAGCTGGCAGTATTGTTGCCTGGATCTCCTGCAATGTTTTGGGTAACATTCTTTATGTGTCTAAAGAGTAATTCACTTTTTTCCCCTGAAGATTTACTGGGGAAGAGAACCAAAATTCCTTATTTAGCCTGCTGTAACCCCTCCCAGTTTTGTCAGTCCAGATTTTTTAGAAGAAAATACTATTTGTCAGCTTTCTCTGTGAAGGAAGGCTGAAGAAACCTGCACTTTATGTGTCATCATATCAGTGTAATTTATTTACCGTTAACTGTTTAGTGCAGTATACTGTGTTGCTATATTATACTGCACTATTCTACTTAGTGCAGTATAATAAAACAAGGACTGCTGTGATAAACTGCTTTTTCTTCTTCTTTAATATGATGGTATTCCTTTGTGTTTCCCATACAGATACGGTCACTGCCTTTTTTAAAACTTTTAGTGAAATGCGGATATTGGTGATATTTCATCCTTTCTACCTGTGTGTTTCTTTCACCTCTTCACATATCAAAGCTTACAGTAATTTTGTATTAAAAAAATCCTTCTAAAAACTTCTAGAGATCATGGCAGCAGAGTCAAAACCAGGCTCGTAATGATTACCCCCAAGAACCTACTATGACTCATAGAGGCAGCTTATACATCAGTTAGGTGCAAGCAAGTAAAACAATGGAAAACAATGTCATATTTGAGCAGTTTTGTTGCCATCATGCTGGTAGCTGATAACAGCAATTTTTCATTGCAGAAATAATAATGTTTGCAATCTATTATTTTAAAAATTGAAAATAAAAGAACCCTGCAAAAATTGAAAATAAAGAACCCTTTATAAAGTCTCACCAGATTGCCAGATACAGTGCTGTGCTGCAAATGTGTACATTCTCCTGCTGTTTGGGGTCAGCCATTCTAGCCACAAAGTTGCTGTGAAGTTAATGCAAAGGCGCAGCTTTTCCCTAAATGAGACTGTATTAGAAAATATTTAAGAGTAACTGCATTTCAGGTGAATCTCCATTACTTTCATATGAAATATATATTAGTTTTGTTTTATACTGTGTAGTTAAAAGTGTGTCCTGATGAATGTGAATAAAGGGGTGGGTTTGAATTCAGAGATCAGGATTCCATATCAGGCAAGAATACTCCAATGCCACATAATTGCTTTTCTTCTGATAGATGCAGAGGCTGCAATATTGTTTCTTTAATGCAGTTATAATATTTTTCCTTTACTACATAGGAGAAGGAAGGACAGTTTATACAATTCATGGCTGCGAGAAAGAAATTTGATAATTCTGGATGACAGACTGAATCACAGAATGATATGGGGTTGGAAGGGACTTCTGGAGATCTCATTTCTAATATTTTTTTGTCTCTTTAGTGCAAAGATAGGGCAAAGCACTCCTAAATCTGTGTCTGCTATGACCATCTTAGATAATGCAGAAATGTGGTGAAAAAAATTCATGAACATTGAATTTTTAATGAATTATTCTAAGTATGACTTCTGAATTTTAATGATGTATTAAGGACACCAGCCTCTATAAATTCTGTGAAGACCTACATACTGTTTTGCTTATAAATGCAAAGCCATCACGTTGTTCTTCAGCATATTGTAGAAATAGCTGTGCTACACACTAGCAAAGCTGTATCAGGTTTTCATCTGATGAGATTTCATGGGTTTTCACTTAAAATACTGAAAAAGCTTGCTTTTCACAAAGAAAACCTTGCTTTGAAGAGCCTCCTTAAAACTAGTAAACAAGGTAAGGAGAAATTGGCCCATCTTTTGGGAGGCTGTTGAATTAAATGTACAAAATTCCAGGAACTTGGATTTGGTGAAGTGAGACAATGTTATTTGTTATTTATATCACAGCGCGTTGTAACTGCAGTCTACAGAAGCCTCAACTGAGGGATGCCATTGCTGAGGAATGGGGAGAAGACAATAAGGGTTTGTTCTTCATCAAGAATAACTGTTTCTTTCTTGTTAAACCACTGGAGATTCTGGATCTGCCACTGATAAAATGATGATAACTGGTGTGCTTTTGCAGCCCATTCTCCATCTCTTCAGGGTTTTTAAGAGCTCAGACCTTCCCGATCTTTAGTTTACAGATAATTTTGCAATTCTTTATGAAAGTTCTTACCAATGTGAGAAAAGAGAGGGATCTTCTGAGCCTAAGTAGGAAAAAATTTCACCTTTTCATTACCAATAGCTGAAAACTCTTCAATTTTTAATATCAGATTTCAGTTTTTCAAGTCCTTGTTTCAACAAGTTTTGACATCTGTTACATTTATTTGTCATGAGTCATTGTTTTCAAAAGGAGAGTGAAATCTAGCATTTGCCAAAGAGTCAGCAATGTAAATACCGGTAATTGCTTCTTGCAGCTTTCAACTCCAGTAAAGTTAAGGTCACCAGAAGACACTAGTGACAATATTTTAGCAAGGGTGCTGTGAGTCAAATTGGTGTGTATGACAGTAGATACATTGGACTAATGGCCGGTAGGTTGCTTCTACAATATGGGATCAGTAAGTCAGTTCTTACTTTACCAAGTCAAACAAGAAATGGTTCAAGATAGAAGAATATAATAATCTTAATGTGTAAACTCACTTGCAAAAAATAACGTAAGCTATTTAGAGGTGACGTTAGAAAGCACTCCACTGTTAAATCTCCTGTCAGCTGATAAGCCCTTTCAACACCTTTCATGCACTGTTCGAATTTTACTGTGGCAAGATCTCGACTAGAAAACAATCTTCATGGAGCTTATTATTAGAGATTTTATTTCAAAATAAGCAATACATAAGAATTCTAAAGTTACTTAGTGGTAAAATAATATGTCATAACTGATAGACCGGTATCAGTTATGCAATGCAAATGTCATGGACAATGTATTTTAGAGGCAGTGAAATGCAAAAGAAGATAAATGTCTTACAAAAATGAATACTTAATAAGAACTTTTGTGGTTCTTCTGTTTCGGTTTGCAGGACAGTTTCTACATTCTTGTTTTCAGAATGATCAACCATGAACATATAATAACCCAGATCAATTTAGCAGAGGCAAAAAAATAGATTTTCTTGCTTCAAGCTACACGTGGTATTAGTCATGTGGTTAACTGTTGACAGCATGATGAGATATGAATTAATACTCATTTGTTCTGTATTCAGGGTCATGTTTCAATTACAGAAGTTTATTACATAATGATACTTTAAAAAAAGTATTTTACATGGTTAGTTGACAAGGCTCTGGCATTTCTATTTACCCATGTGAAACAGTATATAATTCAATGTTGGAAAGCATATCCAAGACAACAAATGCAGTGTTCTGCACTCTTAAAGACATTAGTCACCTTCTTGAGCCTGCTGTGGAATTTGCATAGGACAGACATACATGTTGGTAGTTGCATTGGTAAACTTGATGGCAATGTATGAAATAATTATAGTACTTATGAAAAATAGTAGAGATACAGCAGCTTTGTAAAGTTAAAGACTTTTTTCTGTGATAAGAGCTGAATATGTAAGGGGTGCAAAGAACGAAGGTTGCCAGGGCATAAAGCATAGGTGAACAATTAAGAGCGTCATTCTTTTCAGCTTTCATTAAACTATTGTTTTGCATTTCATTTGGGATACAAATGTCCTTCAGATATTTCAATGGCTGCTAAAATGTACCATTTCATGTTTTTGGATTGTGTGGTTTTTTTCTTATTTTTTCTCTCTGTTGGTTGGACTAGATGATCTTAAAAGGTGTATTCCAACCTAGGTGATTCTGTGATTCTGTGATGTTAAGGTGAGTATCAGTTCTTATCATAGATGGGGTTTGGGAGGGGAAATGTTAAAATGGATGTTCTGGCATTTAGAACTGGGTTCTGTGTCTGCCTCCATTATGGAGCCTGTGGGACTGTGAGTTATCACTGAGGCCCTCAGTCTGATTTTTATCTGCAACAAGATATCTTAAGAAGTAAATGATCTTAATACGGTCTATGTTATGTGCAATTTATCATGTTGCAATGTAATGTATCGTGGATTTTTGCACCATATTACCGAATACACATGTAGGCTGGCATGTAGTATACAGTTGTAAGGTATTCATGTTTCTACTCATGAAAAAAAATAGGTACAAAAGTGTAACAGCACTATTGTTGTGCATGGAAAAAAATACGTTTTCTTACCTTCAGTGTGAAAATAATGCAGTGTTTTCATCATCCAAAGAGGAATCAGATAAAGGCTCAGAAAGTAAAACCACTGCTTGATTAGTCACAGTGCTTAAAAATTAACATACCTCATAATAGCTTTCCTACGACAAGGGTTTGCAGCCTTTGACAGGTGATGTGCCTTTCTCAAATTAAGGTAGAGCTTAGGGAGCCCAAGAAGAAGGTGCGTAAACTTAGCAGAGCCAGAAGCTGAGAACCAGCTGCCTCTCTCAGGTGACACCCTCAAGGTGCTGGGTCCCCTTGCTTCTGAATGTCATCCAAAATCTCCTGCCGTAGCAACTCCAGGGAGTGTTGCAGCACTCGAGTCTTCCATACACAGTTGTGGAGATGAAGTAGTGCCCTTTGGGTCCACCATCTGCTTCTGTGTGAGATGTCAGAACAGACTCAGTAAGCCACACAGCACGACAAGAAGTCACTTACAGAGATGGCATGTGTCTTTACCTCCATGAGTAAGAAGGGAAGACATAAGAAAGGAAAAAGTCCATATTCTTTGTGGACATCTGGTGTATACATGCTTTACTGTCAAAGGCATGTTAAAATGAGGGGGAATGGGCATAAGCTGGAACATAGGAAGTTCCACTCAAATATGAGGAAGAACTTCTTTACGGTGAGGGAGACAGAGCCCTGGCAGAGGCTCCCCGGGGAGATCATGGAGTCCCCTTCTCTGGAGATCTTCAAGACCTGCCTGGATGCTGTCCTGAGTGATGTGGTCTGGGCAACCCTGCTTTAGCAAGGGAGTGGGACTGGATGGTCTCGAGAGGTCCCTTCCAAGTCTGTCTAATCCATAAATCTGTGAAAACATAATCATAGACTTGATAAAGTCAAGCAGGACTTCTATATACATGTTGCTTCCCCTACCAGATCTTTATGCTGTACATTAAATTATTTTTTAATATTGTTACTGTTCCTCTGATTCTGTGGTTAATTTTTCATCAATTTTGATCTCATTTGGGAACTGTCTTTAGACATTGCAATTTTAAAGAGTAAGTTTATTATTCAAAACTACAAAAATCACATTAACTAGTAGTTGACGTGATCAGAAGTTTAAGTTCTGTGATTAGTTGCCTGATTTTTGACTCCCATTACTTATGTTCTGCTTGGAACAGAAAACAACTGCCTCTCCTTTCCCAAAGCAAATGGATTTTGTAATTACAGGGATTTTATCAGTGTATATAAAACCTATTTTTCAAAAATAGTTAGAAAAAGTATCTGATCAGAAAAATTTCTTGGCGTGCTCATAAAAATGAGGTAAGGAGGGATATGGAAATTAGATGGGAAGTTCAACTTAGAAGCAGATGGATTGGTTTTCAATTTTATGTATTTTCATTCTGTACACATGCTGCAGTAAGTGTTTCTCAAAGGGTAAGCCTGATTGACCCATGATTTCTGTTTCACAGCTGGGTATCATCAGATATTTTTCTCTCCCTTGTTTCCACTTTAAGAAGTGATACTGTGGTGTTATAAAAGGCTTGTGCTACTTTGGACTAAGTGGAATCTAATAACAGCTTCCACTCAGCAGATGACACTTTAATATCCTTTTAAAAATGGAATCTGAAGAAGTTGTTTATAGATGTAAACTGGAATGAATGAGGATGGCTCTTCTGTTATTTCTTTCCCTGGGAATTTTTCTCTGCTGGTCAGAAAAATGACTGTGCTCACAGGTGCCTGTTTTTAATAGCTGTCTGGAGGCCCAGCTGTGGTGTACTGATGTGGATTAGAGCCACATTTTCTCTGCTTCCATGTCAGCTTGGTTCATCTAGATGAAAGAGAAGCCTTGAGCTGCTGGGATGATACAGAGAGTGTGCTGCGAATGACCAGCTTGGAGCAGCTCTGGTCTGGGGACTGACTCTTCCCTCCTGACTCTGGCTCCTCCCTGGGTGTTAGAGGATTGGAGTGAAGCTGGGTGAGCATTTCGTTTTGGAAGCAGTGGTGGGATAATGGTTTTAGCACAGAGTTGGAACATTTTAAGAAAAGTGGTGTCAAATAAGCTGTTATTCACAGCAAATTTTACAAGGTGAATGAACAAAGTGGCTGATATATTTGGGAGAAATCAGAGTTGCCTCAACAGATGACCAACGCTAGTGATTAACCTGAATACCTGCAAGCACCAAGTGCATTTGAACTTGGGCTGGCTGGAGGGAAGATCATGCAAACCAACGGCAATGGTAATGCTTTTGGGAAGGAGTTGATCTTAGACAGATCCAAAGTTAGAATGTGCATGTTTCTCCATCACTGACAGTGTAATATTTGAGTGTAATTCTTGGCTAGCTTGCTTTTTCTGTGATGCTTTTTTTTTTGCTACACAGAACAGATAAGGGATTCATCTGTCCAATATACTATTTGTCCTGGACTCTCTTCTTAGATGGGACCAGTGCTGTTCAACATCTTTGTTGGAGACATGGACAGTGAGGTAGAGTGCACCCTCAGTAAGTTTGCCAATGACACCAAACTTGGTCAACACGCTGGAAGGAAGGGATGCCATCCAGAGGGACCTGGACAGGCTGGAGAGGTGGGCCTGTGCAAATCACATAAAGTTTAACCCAGCCAAGTGCAGGGTCCTGCACCTGGGACGTGGCAATCCCAGGCACAAATACAGGCTGGGTGGAGAACGGCTGGAGAGCAGCCCTGAGGAGAAGGACTTGGGAGTGCTTGTGGATGAGAAGCTCAACATGAGCCGGCAGTGCATGCTGGCAGCCCAGAGAGCCAACCCCATCCTGGGCTGCATCAGAGAAGTGTGGCCAGCAGGTCACAGGAGGTGATTCTACCCCTCTGCTCTGCGCTCGTGGGACCCCACCTGGAGCTCTGTGTCCAGCTCTGGAGTCCTCAACACAGGAAGGACATGGACCTGATGGAACGGCTCCAGCGGAGGGCCACGAGGATGATGAGAGGGCTGGAGCACCTCTCCTGTGAAGACAGGCTGAGAGAGCTGGGGTTGTTGAGCCTGGAGAAGAGAAGGCTCTGGGGAGACCTTATAATGGCCTTTCAATATCTGAGGGGGCTACAGGAGAGCCGGAGAGGGACTCTTTGTCAGGAAGTGCAGTGACAGGACAAGGGGCAACAGTTTTAAATTGGAAGAGGGAGATTTAGATTAGATACTAGAAAGAAATTCTTTACAGTGAGGGTGGTGAGGCACTGGAACGGCTTGCCCAGGGAAGTCATGGAACTTCCCTGGAAGTGTTCAAGGCCAGGCTGGGTGGGGCTTGGAGCAACCTGGTCTGGTGGGAGATGTCCCTGCCCAGGGCAGGGGGGTTGGAACTCGATGATCTTTAAGGTGCCTTCCAACCCAAACCATTCTATGACTCTATGATTCTTACTCAGTGGAAACTTAAGGAGGGTATCTTAAAATAGATCATATACATCATGCTCTACAATTCTTCCAGTGTCTCCACTGACTATAAAGGCAGCCTCATTTCTAAGCATGGAGAAGTTTTCTTTGAAATCTAACCTGACAAGAAATAGTAGGAATGCAGCTCCAGAATGTACTAGCTTCTCAGGACTCTCATCTCCTTCATGGTTGGCCTTTAAAGGAGGATATGCGTTAGAAAATGCTAATGGTTTTCTTAATGAGACTGAAGGAAGAGGCTAGTGTGAAAGAAAACAGCAGATCTTAGTCTGGTTTTGCCTTTACTGTGATATATTGTGAAATGATCTGAATTGGTCAGGGAAATGGAGAAATTGTAATTGATTGATTGTAATAGAGAAAAAGCAGATGAGGCATCAGAGATTGTGCATGTGTGTTTTTCAGCAGTGAGAAGTATTTACTAGAAATCAAAAGATGGGCTGATAATTTGGGTCTGAATTTTGGAGTACTTCCTGCTTCTCTTCACATGTTCTAGTACAAGGGTTAAAATTTTAGATGTGACACACAAGAAAGTGATGTGTTTGAATGCTTGCCTCAGAAACATACTGTCTCCTGTCATGAGAAGCCCAAGGAGATGAAGGGTTTTCACTAGTTTACCAACCTGACAAACGTTTGAAACTTGATCCATAAGTAAGAAGTTTTAACTTTTAGATTTCACTTTCAGAAACACAAGCCTGATTTGTTTGACTGTAAGGGGTAAGTATGTAATGATTCATGCTACTTGTAGTCAACTGATGTCACTTCATGTATGTGTGTAGTCTGATCGAAAGTACACTTCTGTAAGCCCAGAGTGTTCTCTAGTATGTTGTCTGGCCAACTGTGTTCTTCCCTAGGTGATATTTCAGTTGTGGAGCTGGCAGGAATTGTCATACATTAACCTGTCAGTTTCAGAACCATACCTCATTTATTTTGCTTTTTCTGTGTTTTCTGATGCTTGTACTTTAAAGATGAAGTTTCTTGTGTCTTTGTTTTTGGAAAGTTTAAAACAATTTTCTAAAGACAATGCTGTGAATTCAGATACTACTTTGAACCAGAGGGGAGAATTTATATTGAAGATATCATGTGTTAACCCTCGTGGGCAGCGAAACACCACACAGCCACTCACTCACTTCTCCCTCCCTCCCCCCTAGGAGGGCAGGGAAGGAGGAAAGGAAGAATGAAAGCAAGAAAACTTGGGGGTCAAAACCAAAACTAGTGATGCAAAGGCAATCACTCATCATTTTCTGTGGGCTGACCAACCCCCAACCAGTTCCCAAGCAAAAAGATGGCTAGCCTCCCTAAACCCACCTCTTTTCCCTTTTATTGCTGAGTGTGAAGTTATGTGGTTATATGGTATGGAATATTGATGTTATATGGTATGGAATCTCTCTTCGGTTTATTTGGGTCCCCTCACAGCCTATTGCACACCCACCAATCTATTCACTTGGAGGGGGAGCAGAGTGAGAAACAGAGAATGCCTTGTGTGCTAACACTGTTTAGCAAAAGCTAGAGTATTAGTGTGTTATCAGTACTGTTTTATCAAAATTCTAACACACACCACCATATGAGCTGCTATGAGAAAAATTAACTCTATTCTGGGCATGCCCAGTACAATTTCCACCCCCTATTCCATTTCATTTACATCCTACTTGGATGGATCCAATACATCCTCAGTAACCACTGGCCCCCTTCCCATCCTTTGATTCATACAGGTATACCTTCCCTTGGTCTACAAGTTATCCCTGTGAAATGTCCTTAACATGTCCACTGTGTTCATTTAGTCCGTGACTTGGGTTCTCTCTGTTATGGGATTGCTTTGAACAGGAGAGATGCGTTACCAAAATCAGCTCAGGTAAAGTCACTGCTGCACTTCAGCTTTTGTAAGGCTCTTTCTCTGCTGCTGTAGGTGTTTCCTGCTGTGGCACTTCCTAAAATAGACAACTCAAATAATGGGTTGTTTTCCCCCAAGTTTAAATCTCCTTGAGGTACACATAAGATTTCCTCATTGTCCACCAAGTATACCAAGCCCTTGAGCAAAAGCAATCCCACATGTAGGTTTGCCTTTTCCCACAGGCGAAGCAAACCATCCCGTCTTTCCCCACATACATTACAGGTACCTTATCTCCTTTTACAGTATGCAAGGGTTTTGTTTGGTCAGGGCCTTGTCAGTTACCTGATCCTCTGGTATTAACTAGCCAAGTGGCTTCTGCTGATTTTGCATCCTGCTGCTTATATGTCCCAGTGCCTGTCCCTTTCAATATGGTCTTTAATGTATCTCTCAGTCTTTTGAGTGGCTAGTGTGTGATAGGGAATGTGGTACACCCAATCCATGTTCCTTGGCCCGGGTGCTAATGAGGTTGTTTTGGAAATGAGTCCCATTGTCTGACTTAATTCTTTCTGGGGTGCTGAGTTGCCACAAAACTTGCTTTTCAAAGCCCAGAATGGGGTTTAGAGCAGTGGTTTGGGTTGCAGGGTATGTTTTCAACCACCCAGTTGTTACTTTTACCACAGTTTGCCTTGGGGGGTTTGTGGCAGTGTGGTATCATCAGTCTGTGAGGCCTCCTCTTACTTGTACTGCAGCTACCATCCTTTAAACCAGAGAGACTTTATTCATATGGCTCATTTGATGATGGTGCATGTTTCACTATCATGAATAGCCTGTGCAATGGCTTCAGTGTTAGATCCGCCCCTTAATCTTGACCCCAAATGTATGTTGCGTGTCTTCCAGGATGTCCTAATGTTAGAGGGGCCAATGAGCTGTAAATAGTTCTCACTTATGTTCCCAGCACTGGAGCAACTAGAGCAAACAGGTAGAAATTCTCTCACCTGGTTGATGGGCAAAATCTTTTTGCCTGTGTTGAAGCTTGGTCATGGTTAGGAACCATGGATAATTTTTGCATCTTTTATGAATTATCTCTCTTTCCTCACCTGTCCTGCTCCTGAATAGGCTGCCACTTCTGGTTCTTCATCTCTCCCCCTCTCATGAGAAACTTCTCCTCTTACTAGCCAAGCTGCCCTCTGCTGCTTCTGTTTCTTCTTGACCACAGAAGCAACTATTATAGTTGAGGGTTAGGTCTCTGGTTTAGTCTCAGTACCCATTTGTGTGGCCTCATAGCAGAAGACCTTCTTGCCCCTTTGAAGGCACTCAACAGCAGCTCAATAGACATGGTCCAGGCCCCAACACAGCTTTAGAAATCGCTGTGTTATGTTGAAAGTGTTACCAAGCTTGCAACAGACAACAGGAACATGAGGCGCTAAGGAGGAGTGAACAAGATTGATGAATGGATGATGTTGGAATCACAGGCCTTAATTCTTGGCAGAGTTGTTTGGAAGCTCTATTCGAAGTGCAGATGTTGAAGATCAGGATTGAGGGATAGGCACACTGATATAGCCTCTCGGCGTTTCATGGATTGTGGAAAGCAAACTAGAAAGGGGAAGATAAACAGCCATATTAAAACATCTCTTTGAAAGCAAAACCTATGTGGTTCTGTAAAGATTCTGATATTTATTTTTTTTGTTATTTGCATGTCATCATTGCAGGTGTGCATTTGAGAGTCTGAAATACAACACTGTCTTGAGGATCTGTGCTATCTTAAAAGAAAAACTCTTCAGCCTTTGAGGAGCTGTGAATACTTAGGAGGCTGCTGAAACAGGCAGTATCTTGAGTGCCTTTCTAAAGCAAGTCTTGATTTACTGTTTTCTGTGAAGAGAGAATTGC
This sequence comes from Gallinago jamesoni, assembly GCA_025769975.1. Taxonomy (NCBI): domain Eukaryota; kingdom Metazoa; phylum Chordata; class Aves; order Charadriiformes; family Scolopacidae; genus Gallinago; species Gallinago jamesoni. Next base: position 55,405,292 of record JAOQGH010000012.1, read on the forward strand.
ATCCAAGCTTTTTGCTTAACATAGAGTGTTGCCTCTGCTGCCGTCTCTGTAGCTGCTGTGATTGTACCGCTGCTCACAAGGCCTTTAGAAGTAGACTGGGAAGTGTTCATGTTAGAGGTCAAGATTGGTGACAGCCTGCTTTGCAGTGATCATGCCCTGGTGGATTTCACAGTCTTGAGGGATATGGGCCAGATGAAGTGTAGAGTCAGGTCTCTGAATTTTAGGAGAGCAAACTTTCATTTGTTTAAGGAATTAGTGGATAGGACACCCTGGGAAACTGCCCACAGGCATAGAGGAACAGAACAGAGCTGGTAGCTCTTTAAGGACATTTTTTTTTTAGAGCACGAGAGCTCTCAATTCCTATGTGTAAAAAATCAGCCAAGGAAGGCAGGATACCAGCATGATTAAGTAAAGATCTCCTAGTCAAAAGAAAAATGTAAGAAGGAAATGTACAGGCAGGGATGTGTATTCTGGAAAAAATATAGGGAGGCTGCCCAGATGTGTAGGAATGTGATCAGGAAAGCTAAGGCGTAGCTGGAGCTGAATTTGGCAAAGGATGCAAAGAATAATACAGGTAAGTTGGTGAGAAAAGAAAAATTAAAGAAATGTTCACACACACTCCCCCGATAAATAAGACAGGAAAACTGATGGCAACTGACATGGACCTATTTCGTCTTTTTAATTTTTATGGGGACATTAGTCATCACTGGAATCAGTCTTTTATCCCCATACAAAATAGAAGAAGGTCATGCCTATCATGTGAACGAAAAAGCTGTTCTCTAGTAGCAGCTCCTTCAGCTCTCTGAAGGAGGTTTGGTTTGCTGGAAGAAGAGCTTTACTTTTTAGGTCCTGACAAGCAGAAATGCGTTACCTGCTTCCCATGAAAAGTTGGAGACTTAAATGTTAAGTGAGAGAACAGGCTTCTGTAGCAGTTCTGTTCCCTGTTGTATGCATTGGCTGTTCCCTTTCATTAGAGATGTGTCTAACAAAATTGCAGCATCTGATACTTTGAATGAAATAACAATTCTATGTCATATCAGGAAGTTTGCTGATGATACCGAACTGGGAGGGCTGGCCAACACTCCAGAGGGCCATGCCGCCATCCAGCATGACCTGGACAGGCTGGAGAGCTGGGCAGAGAAGAAACTAATGAGGTTCAACAAGGACAAATGTAGGGTCCTGCACCTGGGGAGGAAGAACCCCAGGCACCAATACAGGTTAGG